>CM065727.1:24242258-24244758 GCA_033310375.1 Conus canariensis
GTCTGCAGAGATCAAATCAATTAAAACGTTTTGCTAAAAGACTTTGGGGTGGGAGGTGTTGTGTGTGTGTGTGTGTGTGGGGGGGGGGGGGTGGAGGGAGGGGGGTGTCGAAAAAAACTGTTTTCACTTTGGATGCTGCGAAGATTTTCTTCTTTAGGTAAAGAAAGTTAATCCCTAATTTTGTCCTCTGTTCTATGCCCACACCCCCACCCTCCCCCCCCCCCCCCTCTCCCACCAAACCATCCCATTTTGTCCCTTGCCTCTAATTTCATTGCCCAGTGTTCAGAGCAGGCAAGAGAGCCTAGTTAGCATTGAACGATTGAAAGAAACTATAGTGATCTTTGCATCCACTGGGCGAGCGCGCGCGCGCGCGCGTGTGTGTGTGTGTGTGTGTGTGTGCGCGTGCGTGCGTGCGTGTGTGTGTGTGTGTGTGTGTGAGGAGAGTGAGTGAGTGTGTGAATGAGTGTGTGTGTGTGTGTGTGTGTGTGTGTGTGTGTGTGTGTGTGTGTGTGAATGAGTGAGTATATGTGTGCGCGCGCGCGCGCGCGCGCGCGGCGTGTGTGTGTGTGTGTGTTTTCAAAAGGTGAAGAAGCTCCGTGATGCATTCCTTGTGATGTACCACTCACTATCTCACGTTGTTCTTGTAGACTGTTGGGACAAACATGATGTCAGACATAAATATGATGTCAGACATAAACATTTAACGGCATACTCCGTAGAAATCGTGTTCAAAGATGTCCTCCAACCTGCTGTGATTTTTGGGAGTTTCTGAAATAGATCAACATTTTTCCATCTGATCTTAGATTTTTACGGTGGAAGGATTTAAACGAAATTCAGGCATTTTTTCTGTTTCGAAAATCTGTTTTAATGAATTGTGCGTGTATGTTTTTTTGTTGTTGTTTTTTTTAATATATTTCAACGAGCTGACAGCCTTGATATGTCCCTTTGCGGTCGGCTGAGCTATAAACAACATTTTTTTTTCTCTACCTGTCTCTGTCTATCTGCCTGTCTGTCTGTCTGTCTGTCTGTCTGTCTGTCTCTCTCTCTCTCTCTCTCTCTCTCTCTCTCTCTCTCTCTCTCTCTCTCTCTCTCTCTACTCTACACAGTAACAGCCCTGACAAACACAAGTCTTCCGACTGTTCATGTATACAGCTGAAATCTCACTCTCGTTAGGAATTGATAACTAGCGAGAAAAACGTCTGGGTGTGGCTATATATGGGAGAGCCAGAATGTGTGTCTGTGGGCGAAGTAATGTTATTGAGAGGGAGGGGGGGGGCACTGAAAATAAGACAACCAATAGAAACGTGAGAGGGAGAGAGAGAGAGAGAGAGAGGGGGGGAGTGAGAGAGAGGAGAGAGAGAAAGAGAGAGAGGAGAAAGAACGAACCAACAAAGCAACAGCTTCACCCTCCTTGCCCATACGAGACAAGCTAAGATCATTTACATCTATCATTTTCTGTGCACTGTACTCAGCCTAACCTTAAAGGATGAAATCGTTTACCTGCATTTTCCAGTGCACATTATTCAGCTTGAAACTTAAGAAGATTCACTCTGACCACCTGCAGGGTGGGTAACCCACATTCTGCAATGCTCCAATGCTTCAGCGCGCACGAACTTCTTATCCGGTTCTCCCCCCCCCCCCCCCCTCTCGCACACCCACGCACTCCCCACCCCCACCCCTCCACCTCACCCTTCGTCTGAACACCTCTCCCTCCTCCCGCCTCCCTCTCTCTCTCTCTCTCTCCTCTCCCTCCACCCCTGCTGACTATCTATCTATCTGTCTGTCTATCTATCCAACTCACCCTCTCTTCTACCCACTCAACAGATACTTACCCGTTTCAAGTGGCACACCAGCCCAGTGCCGCTTACATCAAGCACAATAAAGAATGACACGCGGAGGGGAGCAAACCCAACCTTTTTCGGGGATAAAGGCATCGGTTGCCTATTGAATTAGGTGTATGTACTCCTTTCAGAATGAAACACACACACACACACACACACACACACACACACACACACACACACACACACACACAACACCCTATAGCCTCCATCTTCTCTCCAATATTCCCCTCATCCCTTTTCTCCTCCTCACCCCCTACCTCCTCCTGCCTCCCACGTTCAAAAGCTTCCATACGTTTCTAGACCACCGACACAGAGTTCATAAAGTGGTGGTTTAGTGGATAACGCACTGAAGAAATGAGAATGGCCATCACAATGCCTACCAATCAGATGATGATACTATTTATGGTGCATGAAAAAAAAAATGACAGTTAATACTTAGAAAAGCTTTTCTTTGTTATTTCTTGTTTGTTACAGTCATTTATTGTTTTTTTTAATGGAAAATTAAGAGGGGGGGCAGCTTTTCTTTGGTACCTCTTGTTTGTTAAAGTCATTTATGTTGTTTTCATGGAAGATTCATTGGACTACATTCGGAAAGAAGCTGGATACAAGGTTGTTTAATCAAAAGTCGTAGTCATCTGTGTCTTTGATTTTTTTTC
>CM065727.1:24249758-24259758 GCA_033310375.1 Conus canariensis
GTATGCCAAAGCCTACCCCCACCTCTATCGCTGTATGCCAAGGCCTACCTCCACCTCTATCGCCGTATGCCAAGGCCTACCTCCACCTCTATCGCTGTATGCCAAGGCCTACCTCCACCTCTATCGCTGTATGCCAAGGCCTACCTCCACCTCTATCGCTGTATGCCAAGGCCTACCTCCACCTCTATCGCTGTATGCCAAGGCCTACCTCCACCTCTATCGCTGTATGCCAAGGCCTACCCCACCTCTATCGCTGTATGCCAAGGCCTACCTCCACCTCTATCGCTGTATGCCAAGGCCTACCTCCACCTCTATCGCCGTATGCCAAGGCCTACCTCCACCTCTATCGCTGTATGCCAAGGCCTACCTCACACCTCTATCGCTGTATGCCAAGGCCTACCTCCACCTCTATCGCCGTATGCCAAGGCCTACCTCCACCTCTATCGCTGTATGCCAAGGCCTACCTCCACCTCTATCGCCGTATGTCAGGCCTACCTCCACCTCTATCGCTGTATGCCAAGGCCTACCTCCACCTCTATCGCTGTATGCCAAGGCCTACCTCCACCTCTATCGCTGTATGCCAAGGCCTACCTCCACTCTATCGCTGTATGCCAAGGCCTACCTCCACCTCTATCGCTGCATGCCAAGGCCTACCCCACCTCTATCGCTGTATGCCAAGGCCTACCTCCACCTCTATCGCTGTATGCCAAGGCCTACCTCCACCTCTATCGCTGTATGCCAAGGCCTACCTCCACCTCTATCGCTGTATGCCAAGGCCTACCTCCATCTCTATCGCTGTACGCCAAGGAGCGGGGCTCTGCCGAGGGTTCCCCCGTCTAGTCCGCAATATTCTTCTACCCATCAATTCCTACTTTCCCTCTGTCTCCCTCCCTCATATTAATTCATCATCAAGCTTGTAAATCATAATGTCAGAACTGTGAGCTGTGACGGTGGTTCACACACACACACACACACACACCACACACACACACACACACACACACACACACACACACATACACGCACGCACGCACGCACGCACACACACACACACACACACACACACACACACACACACACACACACACACACACACAGAGGGTGGGTCACTTCTCATTCTCTCACGTCTAATTAATTCTTTTATCCATCAGCTTGATATCGTGTGCAGTGTGGTCTCAAAAAAAAAAAAAAACTTAGCGGATGTGGCGTAGCGTATATTATGGACTAGTCCGCACGCAGTGACGCGTCCATGATGAAAGCGACAGTGAACGTGATGAAGGAGGAAGGCAGGGTCGGGTACATCATTCCTACCAGCCGTCAAGTCTTGTCTTGAAATCCGGGCAGGGAATTTCGGGGAAGAAATGGGCGTGGGAAAGATATAAGTAGTGGAGCTGGATCTTTTAGAGCGTCATGACGTGAACGTGATGTGACAACCAGGCGTTGTGCGGCAGTTCAGGTCTGCCATGAGAAAGATAGGAGGCATGAACTTCTGTCCAGTGGACTTTCGCCGAGTGGACTTTCGCCGAAGGAAAAAAGTTTTTGACATAGCGGGAAAGTTCAATCGTCTCTGAATCTCTCTCTCTCTCTCTCTCTCTCTCTCTCTCTCTCTCTCTCTCTCTCTCTCTCTCTCTCTCTTTCACACACACACATACACGCACGCACACACATACATACGCATACACGCGCGCACACACACACACATACGCATACACGCGCGCGCACGCACATATGCATACGCGCGCACACACACACACACACACACACACACACATACACACACACACACACACACACACACACACACACACACACAACAAACACACACAAACACACAAAAACACACATACAACAACACACACACACACACACCATTGGCGTTCTCACCATATGGGAACAGAGATATTTTGTGAGGAAAAACAAAAAGACTCTGTATGTGTGTGTGCGCGTGCGTGCGTGTGTGTGTGTGTGTGTGTGCGCGCGCGCGCGTGAGTACGTGCGTGTGTGGGTATGTGTGTATGTGCGTGTGTGTGTGTGTGTGTGTGCACGCACGTGCGCGTCAGTATGTTTGTGTTGTGCTTTGTGTGTGTGTGTGTGAGGGAGAGACAGACAGACAGAGAGAGAGAGAGACGGAGACAGAGAGATCACTAATTTTCTGCCGTTCTCACTGTACAAACTCCTAAACGAAGCCCAGTCAAGCGAGGTACACGTACAGTGGAAACGACGGGAGAGGAAAGCTTGGGGTCGGCGGGGAGGATCAGGGCTGGCTGGAGGACACGTAACATGAAACCAGCTCTGTGGCTCGGCTCCTTCACTGCTTTTAGTTTGAAGAAGGCAAAGGACAGGAAAGGAAGGAAAGGGAAGAAGAAGAAGACGAAGAGGAGGTGGAGGAGGACGAGAAGAAGAAGAACAAGAAGGAGAAAAAGAAGAAGAAGAGAGGAGGAGAGAAGAAAGAAGAAAAGAGGAAGAAGAAGATGAAGAGGAGGAGGAGGGAGAAGAAGAACAAGAAGGAGAAGGAGAAGAAGAAAAAAAATTTTTAAAAAAGAAGAAGAGGAGGAGTAGGAGGATGAAAAGGAGGAAGAAGAAGAAAAAGAGGAGGAGGAGGAGAAGAAGAAGAAGAAGGAGGAGGAGGAAGACTGGTTGATTCATTGATTGACTGCTAGCTTGATTGATCGACTGACTTTTTAATGGTCAAGAATTAGGCACATTAAAGGCCTTTTTTTTCTGTGTTTTTCTTTTCTTTTCTTTTTTGTCTGTCTGTCTGTCTCTCTCTCTCTCTCTCTCTCTCTCTCTCTCTCTCTCTCTCTCTCTCTCTCTCTCTCTTTTACAATTCTGCCCCATAATAAACAAACAATGGAAGGTTGAAAATATAAACGAAAGGCTACAACATGAAACAATGACCAATCAGTAATAACTTTGATAACACAACTAACGACGTATTCTTACAGAGAGAGAGAGAGAGAGGCGCGCACGCGCATGCACACACGCACGCAACACGCATGCACGCCACACACACACACACACACACACACACACACACACACACACACACACACACACACACACACAGCCACACAGACAGAGGTATAGACGAAGAACAAGAAGAAACAGACAAGCAAAAAGAAAAGGATGATAAAAGAAGAAGGAAAATAGCACGGCTATTTCTATCATCAGTTTCAGGCACTGCGTCATATTTTCAGACGCGGGACCACGTGTGACCGAAATCAGAAATATAGATGTCCTTTCAAAAACAGTACGCACAACAAAATCATGCCAACTAACAGTCTGAGAATAATTTTGCGATATTTAAATCACATGTCCAAAAAGAAGAAGAAGGAGATGAAGAGGAGGAGAAGAAGAGGAGGAGGTGGAGGAGGAGGAGGAGAAGAAGAGGAAGAAGAAAGGAATAGTAACAACAATATATGGAAAAGGCCGTTATGATATTAATCCAGCTTTACCGGGTGATACGTGGGAGGGAGCCACTATTTAAGGTCCTGTACAGCCCCCCCCCCCTCTCTCTCTCTCTCTCTCTTCATAAACACACCCCATCCCCCAACCCCCCCCCCCCCCCCACACCACACACACACACAGAAATAATTAAGCTCAAGACGTGGACTGATATGAATATCAAAGTACATATGAAAGAAAAGAATGACAGAATGGAAACATTCATCGAATATGAATGGAAATCTGAAATGAGGCAGGGAACAGTAAAACAGTAATTATAGAACAAGTAGGGTAACTCTCGCTCCCTTTCTTGTGGAGGTATGGGCGTCTATGTCATCGAGGGAGCAAGAGTTACCCGACTTGATGTTTAATTCATCGAGTAGCCATTTGGCAGATACACACTTAATCGGACGGAGGATGATGGCAATGTCACTATGTCCTATTAATAACAGTCCTCATCAATATGTCAGCATTGAGGATGGTGGCAACATCGCTACGCCCCTCCAGCAACAGTCTCCATCAATTCGTCAACACTGAAAGCAGTAACATCATCACGACGTTCCTCCGGTATAACAGTCTTCATCAATCTGTCAACATTGAAACAGTAACATCATCACTACGTCCCTCCGGTATAACAGTCTTCATCAATCTGTCAGCATTGAAACAGTAACATTATCACTACGTCCCTCCAGTATAACAGTCTTCATCAATCTGTCAGCATTGAAACAGTAACATCATCACTACGTCCCTCCGGTAACAGTCTTCATCAGTCTGTCAGCATTGAAACAGTAACATTATCCCTCCGGTAACAGTCTTCATCAATCTGTCAACATTGAAACAGTAACATCATCATTACGTCCCTCCGGTAACAGCCTTCATCAATCTGTCAACATTGAAACAGTAACATCATCACTACGACCCTCCGGTGACAGTCTTCATCAATCTGTCAGCATTGAAACAGTAACATTATCCCTCCGGTAACAGTCTTCATCAATCTGTGAACATTGAAACAGTAACATCATCACTACGTCCCTCCGGTAACAGTCTTCATCAATCTGTCAGCATTGAAACAGTAACATTATCCCTCCGGTAACAGTCTTCATCAATCTGTCAACATTGAAAGTGTAACATCATCATTACGTCCCTCCGGTAACAGCCTTCATCAATCTGTCAACATTGAAACAGTAACATCATCACTACGACCCTCCGGTAACAGTCTTCATCAGTCTGTCAGCATTGAAACAGTAACATTATCCCTCCGGTAACACTCTTCATCAATCTGTCAACATTGAAACAGTAACATCATCACGACGACCCTCCGGTAACAGTCTTCATCAGTCTGTCAACATTGAAACAGTAACATCACTACCACGCCCCTCCCGTAATAGTCTTCACCAGTCTGTCAACATTGAAATGGTAACATCATCACTACGTCCCTCCCGTAATAGTCTTCATCGATCTGTCAACATTGAAATAGTAACATCATCACTGCGTCCCTCCCGTAATAGTCTTCATCGATCTGTCAACATTGAAGACAGTGGCCTCATCATTACGTCCCTTCAACAACACACCCCATCAACATTCAGTATTGAAAACAGTGACATCAACAAATGACCCTCGGGTAGCAGTCTCTATCAATTTGTCAACTCTGAAAAAAAGACACAAAATCATCGCTATATCCTCGAACAATAGTCCGTTTCAATACGTCAACACTGAAGACAGTGGTATTATCACAATGAGCCATCAACAACACGCCCCATCAATCTGTCAACACTGAAGACAGTGGTATTATCACAATGAGCCATCAACAACACGCCCCATCAATCTGTCAACACTGAAGACTGGTATTATCACAATGAGCCATCAACAACACGCCCCATCAATCTGTCAACACTGAAGACAGTGGTATTATCACAATGAGCCATCAACAACACGCCCCATCAATCTGTCAACACTGAAGACAGTGGTATTATCACAATGAGCCATCAACAACACGCCCCATCAATCTGTCAACACTGAAGACAGTGGTATTATCACAATGAGCCATCAACAACGCGCCCCATCAATCTGTCAACACTGAAGACAGTGGTATTATCACAATGAGCCATCAACAACACGCCCCATCAATCTGTCAACACTGAAGACAGTGGTATTATCACAATGAGCCATCAACAACACGCCCCATCAATCTGTCAACACTGAAGACAGTGGTATTATCACAATGAGCCATCAACAACACGCCCCATCAATCTGTCAACACTAAAGACAGTGGTATTATCACAATGAGCCATCAACAACACGCCCCATCAATCTGTCAACACTGAAGACAGTGGTATTATCACAATGAGCCATCAACAACACGCCCCATCAATCTGTCAACACTGAAGACAGTGGTATTATCACAATGAGCCATCAACAACACGCTCCATTAATCTGTCAACATTGAATGGCAATGGCAACATCACAATGAGCCATCAACAAACACGCCCCATCAATCTGTCAACATTGAAATGGCAATGGCAGCATCACAATGAGCCATCATCAACACGCCCCATCAATCTGTCAACATTGAAATGGCAGTGGCAACATCACAATGAGCCATCATCAACACGCCCCATCAATCTGTCAACATTGAAGACAGTGCCATCATCACAATGAGCCATCATCAACACGCCCCATCAATCTGTCAACATTGAAGACAGTGGGCCATCATCACAATGAGCCATCATCAACACGCCCCATCAATCTGTCAACATTGAAATGACAGTGGCAACATCACTATGTCCATCCAACAACAGTCCTCATCAATCTGTCAACGTAGTAGACAGGACAGCGAGTGACATCTCCACTATAACTTTCCGACAACACCCTCATCAAAGTAGCAACACTGAGGACAGTGTCATCATCACAATGAGCCATCATCAACACGCCCCATCAATCTGTCAACATTGAAGGCTGTGGCAATATCACTATGTCCATCCAACAACACGCCCCATCAATCTGTCAACATTGAAAAGGCAGTGCAACATCACTATGTCCGTCCAACACATCCTCATCAATCTGTCAACGTAGGAGACAGTGAGTGTCATCTCCACTATGTCTTTCCGACAACACTCTCATCAAAGTGTCAACACTGAAGACAGTGCCATCATCACAATGACCATCATCAACACGCCCCATCAATCTGTCAACATTGAAAGGGCAGTGGCAACATCACTATGTCTTTCCGACAACACTCTCATCAAAGTGTCAACACTGAAGACAGTGCCACGAAGTCATCACAGACATGGGTGTGCATCGGACATCGAAAGCCAGTTATTGTGAGAGCAGGACATGAATTGCCCACATATTCTAAGAAAAATGCTTTTCATCATCATCATCACCATTATCGTCGTCGCCGTCGTCATCATCACCATTATCGTCTTCGCCGTCGTCATCATCATCATAATCATGGTCGTCGTCGTCTTTTCTTCTTCTTCTTTGTTGTCGGTGGTGGCATCATTGTCATCGTTGTCTTGTTCTTTTTGTTCTTCTGTTTCTTTTTCTTGTGGTTCTCCTCCTCCTCCTCCTCCTCGTCCTCCTCCTCCTCCTCCTCCTCCTATTTTTTTTTCAAGATGATCATCGGAAGCTGGATGATATCAATAATGGTAAGCAGTTCCATTTATTTCATTTTGTTTTCGTTTGAGACTATATGGAAACCAGGTCTGTGCTCAATCTTCGTTTCATCTGATTCATATCAATCCCAACCAACCAGGCCCGAGAGATACAGATACCTGCTGCGTTGTTGGGAACATTTTGAGCAGCAGACAGTCTCAAAAATCACATCCATGAAATAAATGGACGCAAGTCAACAAATGTAGTGTGGTCCAACTCTTTCCAGCTTCAGTTCTTACTGCAGTCACTCCTAGCTCTAGGACCCAGCCAGGGCCACAATAGCTCTGGTATTGATCATAGTTCTGGTAGGGGGTAGAAGCTCGCGAAATCCCAGTGGTCATCCAGTAATGGCACAGTCCTGGAATTACCTTGGTTACGAACGGTCACCACTGCACAGTGGAGAAACTAGAACACATCAGTCTTTGCAAAATGTGGGAATTGAATCGTTTGGGGGGGGGGGGGGGGGGGATACTCTAGTCGTTGGTGGCGTTCTTAAAACAGAAAAAGACGTTGTGTGGCGTGGAAGATTGAGAGATGGAGTGAGAAATATGGGTGTCCACCAAGATGACTGTAACTATCATTGACCGAGCGTAGGGAATATTTGACTGCTGATTGAAAATGTATTGATCAAGTTTCTGCCCATAACTTATACTCACAACTTCACAACTTGTGGGGTCCATAATCATAATAAATTATGTTGACTGGCATTTATATATCGACTTACTCTTGAATTCTAGGCGTTAACAAAGACTCCCCCCCCCCCCCCCCGCCTCTCTCTCTCTCTCTCTCTCTCTCTCTCTCTCGGTTTCTCTCTGTCTCGCTCTCTCCCTCTCCCCCCTCTCTCTCTCTCTTACAAACACACACACACACACACACACACACACACACACACACACACACACACACACAGAGTGTCAGTATTCAGTATCACACAACCGGACACAGAGACGAATTATAAGACATCTAGAAGAAGCTGGACGTGGACGTGCTGTTGGAAACGATAAGTTTGAAGGATACAGATTTGAAAGCTACGATAGAAACGCGATCTACGTCTAATATTGAAAGTTTCAGAGATAGCAACCGTAAAGAAAGAACGGAAGGCATGAGATGCACATTGATATATTGAAATCAGGCAGTTTTACAACATATGTAAGCGGCTGATTTCACGTACCAATCGCAAGACAGTTTACAGAAGGCGACGAATCCCAAAGCCCGAAACATATGCAAATGTTTAGGAGCAAAAAACCCGGAGATGACGACCAGTGTTTACCAGCCTGGTCATTGGCTCAGCTTCTGTGGTTTAGAATCCAGTTCAGTTTCCATTTAAACTGGATCCAATCCATCAGCTCCAGACATACCAGCAAACAATCCTCTTCAGACTGAGAACTGGCCACTGCCGACTGTTAAGCCACCTCAGCCGAATTAAGATTTGTCCGCACAGGCAAATTTCTGTATGGCACTGGATCTCAGAGGCCCCAGAACACATCCTCCAACACTGTCCAGCCCATGATGTTCTTCTATCTACGGCGTCCAACCTGGCCAGAGGGTGCAGAGCTGCAGATGCAGCTTTGGGGCAGCCGTCAAGACCTCGAGAAAATTGTAGGATTCATCAAGGCGACAGGATTGCAGTTCTGACGCAGCCAATTAAAATCGACCGCAGAAAAAGAAGAAGAAGAAGAGGAAGATGAAGAAGACATTAAATTGAATGGAACGCAAACGCACGCTCACGCACACACACACACACACACACACTCTCCTCTCTCCTCTCTCTCTCTCTCTCTCTCTCTCTCTCACACACACACACACACACACACACACACACTCTCTCTCTCTCTCTCTCTCACACACACACACACACACACACACACACACACACACACACACACGCAGGCAGGCACACACACACACACACACACACACACACACACACACACACACACACACACACACACACACAGAGCCTGAAGTGAATGTCCAGTAGTCCAGACCATGTTGGGGCTGGGTGGTAGGCTATCCAAGGTGTGACCATGGCGCTGGTGGTCATGCACAGGTCAGGCAGGCATCTGCTTACTCTGCTCTACCAGACCCCCCACCCCCCCCCCCCCCCCCCCCCCCCACCCCCTCCCTCACCCAAACCTTCTCTTAGTTATTCATACATTCACTTACTTGTTGATCTACTGGCTGAAACTCACGCACACACGCTGATCTAGAGGATATTGTTGTAGCGCGTTATGGACTACGTGTCAGTCAGTCCGCTTGCACGCAGCGCGTTGCCTGCTTTAAATGAAAGTGAAGCAATCTATTTTTCACCAATGTCTAGTTCTTTTTCGACTTTTTTCCCCGTTTCTTCTTTTGCTATTTTCTTTTCTTTTTTTCTTTCTTTTTCCTTTTTCTTCTTTTTTTTTTTCCTTTCTTTTTCTTTTCTTTTCTTCTCTTTCTCTTTTTCTTTCTTCTTCGTTTTTTTTTTTTTTTTTTTTTTTTGAAAATGTCTTTGTGTTAGGACAATCCTGCAGAGCATCCAAAAATAGAGTAAGCTGAAACCGAAATATCTACTACAAAATTGTTAACTTGAAATAAAGTAATACTGGTGCCCTTTCCACCCACATATTTTTCTTCAGTTTCTTTCTTGCTTGCTTTCTTTTCTTTTCTTTTGTTCTCTTTCTTTCTTTCCTTCCTATTTTTTCTTTCCTTCCTTCCTTCCTTTCGTTCCTTCTCTCTTTCTTTCTTTGTTCCTTCCTTCTTTGTTTCTTTCTTTCTTTCTATCTTCCTTCCTTCATTCATTCATTCTTCCAACCTTTCTTACTTTATTTTCTTTCTGTCTCTTTCTTCTTTCTTTCCTTCTACCTTTCTTTCTCTCTTTCTTTCTCTCTTTCTTTCCTTCTTTCTTTCTTTCCTTCTTTCT
>CM065727.1:24274758-24277258 GCA_033310375.1 Conus canariensis
AGCTTGACATTTCACATTGTAAAGACATAAAAACTCTCCCTTGCATATGAATGTACGGATGGCTGTAATGTAGGGCAATTTAATCATGTTAATCCGTTTAATTAACACAGCTTTGTTTTGAAACAGAAGATTAATTCAACGCACGTTAATGCAGAGTATATGGGGGGAAAATGCAGGTGACGCTTTAACAGAGCAGGACGGGAAAGACACCCTTGGAGTATCCATGAGGTAAATGTTAACCGTTGTCTGAGGATGAAGACAGACAAGCTTGTTATTGTGGACAAGGACCAGGAAGCGAGTGACTGGCTGTCAGACATTGTCATTGTGTAATTCGTCCGACAGTGTTTCCTGGCGACAGAATTTTGAGTTGAGCTGCGTTGAAATCGCTACTTGAAAGATTTGCATGTGAAGATTTATGTTCCTGAACTTCACGGCGGCGACATGCAATATTTCATACCGTGACAGTGAAGGGCAGTGCGTAGCACGTGAATGACAGTCTCTTGTTTCGCTTCTTTTAAATCATTTTATTTAAAAATCAAAATTGAAAAGAAAGATACATACGACGTCGCGAGTGGAATGAAGAGAATATTGTCCTCAACTGCCGAACCAACCAGCTAATTCGGGTGTAGTCTTTTCTTCAATTTTGATCGAAAAATGTTTTTTAATCGAAAGTGATTTGAAGCATGGTTAAAACATGCACACTCTTCTTTTTTTTAACTATGAAAGCAGAGAGAACGTATATCTTCATTCGTTGTCTAGAAGAGAGCTACAATTAAACCATTTTCACGATCAACAACCCTTCCAACTCCGAACAGGTTTCTGGACATAAGTACTGTTTCTGACAAAAGTTAAGCCTACGGTACCATATCAAATCGTTTCTGGGAAATTTTCAGGTTTATACCTACCCTTTAAGTATATTTTCAAATGTGTGTTACCAGCCACGTCCCACTGATGAGTGTCAACCATGAGACGAAAATCGAATGTGGACAGGTGTAACCAGTGCGTCTGTTTTCAAGACAGATTTTGATGGTACCCATATGCTGCTAGTGAATAACTGAATACTTATATTTCAATACCCTCTTTTCATTTCCATGTTCTGTCCAACCCCCCACCCCCACCCTCTCATCCTCCCATTTTTCTCCTCCATTTTTCCACATCCTTTTTTTTTTTAATGACGGAGGATTGTTTGCGTACTACACTTGTTTTACACACTTGATTGTTCAGTAGACATCGATAGGCAGACAGACAGACAGAGAAACAGACAGACAGACAGACAGACAGGCAGGCAGACAGACAGACAGACAGATAGATAGATAGATAGATAGATAGATGGATGGATAGATGAATACACAGACGGACGGACGATGGAGAAGAGAGAGAGAGAGAGAGAGAGAGAGAGAGAGAGAGAGAATATACGAGTCTTCGTTCAATTCATTTGACATTCATGAATGAAATATCTAACATACAAATAGCTCGGTGAACAATTTATCCGTCTTCCTATGCGCTCATTTCTGGACAAAAACAATCCTACGTATCGGGATACTCTTGTAATTCTGCGCTTAGAGTTGATTTCATCAAGATTTTGCGCCATTATGTAATAATAATTATTATTATTATCAATTCAGGCAAAAGCTGTCTTATGTGCAAGACTCCTCTTCTAATCCTTATTACAGACGAAACAAATCTAATGTCAAAGGTTTCTTTTCCTGTATTCCTGATTTAGGATGAAACCAGTACTATGTGCAACGTTCTTCTTCCCATTACTATTCCTGATTCGAGACACAAACAGTCTGAAGTGTCATGATATTTTCTCAATGCTCGTCATTTTCAAACAAAGCTAATGCTATGTGTAATGTTATTCTTTGTATGCTCATCATTTCCAGACAAAATTACTGCTATGTAATAAGTATATTTTTGGCATGCTTATCATTCCAATACACACAGAAGAAAAGCTGTGTGTAAGGTTATTCTTTCTATGCTAATTATTTTCAGACGAAGCTAATGCTATGCGCAAGGTTATTCTTTCTAAGGTCATCATTTCGAGACCAAGCAAATGCTGTGTGTAAGGATATACTTTCCGTGCTCAATATTTTCAGACAATGCTAATGCTATGTGTAAGCTTATTCTTTCTATCTTTATCATTTTCAGACAAAACTAATGCTATGTGTAAGGCTATTCTTTCCAAACTCAATATTTCCAGACAATGCTAATGCTACGTATAAGGTAATTCTTTCTATGCTTAACACTTTCAGACAAAACTTATGCAATGTGTAAAGTTATTCTTCCTATGCTCATCGTTTGAAAATTAAAGCAAACCAGTCGTAAGTTCATACTTTCTATGCTCATTATTTTAGACAAAACTTAATCCGACGAGTAAGGTTTGATTTCCGATCCTGACCATTTCAGACAAAACCTGTCCCAAGCATAAATTTCTTTTTTCTACAGTTATCATTTTGGGTAAAATCACACACACACACACACACACACACACACACACACA
>CM065727.1:24279758-24292258 GCA_033310375.1 Conus canariensis
ACTGTTGCTCTTGAAAGCTGGTGTGAGTGGATTTAAATGAATGACATAGCGGAAAGTACATCTCTCTTCTCTGTCTCTCTGCTCTCTCTCTCTCTCTCTCTCTCTCTCTCTCTCTCTCTCTCTCTCTCTCTCCATTCCCAACCTCCTCTCTGTCTCAGTCTCTGTTTCCCTTCTTCCCTCCCTTCCTCGCTCCCCGTCTGTGTGTGCGTGCGGACATGTGCGCGGGCACTAGTGTGTACTGTGTGTGTGTGTGTGTGGTGTGTGGTGTGTGTGTGTGTGTGTGAGTGCGCGCGCGCGTGTGTGTGTATGTGTTCATGCGTGCGTGCGCGTGTGTGTGTGTTTGCTTGTGTGCGTGTGTGTGTGTGTATGTATGTATGTATGTGTTTGCGCGCGCGCGCACGTGCGTTGTTTAGATTTCCTGTCTGATCTTCAGTGTCCCCTCTGTTGCACTATCCCCCCACCCCTCTCCTTCTAGCTCCACCATTGGCAGCCACACCCGGTGTTGCTTCTATGCCGCCCCTAGCACTGCAGTCCTCAAGGAGCCATTGACTTCATGTGGATATATGCGTGTCCATCTCACGGTCCAGCTTGTATCAAACAATGAGAAAACTAACCCTTTAAAGTGGATATCCGTGTCCCCCCTGCATTGCATACTGATGTGCTGGTCGCATGCAGATCCTAGGGTCCAGCCTGTATCAAACAACGAGAAAATGAAATGCTTAATGTCATTTAAGAACAAGTAGGGTAACTCTTGCACCGTTGATGAAAATACACAGACGCTCATACCTCCAAACGAATACTGCATACGACGACCAATCGCCTGGCAGAAAATGATAAGACAGAGCACACAGAACAAACAAGGACACATCCCGCCTAAAAACGGAAAGGTCAGACTTGCCCGTATGCCCTATACCTGACACATCTACACAACAACAACAAAGCCTTGCACATCCACACAGCAACGCGCCTTGGCTTAATTAAGGCTGTGTCAGACCAATTGACATAGGCTAGAACACCAAGGCTACATCAAAATGTTGTTATGCTCTGCATAATTATGCGGGGATTGTCTTCAGTCGTGACAAAGCTCCTAGCATAACACCATCAGACTCCCAAATCTCTCGAAGTCGGAGTGTGGCTGCCTACGTGGCAATGTAATCAAAAACGGTCACACACGTAATGTTCTCATCTCCAGCTGATGCATTTGTACCATAGTGTTCAAGTACTTCGGCTGTTCGGATGATCCCTGGAGTCTTTTAGACAGGGTACGACAACAACAACAACAACATCTACACAGCAACAACAAACAGAGAAATGAACAATTGTAAATAAACATTCATTCAAGACTGACACAGCCTCTTTTGATCTTGAACAGAGTCAAACACACGTACGGACTAACAGTAATAAATACACGTAGCCTCGGTCTGATTAGTTGAAAGTAAATCTGAAATGAGGCAGGGAACAGTGAACAGTAATCAGAGATCAAGTACGGTAACTCTCTTCCTCCCTTGATGAAAGAAACAGAGGCCCGTAACTCCTGTTTAAGACAAACCTCAGGGGTCCGGCTGGTGTCGGACACTAACATAGCATCTGCTGTTGACCTCAGGGGTCCGGCTGGTGTCGGACACTAACATAGCATCTGCTGTTGACCTCAGGGGTCCAGCTGGTGTCGGACACTAACATAGCATCTGCTGTTGACCTCAGGGGTCCGGCTGGTGTCGGACACTAACATAGCATCTGCTGTTGACCTCAGGGGTCCAGCTGGTGTCGGACACTAACATAGCATCTACTGTTGACCTCAGGGTCCAGCTTGTGTGGGACACTAATATAGCATCTACTGTTGACTCAGGGTCCAGCTGGTGTCGGACGCTAACATAGCATCTACTGTTGATCTCAGGGTCCAGCTGGTGTCGGACACTAACATAGCATCTACTGTTGACCTCAGGGTCCAGCTGGTGTCGGACACTAACTAGCATCTGCTGTTGACCTCAGGGGTCCAGCTTGTGTCGGACACTAACATAGCATCTACTGTTGACCTCAGGGTCCAGCTTGTGTGGGACACTAACATAGCATCTACTGTTGACCTCAGGGTCGAGCTGGTGTCGGACACTAACATAGCATCTACTGTTGACCTCAGGGTCCAGCTTGGTTCAAACACTGACAAAACAAATACTTCAATACACGCCTCAGGTCCTCACTGACGTAACAGACAGTTCAGTGAAGGCTTCAGGGTCCAGTTTGTAAGAAACACTGACACAACAAGCGGTGCAATGAAGGCTTCAGGTCAAGTCAGTTCTCAACACGGCCATAACAAACAATGTGGAACACAGGACTCAAGTTCCGCCGATCGTAAATTTTGATTGCCTTGGAGACACCGTATACTCCCCACACCCCCTCCACCCTCCCCCCAACTCCCCTCTGCCTCAACCCACCCAACAGATGATTTTTAGCAAACATAAAAAAAGTTCTTGACGCAGTATATAAAATCATTTCACTTTTATTTATTTTCTTTTGTGTGTGTGTGTGTGTGTGTGTGTGTGTGTGTGTGTGTGTGTGTGTGTGTGTGTGTGTGTGTGCCGACAGCACGGTAATCGTAACGATCTGGTAGCCCGAATCAGCTGCTCCCTAACTCTTGAAAGAAATCTTCTTTCCAACTGTACAGCGGCCACACGCCACAATAAGGATGTTGCACTAAATCACTATATCATACATAGGAGCGTTTTGAGGCCTACACTATGTTTGAGCCAGCACTGAATGTTAAACTGATAATTGATCAAAGGAACAACTCCCCACCAATGATTTTCCTTGTCTTAGGGTTTCCCACAAATGACATCAGATACAATCTTCAAATGCATGACCTTCGTTGACGTCACATTTCAGGCCTTTGCACTCACCCGTGACCCTGTCTTTGCGCCAGCTGGAAGCTCCCAAATAGTCCCATTCCTTTGGTTTGACTCTGTCAGCTTGGAACCACCTGGCTTGTACTTTTGATGGCCATCACAAAGAAAACGAGCAGAATCAACTTTCAGACACAATAAGAATTCTCCAGAGAATCTAATTGCACCAGTCTTCTTCTTCTTCTTCTTCTGCGTACGCAGGCTGATACTCCTGCGGACACTCCCAATATGGACAGGCAAGTATTAATCCCATCTACCCAACAAAGGGAGTGGAGTTTTGTGTGTATGACCGTTTTTTTTTTTATCCCGCCATTAAGGCAGCCATACTCTAACTTCGGAGAAGGTGCATGCTATGTGCAACGTGTCATCCATACCAACACCCAAACTGGCCTTCTCTTCCGAAAGTTGGTGACGGGATTTTACGTGTGTGCAAGATGTTATGCGTGCGTTCACACACGGAACCTCGGTTTATAGTCTCATTCTTAGGACTGTACAGGAAATGGAGTCAGAACTAATGTTAACTCCGAGAGAAAAATCCCCCTGTACCAAAACGGCCCGGCGGAGATTCGAACCCGCAACTCTTGGATTACGAGTCCGGCGCTCTACCAGCTGAGCTATTCCGGCCCCATTGCACCAGTCTATAAACACTCAACTCCTTAAGCAAGGCTTTGGCGCATTACTTTTTTTTTTTTTTTGGTGTGCAGCCAGTAGGTACACTGTATGTAAACCTCAGTGGTTGAGAGAAGATGCGTGACATTCAGTGCACACCGGTTTGATTAACTAACAAAAGACGTTGAGCCACCATTCAGATATGCACGCAGGCAACATATGCACAGAGCCCCTCCTATACAACCCCAAAAAAACATCAGCAGAATCAACAGACTGAAGTACCATCCGGCGTGTTTGAGAGGAAAGAATCGTTACACCCACCGTCATAGATCATGCGTAGAAAATGTGTTCCCATAAACCACCCATTAACATTCCTGGAGACGTTCTCAACAAGGCTGGCAACATGTCTTTCAGTTTCCACCGGGGGGGAGTTACCCCCACACATTGCATTCAACCCAATCCCCAAACTCACCTGCACAAATAATCCGCTATCACACCCAGCGACCTATCTACCTACCTCCTGCCTGCCTGCCTGCCGTTGCAAGTGGAGGTAATTCTGGCCACGTACCATCAGCGAGTGGAGTTGTCTTCCACCCTGAGGCAGAGTCACTTCCCTTTGTGCAAGTTTTTTGTTTTTTTCATCCCGGATTTCATGAAGCCATTGTCTCTTATTCCCAACTCATCACCGGATCTATACCACCACCACCACTACACAGCACACCACCATATCCCCTCTCACAGCATACAATGACAATGTCAAAGCTATCAACTATCCATATCCCACATGCACGTGCGCGCGCGAGCCCCTCCCCCCCCCCCCCCACACACACACACACACACATACACAACACACACACACACACACACGCACGAAAGCACGCACGCACCCCCCCCCCCCACACACAGACACACACACACACGCACATCGCACACACACACACATACACACTTGCGCGCACGCGCACTCACGCAAGCACACACGCACACATCACTGACACATGCACACACACACACACACACACACCACACACACACACACACACCACCACACACACAACACACACACACAACACACAAAGGATCGCCACGACCTGAAATACGTGCTCTCTCTCTCCTCTCTCTCTCTCTCTCTCTCTCTCTCTCTCTCTCTCTCTCTCTCTCTCTCTCACGTGTATTCCGTGTAATTGAACGCACAAATGTGCATGTGCATAGTTCGGAATGTTGGTTGCTCCCTATAACTTTTTAAAAATCATTTTTGTCTCCCTTTTTCAATTCATTCTTTGCTTTTTTTTTTTTTGAAACTGCATTATTCTTCCGAACTTTGACGGGGAAGAACCTTACATGCAATAAAATGTTTCTGTTCGCACCCTCTCTCTCTCTCTCTCTCTCTCTCTCTCTCTCTCTCTCTCTCTCTCTCTCTCTGTATTTGTCTCCGTCTGTCTGTCTGCTCTCTCTCTCTCTCTCTCTCTCTCTCTCTCTCTCTGTCTCTCTGTCTGTATGTATGTCTCTCTCTCTCTCTCTCTCTCTCTCTCTCTCTCTCTCTACACACACACACACACACACACACACACACACACGAGGTATTGCGTAAGAACGGAAAGACGTGCGCGCGCGCACGCACACACACACACACACACACACACACACACACACACGGGGGGGGGGGGGGGGGGGTATTGCGTAAGAACGGAAAGACGCATATTTTGAGACTGGACTTGATGAAAGACTTGCGCCTACAGGGTGGGATGGATTTAAAGGAAGCAAACATGTTCTTCCCTAACCCCCCCCCCCCCCCCCCCACCACCCCCCACCCCCACCCCTAGAGTGGGGCACGAGGAAGTAGGGAAAGGAAGGTGGGGGGAGGGGGTATAGGGTAGGGGTAGATGGGGTAGGCTAAGAGACTGGAAAGGAAAAAGAAACGCGACACCAGCAGATACAAGCCAGCAGATTCTCTCGTGGCTTCGAGCCCTACTCGCTGTCCACCCCCACATCGTCACTGTCTCTGTAGTTGGGGTTCGTTGTGGAGCCTATTGATCGGGTCCCCAAAATAACTCGGAGGGCCTTCGCCGTCAGACGCAAGTGTTCCTGTCTAGAGTCGAGTACGATGCAGCCTCTACTCTCTTTCTTGCCAGTTCGCGCTTCACCAGAGGAGACCATTCATAGGGCTTTGCAGGTCATTGAAGCGTTCTGTGTTCAACTCGGAGCCTACGTCGGTTATTTTCTAAAGATTGATTTGTATATGTGTGGGTGTGTGTGGGTGTGGCGGTGGGTGGGTGGGTGGGGTAGGGTGAGGTGGAGAGTAGAAGGCAGACAGGGTAGGAGGGAGGGGTTAGGGGAAGGAGAGGGGTTGAGAGGGGGAGGGGCGGGGGGGGGGGGGGGGGGGCTATTTCTGTGCAAAGGGGTATAGGGAACATAAGACATCGAACACGAAAATCGACTTCAGCTAAATCTTGACAGTGGTTGGGGAGGAGAGAGAGAGAGAGAGGGGGGGGGGGGGGGGGGGCGGCAAGGGGGGATACATGGAACGTAAGACATTGAACACGAAAATCGACTTCAGCTGAATACACCACATGGTCTCAGCCCACTCGGCGAAATTCAATGGATTCTTTATGTTGCCAGCACTGGACGTAACATGCATACCAGAACTCTGCTGTATTTAATCTCTTTTCCTTCTTCAACTGCCCATCCCAGATCGCTTCCTTCATTCTCTAATACCCCCTCCTTCCCCCTCCCCCCCCCCTTCTTTTTTTTTCTTTCTTTTCTCAAACGAATCGTTGCCAAGCTGTTTTCCTAATGGGAGAAAAATTGTTTACCTGAACTTGTTTACTAGCACTTGTTAACCCCTGGTGCTTATGTACGTAACAATGACTCCTGAAAGATTCAGTGGAGAAAAAAAAACACACACACACACAGAAAAAGAGCAGAATGCGGCTTTGGGGGTGGGGGATGAGGGTGGCGATGAGAGAAAGATAATGGCACTGTAAAATGAAGACGTTAGATTATAAATATAAAACCCTTCACAAGCAGCTTATGTGTACCATCCTAATCCATCCCTAGAACAGAATCATATCATCGCCTGCCCAAAAGCCTTCTGTCTGTGGATTCAGACTCGTCAGTGAGACACGGTTGATTGTGTCTGCGCTCCCTTGGCATCAAAATGGAGATATACCACAGTCAATAATTCTGTGGAACTCTCACCAGCAAGGGTTCATTTAAACAGAATTTGACAAGCAGCACCCCCAAAGCAGCCAGTGAAGGGCAGAAAAGTAGAACGAGAGGAAAGCGCTATAAGGAAACACGTTGCTAAGAAACTAAAATCATTTTATGTAAGAGTATCGAATGTAGAGGGAAACCTTTGGCGCCTATGCTTGAGGATCCCTTTAAGGGGGGTCCAAAAGCGTCCACAGCCAGAGTGATCAGCTCTGCTATTTGTTGTTGTTGTTATTGTTGTACCCTGGCTAAAAGACTCCAGGGATCATCTGAACAGCCGAAGTACTTGAACACTATGGTACAAATGCATCAGCTGGGGATGAGAACATGACGTTGTGACCGTTTTTGATTACCCCACCACATGGGCAGCCACACTCGACTTTGGGGGATTTTGGAGACTGATCATATTATGCTAGGAGCTTGTCACGACTGAAGACAATCCCCGCATAACTATGCAGAGCATAACACATTTGATATAGCCTTGGTGTTCTAGCCTATGTCAATTGGTCTGACACAGCCTTAAGCCAAAGCGTAGCTCTGCAATTTAATAGCCCAAGCATTGTCAGTCAATGTAGTGTCGACAGCAGCTAAAAAGTGTGCAAAACAGAAGCGCGCGCGCGCGTAGGCTGGTGTGTGTGTGTGTGTGTGTGTGTGTGTGTGTGTGTGTGTGAGTGAGTGATATGAGTGGTATATCAGTCTATCTATCTATCTCATCTATATTATGCGTGCGCGCGCAGTGAGAGAGAGAGAAAGACAGACAGACAGACAGAGGCAGAGACAGAGAGATTAACTAGCCAGAGGAGAGTAAGTGCACGACAATAATTCCTCTGACATTAGGACAATGCCTTAGGGGTGGGGGTGAGGGGGAGGGAGGAGACTCATGCTGGCTAACACACAGGAATCAATCGTTCTCAATGTTGCGATGTGCTTTCAACTCCAATATCCGTAAAATGAAGAAAAACAAAAAAGAAACACCAACAACAAGAGAGGAGAGAGAGAGAGAGATATTCACACAGTCCTGTTTAATTTCCCCTTCTCTCTTTGGCAGTCCATAAAAAATCAAATTATTCGTTTTTTGATCGACCTTCAAGAGCATCAACTTTTTCTGCCAAATGCACGATTTTGTCTTTCATCATACTATTCTTCAGATTGTCATTTTGTACACGAAGCTAAAAAAAAAAAAAAAAAAGGGGGAAACAACAACAGAGAGAGAGAGAGAGAGAGAGAGAGAGAGAGAAGGAGAGAGAGAGAGAGGGGAGAAGCATTCCCAACAAGGCTGATTAATTAGTAAATGGAGCAGTTGATTCGAGCAAGTAATGGAAACCAATAGTCTCACCCATTACAGATATTTCTTATGTATATTATTAACAAAAGGAAGAAGCTTACGTTTCTTTTCAGCGCAGATGTACAAAGGAACCTCTACAGCTGGTTCTTTTTGCTCCCCCTCCCCCTAACTATTTTAAGGGGTAATTAAAACGATCTGTCTATTGTGAGCATCTTCATGTCACAAATTCACCACTTTGTTTCTTTCTTTCTTTGTTTCTTTTTCTTTTCTTTTCTTTTTTCTTTTTTTTTTTTTTTTTTTTTTTTTTTTTTTTTTTTTGAGTGTTCTTCTTGCATTAACGTTCGAATTGTGGAAAGAAAAAAAAAAGAGTCGGATAAATTGTTTAAATGCCCTTACTTTGGCACAAGTAACACAAATGCTAATTGAACACTGATTTTTTTTTTTTTTTTTTAACAAACGCGTGCCTTTTCGTGATGAATGACCTCAGACCACGCATGTTTCTGAGAACGAGCCAATCACAGGCCTGCTGCCGATGAGCATTACGGAGCTACTGGCAACTGGCCAAAGGTAGTCAACGGCAGCTGCGACTGGCGCCGGAGCAAATGAGAATTGACGATATTCGGAAATCTGCAAGGGAAGTAATCTGTGTTAGAACTCGCGTGCAGCGAGAGTGACCTTGCCGTTCCCAAGGACAAATAGGGTTGTTCAGCGCACTCCAAGCAATTTGCTCTAATCAGTCAGCCTAACAGTTCAGTCACAGAGAGAGAGAAAACGTATTTAAAAAAAAAAAAAAAAAAAAAAAAAAAAACATTCCAGCATTTGGAATGTCATCACGATTTCACTCAAGAAGAATAGGATCTTTCCTTGTCTATGTTTATTCATTTTCTTTTTTCCTTTTACCTTTCTTTCCAACGTTCTTTATGTTTTGTTTTTTCATACGGGTTACTAAGTATCAATTATCAATAGTATTAAATAATCATTTTTAAAAGTTATGTGTTGTTCCTGTGAACAGGGATAGTGAAATGCGACTGTACTGCAGTAGCATAAAGATTTAATTTTTAAGTTTGACATGTGTCGTGTGTGAAATTGTATGCAATTAGTGTTTAAGAAAAGGTGAGTAAAGTAGGGAAAAGTATTTGTTAAAGTGGAAAAGGTAAGAAACTGGAAAAGGTATGAACTGTCGGAAAAGGTATGAATGTCGAAAAGTATGAAACTGTCGGAAAAGGTATGAACTGTCGGAAAAGGTATGAACTGTCGGAAAAGGTGATAGTCGAAAAGATAGAACAGAAAGGGGCATGAAAAGTGGGAAAAGGTAGGGAAAGCAGGAAAATGTAGAGAAAATAAGAAGAGTACTAAAAGGTAGGGAAAATAGAAGAAAGAAGGTATGAAAGATAGGACAGGTATGATAAGTAGGACAACTTAGAGAAAATAGAAAAAGAGAAAGAAAGTAAGAAAATGAAGGGAAGGTGGGAAAAGGTAGGGATAGTCGGAAGTGGTAGTGGAAAGTTAAAAAAAAAAAAAAAGTAGAGAAAGTAGGAGACGTTTGAACGATGCTGGGAAAACGCGCTTTCGTAGTTACTATGCTTAGTAGTCGTCGTCGTGGTAGTAGTAATAGTACTAAAGGGTATACAAAAAATAGTGAGAAGTATCTTATTCTGTTATGTACATATGTACACGATTCAGTGTGTAAATGAACGCATAGTTGTGCCTTATTCAGAGGTCTAAATTCTTTTCTTCGTCAAATGTACTGATCTGAAAAAAAAATCTCTTTGAAGATGTTTTAATGATGGATCTCTTTCTCTCTCTTTCTCTTTCTCTGTCTCTGTCTCTGTCTCTCTGTCTCTCTCTCTTCTCTCTCTCTCTCTCTCTCTCTCTCTCTCTCTTCTCTCTCATTTTTTAAATGTTTGTGTGAATATGTAAATTTGAATTGCTTTGTCTGACGTTTCACGGGCCTTCCGTCATTGTTTTTTTGTTTTTGTTTTTTTTTTCTTTTTTTTATATCACACACACACACACACACACACACACACACACACACACACACACACACACACGTAAATTGTTTGCACACACACACACACACACACACACACACACACACACACACACACACACACACACACACACACACACGTGTGTGTGTGTGTGTGTGTGTGTGTGTGTGTGTGTGTGTTTGTGTGTGTGTGTGTGCAAATAATTTTTAATAGGAATTAGTAGTAACCAGGAAAACGCAATTTGCAGCCAGTGTTCAGGCCTGTTTCTACTTCCTCTACCTTTTCTTACCTTTCACTGTCTTTTCATCACTCCGACTTGGAGAAAGGTAAGGAAAAGCTGGAGAAAGGTAAAAAAAAATTTAGGACAAGTAGGAAAAAGTAGGAAAAAAATGGAAAAAGTTAGGGGAAAGCTGGAAAATGTAGGGACAGGTGGAAAAGACAGAAACAGGCTAGCAAGGGTAGAAGAAGATAGGGAACACTTTTTTTTTTTTTAATGGAAAGGTGCAACAAAAATCAATGAAAGTAAAAAATAAAAAAAAAAGGTAGGGAAAGCAGGAAAGGGATAGGAGAAGCTGGAAAGGGATAGGAGAAGCGGAAAGGGATAGGAGAAGCGGAAAGGGATAGGAGAAGCTGGAAAGGTAGGGAAAGGTAGAAGAAAAAGGTAAAGAACAAGTTGGAAAAGGTATGGAAAAGTAAATGATGATGAAGATGATGTTAGACGTGACTTGCGCACGCAGTGACTGTGTTCAAAGTGAGGAGGAGTTGCGCTATTCGTCGACCTCACTCTCTCGTCTAAAACCAGACAGGGTCAAGACAGGGTCAAGGCGGCTGCAGACGGAGTCAGATCCAGCGGATGACCATGAAGTCTTTTGTGTTGCGCCATGCTCTATGCACTCCACAATGCATCGCTGGGAGTCGCCTTTCTGCCCGTTGAATCAGTTTGTCGATTTTCTCCGCGCAGTTCACCGAGTTCAGACTTCACATGTTTAGGTAGACAAGCTCTATCTCACCGAGGGTTTGAGACCCGTCGGCTACCCTCACCTGGTTCTGCCAGCCTGTCAGAGCTGTTACCCGGGGTGTGGCCGCTGTCGCATGTTAACAACTACGGGGGGTAGGGGTGGGGGGTGGAATAGCCTAGTGGTAGAGCGCCGGACTCGTAATCTTGGTAATCCTGGGGTTGCGGGTTCGAATCTCCGCCGGGCCGTTTCGGTACAGGGGGATTTTTCCCTCGAAGTTAACATTGGTTTTGACTCCATTTCCCATACAGTCCTTCGAATGAGACTATAAACCGAGGTTCCGTGTGTGAACGCACGCATAACATCTTGTACACACACGTCAAATCCCATCACCAACTTTCGGAAGAGAAGGCCAGTTTGGCCGTTGGTATGGATGACACGTTACACATAGCATGCACCTTCCCCGAAGTTGGAGTAAGGCTGCCTTAATGGCGGGATAAAAAAAAAACAAAAAAAAAAAACGGTCATACACACAAAACCTCACTCCCTTTGTTGGGCAGATGGGATTAGATTAATCCTTGCATGCCTGTACGGGGAGTGTCCGCAGGAGTATCAGCCTGTGTACGCAGAAAAAAAAAGAAAACAACTACGGGGAGCCACAGGTGAGAGCCGAGAGCCGAGTGAGGACTAAAGATGGACGTGCAGCCCTAAGAAGGACATGGCAAGCACACCCATCACAGATGCTACCTCTGCCGGACACCACCCCATACACCCCTAGGGAAAAAAAGTAATGAAATGGTGGAGGAGAAAAAGTTAGTAAACATTCAGAGAAGGCGATAATATAGGAAAAAGTGGAGAAAGGTACTAATTTGCTGTACAGTCCTCAGCAAGACCAACTTCGCAAGTTACTGACTAGAAAACAAAGGGAAACCGAAGAGCTGCCAGCTAATTCTCATCTGGCACAGCACAGTACGTATAGACTCACGCGACCCTGAATACAAACGGGAAACCGTAGAGCTGGCAGCTAATTCTCATCTGGCACAGCACAGTACGTATAGACTCACACGACCCTGAATTCCGTGACGCAGGCGAATGGCATGGCTAGAAGCACCGCAGACTGACGACGTAGATAAATGACGTCATTCATTCTAGTGCCAGCGGACAGGTAACAGGGAGTCAAGACTGACACGTTTGTCAGGTAATTCGTTCTGTTTATCTGTCTGTCTGTCTGTCTGTCTGTCTGTCTATCTATCTATCTATCAAGTAATTAGCTTTTAACCATTTATTTATCTATTTATTCATCTCTATCTATTCGTTTTTACCTATCTGTGTATCTCTTTCTATCTATCTGAATCTGTCTATCCATCCGTTTGTGTGTCTGCTGATCTGCCTGTCTGTCTGTCTGTCGATCCGTTTATGTAGCTAGCTATCTATCTGTCTGTGTTTCTGTCTATTTATCTATGTCGCTATCTGTCTATTTGCCAGTTTGTTTATCTGTCTGTTTAACTATCTAAAGAAGTGCTAGACGAGAGAGAGAGAGAGAGAGAGAAGA
>CM065727.1:24297258-24300467 GCA_033310375.1 Conus canariensis
AATGTTATCGCTGATTCCAAACGGATGTTAGGGACGCATCATTGCGTGGCGCACCCGTGTACTGGTTGTAGTGTGTGTGTGTGTGTGTGTGTGTGTGTGTGTGTGTGTGTGCAGTGTGTAGTGTGTATAGTGTGTGTCTGTGTCTGTGTCTGTGTGTGTATAGTGTGTTTGTGTGTGTGTGTGTGTGTGTGTGTGCGTGAGTGTATGAGTGAGTGAGTGTGTGTATGTATGTATGTGTGTGTGTTTGTGAGAGAGAGGGAGACAGACAGACAGACAGAAACTCTCGCTCGGGCAACGTCGACACACAACCACACGGCCAAACACAAGAAAGTTCCCCCCTTTTAATGAACAAGTATATTTGACACTGCTTACATTCCATACTTTTTACTACAGTTCCCACATGATCACACACTTTCCCAACACAAAACATTGGCCAGGTCTTCTTGGACTCGCAGGTACTTTTGCCTTTTTTGTTTACAAACTGGACTCAAACGGTGCCATCAAAACATTTCTTTAGCAAACAAAACTCCCATGTCCTCACAGACCTATAAAGCACTTTTGTTTTACAACAAGAACAAAACGAAACCAAAAAATAAAATTGCGCAAACACAGCCGCAGAATTTTTCATTGTGTCTGCGACCTCACGTCTGATGATGAAATAAATTTTGTGGCAGTGTCCGTTTTTGTACTCCCAGTTCTTATAGAACAGGGAGTACTCTACAATGGGAACGAAGAAATGCTGTCTGTGTGTCTGTCTGTCTGTCTGTCTGTCTGTCTGTCTGTCTGTCTGTCCGTCCGTGGTCAAAATGTGTTCCACTCGCTCCAGACAAAACTGCTGGACCTATCTTTCTGAAAATTTGTAGACATGTTCATTATGGGTCACGGATGATGACCGATGTTTTACTTTACCAGAATAGCCGTTACTAACGGCTATAAATGATAATTTTGTTGTGTACAGTTTAAGCAATAACGGTTTATAAACTTAAATGTAACCGCATTTTTGTAAGCTCCTCGGTAGTATTGTGGTTAGTATCCCCGCCTGTCACGCGGGCGGCCCATGTTCATTTCTCTGCCGCGATGAGGGTTTCAACCACCAAAAGGGGAGAAAGTGGTATAGTGACTGATTTATATATTTTTGTTCTTTCTTTTTTTTTTTTGTACTACTTATGGGAGTACGCTTTGTATCTTGTTGTTTTTACCATCTTCTGTGCCACTACAGTGGCAGTGCACCCACACCGCTCATTCTGAGCCCCCCGTCCACCGCCACAGCCCCGGCACCGGCAATCCACAGGGAACAGTCGGTGTCAAGTCGTCAAGAGGCAACCCATTGGAGGAGACACTTCACCGCCGCCGAGTCACTTCGGTGGTGTTCAGTGGCGCCTGTTCTGATCCAACATACGCAGGACACCACCTACTAAACCCCCTTACTGACGACAATGATTGCTTAGTCGTGGAGCAGCGTGAGTGAGCTCTCCCTTCGGAGGACGCCACCACGACCGTCCAACGGCAGCCCCCATAGACTCACCGATACCGGTGACCCCGACGGAATCAAACCAAGGCCACAGACGTGGAGAGGACATCGAAACTGAGGTCACCATGAGAGCAGGGCATGAAAGGCCACGTACTTTGAGACTTTCTTTTTCTTTGATGCTGATCGATGAGAATGAGGATGATGAAGATGATGCTACGGTCTGAGGCTGCATGACAGGGCTGTACTCCACGCTTACTTTCATAACATATCCCGGCGTCAACAAGGCCCCTGTCCCTTTCAGAAAAACAACAACAAACAAACAAACAAAAACCAGCAAACTGTTTCTTCCTAAACTAACTGGAGGAAACGGTTCCTGGATGGTTTGCTATGCCTATCACAGGCCACTCGTGGTCTTTTACCTTTAACATTGACACCTCCAGAGTCATTACCCGAACACTATGAGGCAGGCGCTCTCACAACACAACGCCTCCGCAGACGACTGACTGACCACTGACCAGTGTGTCCCCTGAGACAACTGACCATCCTTACAGGTAATGGGCCAATCACCTTGCGTTAGTCGTTCGCTACAGTCCAGGCATTCGAGCTGCACGGTTTGCGGGGGCACAAGAGAGTAAAATGTAATATGTGTGCGAAACGAACAAATCAAGACATCATAATTATTTTGTTTGAATGTGTGCCTCTTAGAACATCCCATACCATGTTTGTCAGGCAGTCTGTGACTGATTGTTTTTGTCTGAATCTGATCTGGCTTTTAAAGTTACCTCTTGTTTGATATATAGTCCAGTTAGGTATTTACTTTAATATGATATTGGCGGTCTTACTGTGATTATATGTACACACCTGCAAAAACACATACACGAACATACGCACGACCACGCGTTGTGAGCATATACAACAATATTTTCTTCTTACTCTCTCTCTCTCTCTCTCTCTCTCCATCATCTCTCTCTCTACTCTCTCTCTCTCCTCTCTCTCTCTCTCCCCTTATATCACATAATTTTATGAAAAGACAAAATGAAGGTAATACTTCTACAAGAGGGTATAAATTATTCTTAAAAGCATATCCTTCTCTTTTAATAGCTTGCTTTAATTAAGTAGATTAGATTATTCTGTCGACGTATTCTTTTCATACACACACAGTATCAAACGAGCAGGAGGACTTTGGCATAGCTCCTTACAGTGTGTGTGTGTGTGTGTGTGAGTGTGTTGTGTGTGTGTGTTGTGTGTGTGGTGAGAGAGAGCGTGTGTGTGTGTGTGTGTGTGTTTGCGTGCGTGCGTGTGTGTGAGTGTGTGTGTGCGTGTGTGTGTGTGTTGTGTGTGCGTGCGTGCGCGCGCGTCGAATAAAAGCTGATGTCATCCATGACTCTTGCTTCACGTCCAAAGCTAAAGTGTCGGCGGCGCAGATTAGTGAAGGGAAGGAATGAAAGGTGGAAGAGGGGGGGGGGATAGGTGCGGGTAGGGGAGATGGGTCTATTACGTCAGTGTGACGACACAATCTATTCACTGACAGCGTTAGCTCTGTCTTTCTGGTGGCGCGGAAGTCAGCGGTAGAGACAACTGCTTTCTACCAGTGGTGGTGGGGGTGGTAAGTGGGTGAGGAGGAGAGGAAGGGGGTGTGTCGTGGGGTGTGTGGGATTGTGCGTTAGGAAACTTTCCGCGGAAGCCAGGATGGTATTTTGGGCTATTGATTCGCAGCTTAGTCTATAACATGATAAAA
>CM065727.1:24308067-24313067 GCA_033310375.1 Conus canariensis
GCTTTACACTGCACTACGTTGGTCTTTTAAGGTCATACAACAGCTTGTCTTTCAGCTGATTTCTTAAAAATTAATTAAATTGCCTGAATCCTAGTAGGCCTAGTGTGACGATTTTAAGGACAAGCTATCAAGTCTGTCTTCAACAAAACTTGTTGAGCTTTTTTTTTTTCTTTTTTCTTTTTTTTTTTTTCGCGTACGCAGGCTGATACTCCTGCGGACACTCCCTGTATAGACAGGCAAGGATTAATCCCATCTACCCAACAAAGGGAGTGGAGGGTCGTGTGTATGACCGTTTTTAAAATCCCGTCATGAAGGCAGCCATACTCCAACTTCGGGGAAGGTGCATGCTATGTGTAACGTGTCATCCATACCAACGGCCAAACTGGCCTTCTCTTCCGAAAGTTGTTGATGGGATTTTACGTGTGTGCAAGATGTTATGCGTGCGTTCACACATGGAACCTCGGTTTATAGCCTCATTCGAAGGACTGTATGGGAAATGGAGTCAGAACTAATGTTAACTCCGAGGGGAATATCCCTCTGTACCGAAACGGCCCGGCGGAGATTCGAACCCGCAACCCTTGGATTACGAGTCCGGCGCTCTACCAACTGAGCTATTCCGGCGCCCGGCTGTGTGACGCTTTTAAGGACAAGGTACCAAGTCTGTCTTCAACAAAACTTGTTGAGCTGAACAACGATGAAAAACAATATCAAGTGAAAAACAATATAAACTGAAAAAACAATGTAAACTGGAAAACGATATAGACTATCAGTTTGTAGGAATATTGTCGTCCTAGACGTCAACTTTTCTGGTGATGTTTAACAAAGAACAGCGTGTGCTAATGTATCAGAAAAGCAGTTTGTTCAAAAACACACACACACACACAAATCGATGACATGAAATTACAGTAATACAAATGCCCGCGAGAGAGAGAGAGAGAGAGAGGGGGAGGGGTAGGAAGAGGAGGAAAAATAGGGGTGGGGGTGGTCCGGGGATGTGCTCTGAATTGGAAGACAGAGTAGAGAATGGGGGAAAAAAATGTCCGGAGTGACAGGTTGGGGGCGGGGGGCAGTTTTGGCTAGAACACCGGGGTAAAAACTGAGGTGAATCACCTCCCCCTGCAACCAACCAACCAACCAACCAACCAAGGTCCGTCTTGCAGGTCAGGACTAAGCCATTTAGGAGATATAACAACGTCATAATGGACAAACTAGGCGGCCAGATGTTTCGCCTCTGTCAATGGGCGAGAAGCAAGGGAGATAATGCAGCGTGATTCGGCGGCAAAGATGGATGTTTAAGAGACGGCCAAGTAACGAAGGAAATCGTCTTGTCCACTCCGCTGGGCTGAAGATACTGGAAGGCAGACGATAAAGACACGGGGAGGATGGGGTTGGGGAAGATGGAAGGAGGGAGGAAGCTGAATGGTGGGGGGGGGGGGGGGGGGGGGGTGAGATAGAGAGAAAAAGGAAGGAGTGCGGGGATACGTTATGAGGGAGGAGGAGAGGAGGTGGAGCTGGGGGCGGGATGGAGGGGGGGGGGGGTATCAAGGCAAGCATTCACGTGGTAGCGCCGATACTAAAAAGCAACGACTATTACAGGAACCTACACGAAAGACCCTACGGCGAATTACACGTAACATGACGTTAATCTAAAAAATCACTGTGAACTTCTGGTGTGCTTGATGATGCTTGGCCCAGTGGTATAGTACCGAGGTCGAACGCCAAATGTTTCAAGTTCGACTCTTGCAGATGCCCAACATACAAACTGTTCTTTCTTTCGATGCCCATCTCAATATGTTGCCCTTCTGGTTAAAGTTGTAGAGCTCCATAGGTCACGCCCACCATATCTCCTAGAATGATTGCCCTCTCTGCCATATTACCTCAAGTGTGTGTGGATGCAAAGCTGTCAACCGCTGAAGAGACTTGAGAGGAATACTTTTTTTTTTTTTTTTAATTGAGAGGAATTTCTGACAGTTGAGGGGAATGCGTACGCTATCGCACCCACCACCACCACCAACAACAACAAAAAAAGACATTCCAGACACTTTATTTTCTTTCCTTTCGTCAGGTGCTTTGGTGGAATCACTGCTACAGCCAACACATTGTTGCTCCCTTATATTTTTAAGCATACTGTCACTATGCTTCATCTTGTGACTAGGATCATCAGTGCCTCTGTAGTGTCCTGACCCAAGGAGGGACGAACATCTGTCAAGTTCTCCCTGACGAGGCTGAACACTTCCACAGACCAAATGGTTGACTGGCTGCTCCTTGTGTGGGTTTATAGATTGCTTGTCTGGATCAGCAGCACTCCCATCATGACAGCAGAAAGCAACGTGAATCTGCACTTCTGTTCTAATTTCTTTTGCTTCTTTTCTACCTCAGGGTTAATCGGTCCAGCAAGTTGTTTTGACCATGATGGCGGCGGAATACGCTGAAGTGGAAGTAAGTTTCCACATAGCTCTTCGACTGTGCGAACGGAAGACGTGCAAACACTGTGAATAAAGGAACTTTTTATTTTATTTTTTCCTCTTTTTTTCTTTTTTTTCTTTTTTTTTTTTTCGCGAGCAGAATGTTCTGACGTCAAGTGGAATGACGTGCTTTTGTTGAGCGTAATAAATAATTCCGCCGAAAGCGGGATGGTTGGCAGCTCTGTAGACGTTAACCCTGAACGTAAGTAACTATAGCGGTGTGTTGTATGGGAGTCCACTCGCTTCAAACGGTCAGGATTACTGCTTTCACTTACACGAAGATAATTACTGTTTTCACGCCTAAATAGCAATTATATGTATCAGAACCTAAACCGTGACAGTGACGTCAGACAGTTGTAGCATGACAGTACTCAAGGGTCATAGCAGCCATACACATCTATTATGACATGAAAAAAAATAAAGCCTGTAAACTGACTCTGTGTGTGTGTGTGTGTGTGTGTGTGTGTGTGTGTGTGTGTGTGTGTGTGTGTGTGAAAGCTTAAAAAGATCTAATGGGTCGTTTGGCTGAGTAACAAACTGAGTTAACCAGCTGCTGTTTTGCTGGTTATGTTTGACTGGTTACGTTTGGCTGAGCTGGTTGGTTATCGAAGTTAACGGCTTTTTTGGTTGGCTGTGCCGGTTACGATATCAGTTTATCTGATTGATTGGCTGCCCCTGTGTGGGGTTCTAGATTGCTTTGTCTGGCTTGTCTGTTAGGCTAGCAGGTTGGTCTGTTGGCAACCGCCCTTGGTTGAATAAGAGTAAACACTGATGGGCTTGACCATGCTGGATGGCTTTTAGCTTTCTGACTTCTGCTAACCGGCGGAGATACTTTGAATTCCTTTTGAAATTCAGTTTCAAAGCGAGGGGACTGAAGGTGGAAATTGAAGCAAACTTTAAAAACAAAAGGTTATTGGTTCCGCTAGACAACCCGGACAAACAGATCACAGGACAAAACACGATGCATTTCCACCTCTCGGGTCTTCTTCAGGTAAAACAAAGAACATCTCGGACAATGAAAAGAGAAAATAAGTGACTGCTCGTTCTTTGTTTTCATTGTCCTAAATGTTGCTTTGTTTATACCTGAAGAAGACCTGAGAGGTCCAGATGCATCGTGTCTTGTCCTGTAATCTGTTTGTCTTGCGGAACTAACACCTCTTTCTTTAAAAAAAATTGGTCGCAGTGTCCATCTGAAGTCACCTCATTTTGAATCCTTGATTCACACTGCCTGCCACCCTCCATTGTTCAGCATTTCGCCTCACGTCATCTGTATTAGGTGTGCACTTGTGATCGTTGTACGCTGCTTTTCATTGTTCCTTATTTCGCTTCACGTCCTTCTTCAGTAGTGAAGACCTAAGAGGTCGAAACGCGTCATGTTTTGTCTTGTAGTAATTAGTTTTGTCCATGTTAACCGGCGGAATAACTTTAAATTCCTTTTTAACATTTGCTTGACTTCGTTAATAACGCAGCAAAGATGGTGACAGTATGAATACGGTTGGAGGAGGAAGGGAGGGGGAGTAGGGTGAGAGGAAAAACTGGGGGGGGGGGGGGGGTGTTAAAGGGCAGGGACAGATCAGGGAGTTGAGAATCGAGACAAATCATCATTGAATCGACTAACCAGTTCAGACTCCAGAATCCAAAATCTTCAGTGCAGTATGTGAACAACAACACGGTAATACATAACTCAATACGATCTGACTTTGAACTTTGATGCGGTTATAACGATCTGTCCTTAAACTTTGATGTTATTATGTATATATGTGCGGTAATCCAGGTATCTGGTTCCGTATTAGTACAGCTCCGCCGTCCAGTTCGGACTCTGTACTCGTGTTGTGAAGCCTCCTTGCGCATGAGTGAAACACATCTGATAGTGAGTGATAAGAGAAGAGGTAGGTCTTGGGTGGGCAAGAGACCTTTGAAGATGTAAGGGCAAGAAAGGGAGAGTACTCAAGCTCGTTCAATCGGCGTTCGTTCTAAGTATATTGGACTACATTTGGCTACTTCTCAGTCCTTTTTTTTTTTTAAGCTGCATGATTTTTTTTCATATTTTATCTTTTGTTGTTGTTGTTGTTGCTGCTTTCATTGTCTATTTTTATTGCTTTTTCGCTGCCCTTGTGTATGCATTATTACTTTCTGCTACCTTTGTCTATGGTTTGTTAATCATTTTGCGACATTTCTCTATTCTGATTACTTTTGCCTACGTTTTATGTCTTTTCGCTATCTTTGTTTACTTTTGTTTAATTTACCTTGTTTAATTTACCTTTCGCTACGTTTGCCTGCGTTGTCCTACTTTTTGAAACCTTTATCTACGTTCCATTAGTTTTTACTACTTTTTGATTTCGCTTTATTCGTTTATTAGTTTATCTGTTTATTTGATTTTGCTACGTTTGTCGACGATTTACTACTTTTTCTTCGCTTGACTACGTTTGAGGAAAAAGATATAGATATGCACGAAAGGTTTGAACATCTAGGAAAAGGCAGAAGTGAGGCAAAGATAGGTAAAGAGGAATACAAAAAAAAAAGAGAGAGAAAAAA
>CM065727.1:24320567-24328067 GCA_033310375.1 Conus canariensis
CTTTTGCTCACTCTCTTTCGTTGCTGTTTGGGTCAATGCCTTGCCCATGTACACACGGACCTGAGTGAACTTTCTGGGCAAAAAAGGGAATGAAAGACATCAACGTTAAGAACATTCATACTGACAGATCAGTGAACACGTTTTCTACGGTTACGTCTACATCAACACACACACACACACACACACACACACACACACACACACACACACACACACACGGAACAAGTCATCTATAGTTACGTCTATGTAAACACACTCCTCCTCTCTCTCTCTCATCTTCTCCTCTCATACACACACACACACACAAACACACGACAAAACAGAGAGAGAGAGAGAACAAGTCATCTGTAGTTACGTCTATGTAAACTCTCTCTCTCTCTCTCTCTCTCTCTCTCTCATACACAACACCACACACACACACACACACACACACACACACACACCACACACACACACCACACACACACGCACGCACGCACACACACACACACACTCTCTCTCTCCCTCTCTCTCACACATTCACACACACACACACTCACACACACATTCACACACGCACTCACTTACACACACACACACACACACACACACACACACACACACACACAACACACGCGCAGCGCCGCGCGCAAACACACACATTCACACATACACCCACACACACACACACACACACACACAGTCACACACACACACACACAACACACACACACACACACACACACACACACACACACACCACGCACGCGCGCGCGCAGAGATGAAAACCTATCTCGGTGTTTTCGATCTATTTATCAGCTTCTTGCCAGAGCCAGCGGCAGCGGAGGAGAATGACACACTAACGGATTTGCCTGTGAGAACAAGGTGGAGTCTATTCTTAACTGACCTTCAGATTCGCATCACTCATGTGATTCAGTCAATACCAGATGAAAACGAAATTGGGTTGACTGATGAATAGAGAATCAACTGCAAGACAGGAGTCGACCGCCTGCGTGCGTACTATCTCTCTCTCTCTTCTCTCTCTCTCTCTCTCTCTCTCTCTCTCTCTCTCTCTCTCTCTCCTCTCTCTCTCTCTCTCTCTCTTCAATAGAGAATCAACTGCAAGACAGGAGTCGACCGCCCTGCGTGCGTACGATTCTCTCTCTCTCTCTCTCTCTCTCTCTCTCTCTCTCTCTCTCTCTCTCTCTCTCTCTCTCTCTCTCTCCCTCTCTCTCTCTCTCTCTCTCTCTCTGATGTATTTCGGTTAACTAGGCTCTCCCTCCCTCCCCAACCACCCAACCCCCCCCCCTCTCTCTCTCTCTCTCTCTCTCTCTCTCTCTCTCTCTCTCTCTCTCTCTCTCTTGTACTGTTTTGGATAAATAGGGTGCGCTTTCCCCCTCCTCCCTCTCTCTCTGTCTCAGTCTCTCTTTAATTCCCCCCTCTCTCTCTCTCTCTGTCTCTGTCTGTCTGTCTCTCTCTCTCTCTCTCTCTCTCTCTCTCTCATCTCTCTCACACCACACACACACACACACACACACACCACACACACACACACACACACTCCCCTTTCACGTATTCGGGATAATCAAGGTGTTCTCTGTCTCTCTTTCACCCCTGTCTCTGTCTCTCTCATTTATTTGGGATACCAAGGTGCTCTCTCTCCTCTCTCTCTCTCTCTCTCTCTCTCACACACACACACACACACACACACACACACACACACACACACACACACACACACACAACATTGGTACACACACGCGTGTACATCATAGAGAGTGACAGAGAGATGCACTCAGAGAGAGAGAGAGGAGAGAGCATGCACTAGAGAGAGAGAGAGAGAGAGAATGCACTCAGAGAGAGAGAGAGAGAGAGAGAGAGAGAAATGCACTCGAGAGAGAGAGAGAGAGAGAGAGAAGAGAGAGAGAGAATGCATAGAGAGAGAGAGAGAGAGAGAAATGCACTGAGGGGGAGAGAGAGAAATGCACTCAGAGAGAGAGAGAGAGAGAGAGAGAAATGCACTCAGAGAGAGAGAGAGAGAGAGAGAGAAATGCACTCAGAGAGAGAGAAAGAGAGAAATGCACTCAGAGAGAGAGAAATGCACTCAGAGAGAGAGAGAGAGATGCACTCAGAGGAGAGAGAGAGAGAGATGCACTGAGAGAGAGAGAGAGAGAGAAATGCACTCAGAGAGAGAGAGAGACAGAGAGAGAGAGAGAAATGCACTCAGAGAGAGAGAGAGAGAGAGATGCACTCAGAGAAAAAGAGAGAGAGAGAGAGAGAGAAATGTACGCAGAGAGGGAGAGAGAGAGAGAAGAGAGAGAGAGAAATGCACTGAGAGAGAGAGAGAGAGAGAGAGAGAGAGAAATGCACTCAGAGAGAGAGAGATGCACTGAGAGAGAGAGAGAGAGAGAGAAATGTACGCAGAGAGAGAGAGAGAGAGAGAAATGCACTCAGAGAGAGAGAGAGAGAGAAATGCACTCAGAGAGAGAGAGAGAGAGAGAGAGAAATGCACTCGAGAGAGAGAGAGAGATGCATTGAGAGTGAGAGAGAGAGATGCACTCACTGTCTGTCTGTCTCTCTCTCTCTCTCTCTCTCCCCACTCCACCACACACACACACACACACACACACACACACAACACACACACACTCCCTTTCACGTATTCGGGATAATCAAGGTGTTCTCTGTCTCTCTTTCACCCCTGTCTCTGTCTCTCTCATTTATTTGGGATAACCAAGGTGCTCTCTCTCTCTCTCTCTCTCTCTCTCTCTCTCTCTCTCTCTCTCACACACACACACACACACACACACACACACACAAACACAAACACCACACACACACACAACACACACACACACACACACACATTGGTACACACACACATTGGTACACACACGCGTGTACATCATAGAGAGTGACAGAGAGATGCACTCAGAGAGAGAGAGAGAGAGAGAGAGAGAGAGAGACATGCACTCAGAGAGAGACAGAGAGAGAGAGAAATGCACTCAGAGAGAGAGAGAGAGAGAGAGAGAGAGAGAGGAGAGAGAAATGCACTCGGAGAGAGAGAGAAAGAGAAGAGAGAGAGAAATGCACTCAGAGAGAGAGAGAGAAATGCACTCAGAGAGAGAGAGAAATGCACTCAGAGAGAGAGAGAGAGAGAGAAATGCACTCAGAGAGAGAGAGAGAGAGGGAAATGCACTCAGAGAGAGAGAGAAAGAGAGAAATGCACTCAGAGAGAGAGAGAGAAATGCACTCAGAGAGAGAGAGATGCACTCAGAGAGAGGAGAGAGAGAGAGAGAGATGCACTCAGAGAGAGAGAGAGAAGTGCACTCAGAGAGAGAGAGAGACAGAGAGAGAGAGAGAGAAATGCACTCAGAGAGAGAGAGAGAGAGAGATGCACTCAGAGAAAAAAAGAGAGAGAGAGAGAAATGTACGCAGAGAGAGAGAGAGAGAGAGAGAAGACCGAGAGAGAGAGAGAGAGAGAGAAATGCACTCAGAGAGAGAGAGAGAGAGAAATGCACTAGAGAGAGAGGAGATGCACTGAGAGAGAGAGAGAGGAGAGAGAAATGTACGCAGAGAGAGAGAGAGAGAGAGAGAGAAATGCACTAGAGAGAGAGAGAGAGAGAAATGCACTGAGGAGAGAGAGAGAGAGAGAGAGAGAGAGAGAGAGAGAAATGCACTCAGAGAGAGAGAGAGAGAGATGCACTGAGAGTGAGAGAGAGAGAGAGATGCACTCACTGTCTGTCTGTCTGTCTCTTTCTCTCTCTCTCTCTCTCTCTCTCTCTCTCTCTCTCTCTCTCTCTCACACACACACACACACACACACACACACACACACACACACACACACCACACACACATATGCCTGCTGCTATATGGAGACGCACGTGTACTTAGGCCTACATCCTTGTACAATGATTACCCTCGTCATAAAATCTTTCTACCCCATTACAAAAAAATAAATAAATAAAATAAATAAAGCGCCGATGATATCTTTCTCAACTCCGTGCACACATTATTAAATCCTTTGACCGGCTCGTTAATTTACATTAATCAGCAGCGCAGTACGTGCGTAACTGACTTCACGGTTTAGTTGACGAACGGGGAGTCAGGTTAACCTTACCCCCTGTGCCACCGGGAAACGGATCGCGCGACTGGCACGCACACCTCACGTGACGTGTCCCATTTGCTGGAGAGAACGACGAAAGAGGGGAGGGGGGGGGGGGGGGGGGTGAGGGGGAAGCGTCGGGGGTGGGGAGGGAGGAGGTTGGTTGAAAGGAGAAGGAGGAGAGAGGAATGGTAGAGGAGTGGTGTGAAGGGGAAGAGGGTGGAAGGGAAGGGGGGGGGGGTGGGTTGAGTGACGAAAAGGGTGGTAGTGGGGGGGAAAAGGGCGGTTATTCACTTGAAAGAGCGTGACTATGACGTATAGCCTCCAAAACTAATATATAGCCTGCTACCCACCGCCTCCCTCCCCTTTCTCTTCCCTCCCCCCCCCTCCCCTTCCCCTCCTCCCACACCAACTACCTTTGTCGCGGCGGCGCATGTCAAAGTTAATGGCGCTAGGCCCCTATTGCGTAGTTCGCTTGGCAGTGAACGCGCGTGTAGTTCTGATTAAAAAAAAAAAAAAACCGTTAGATCTGATGACCACAACCCAACACCACAACATACGCACACACGAGCAGGCAATACAAATATATCTGCCTTCAAAAGGGATTGCGATGGTTCCTTATGCAGCTAGTGAAGAGTTTTCATATCTGTAACATATTTTCTTAATTTCATGTCCCCAGTTTCTCCATCTTCAAATTCCGCCCCTCCCCCCTCCCCCTCCTTAAGTCCAAATCTTTGCCAAGTCATTACTATGAAGATAGTTCAGTTGTTGGCCTGCGCTTGTTTTTTCCCCCACTATTAGATTGTTCGTCTATGTATTTGTCTGACTTTATTCAAGTTTAAAAGGCTGTGCCGGTCTTGAATACAAGTTACTCTGTGTTAGGTTTTCTTATGGGAGCAAAAAATACCCAACTTGTTTACTGTTTATCGTTTACTGTTCCCTGCCTCATTTCATTTCCGATTTTGTCCCTTGGTAGTTAACATGCTTGAAGAGAAGCTCAGTTCCTATTCCCCCTGCTAAGAGAACGGTTCAGGGCAAAGGAGAAACAGACCTATCGGTCAGTTGTCCAGTCAGAAGGGAGACGTACAGCAGTTTCTTTCACTATTTTGCATTCAGCAAATGTGGTCTCAAAACGCAGCGGATGTGATGTAGCGTATTATGGACTAGCCCCGCACGCAGTGACGCCTTCTTGATGAAACTGAAACTGAAACTCAGTTAATTCCTCTTGATGAAGGAATAGCTTGCACCACGTCCCTGCCCCCCCCCTCCCCCCACCCCCCACACACACACACCCCTCCGCCCCCTCCCTCCTCATATGGTTGTCCACCTATTATTAACCCTTCGTCTCACACTCACTCACGCCAGTTCAATATGAAAGTTCATCTACCGCTGTCAAGCGGCTGTTAAAAAATAGGCTTGGCTGATCCCCCCAAAAACCGTTAGCAGCGCTAACTTTGCGTCAACAGCTTGAAAGAGAGCCGTAATCAGACGATTACTGGCTCGCTAGGCTGTCTGGCAGCCCATACTTGGCCAAGGCTGACATGTGGAGTGGGTGTATCAACCACTAACAGGATCTAATCGCATTGAGGTCGAGTCCCGCTGAAAGTGGTGTATCGAAGCGAACACAATAATCAACTGTATGACTGGAGTGTTTTGGAACTCGCCTTCCTTTTGTTTGGCAGAACAGTTTGGTGACGACACTGCTCTGTGAAATATTTTACGTAGCAGGGCAGCAGAGATAGCAAAACAGTTCCGTTTATATGACGAATCAGGCGGTCAATGGGTTGAAACCGGGTGGGATCCATTATATCTCCGATAAAAAATGTCAGCACTGACTGATCACAATAGTTATCATACCTTTATTGCTAAGAAATGGTTTAGAAAACAAAGAACAAGCAACTCCGGATTCCAGGCGCCTAAATGGTGATGACATATTGGGCTGGTCCGCTCATCTCGTTAAGCTAGGGCATGGATGTGTTCGAATGACGTTGCAAGTGCTTTGAATTGTTCTTTTGTGCAATATATAGCACTATATTGATTGCTGGCTATCATTGTTGTTGTTGTTGTTAGAGTTTATAATGTTGGGTTTAGGTTTGGGATCGTGTTAGTGTTAGGAAAGGGTTAGTATAGGTCATGGTTAGAGGTCAGGCGGATGCTCAGAAAACAGAATGACCTACAACGTTCATGGACTGGCTGTGTGAAATTGAATCAACTCACTAAACACAGAGAATACAGAGACAGACACAGACACACATCACCGAAACAAGATTACACGTAAACTAACTTCTGTCCACATGTGAGTCGCAACTGAATGGTCGGTAACCAAGAACGCGTGCACACACACACACACACACACACACACACACACACACACACACACACACTATATATATATATATATATATATATATATATATATATATATTAACCGACACAAGATCACACAGACTAATTTCTCTCCACGTGAGTCAACAACTGAATGGTTGGTGACCAGGAAAGACTGAACTATCACGTGATCAAGTCATGTCAGTGATGACGCACAATAATGGGTATTGGAAGTAATTGAAAACAATAGCAATTAAACACACACACAAATATGTGAAAGTGATTCGTATTGAACAGACAATAACAAACTTACGGGTGAAGGTTCGACAACTGAATGTCTTTTTCACTCATCACCAAAACAAAACAAAAAAGAAAAAGAAAAAAACAGATATACAAAAATGCACCAAACAATACTTTAAAGATAGCAAACAGTATGAATTTGTTGCAATACTTAGTTCACAGCAACCTTTTCTTTGGACTTCCTCGATAAACGAGTACACATTCACTCTACTTACCACCGACCAAGAAGCAACAAAACAAAAACAAAAACAAAATGAGGGGGGAGGGGAGCGGGAAGAGAAAGAGGAGAAGAGAAGGAAAAGGAAGAAGAAAAGAAGAACGAATGAGAGAACGAACGAATGAATGAACGAACGAAAAAAATCTTTTTTATTGAGGGAAAAAAGCAATGATCACAAAAACAGGCTTTTTTTTTTTTTTTTTTTTTTAAATATCTGGCCCCACACGAAGGTTAAAAAAAAATTAAAGTAAAAGATTGCAAAAGTAAATGAACAGACTAACAATACAGCAAATACTTCATTTCGACATAGATGGAAATACAAAGGATGCCCTAATAAACATTAGAAAAATACAAGAAAAAAAATGTGCAAACTCACCACACAAAACAGTAATACAGATTATACATAGTACATATGCCACTTATTTTGTATCAGGCGATATTCTTTCACACTCGAATAAATAATGAGAGAGAGGCAGAGAGAGAGAAAGAATGAATGAATGAATGAATTAATTATTGAGGAAGGCTTACAAAGCCCATTTTCAAGGGGAAGCCTGAGAGAGAGAGAGAGAGA
>CM065727.1:24338067-24398067 GCA_033310375.1 Conus canariensis
TACATCCAGTCCTCGCCCAGAGTAGGGTCAACAATGCAAAATAATTACATCCAGTCCTCGCCCAGAGTAGGGTCAACAATGCAAAATAATTACATCCAGTCCTCGCCCAGAGTAGGGTCAACAATGCAAAATAATTACATCCAGTCCTCGCCCAGAGTAGGGTCAACAATGCAAAATAATTACATCCAGTCCTCGCCCAGAGTAGGGTCAACAATGCAAAATAATTACATCCAGTCCTCGCCCAGAGTAGGTCAACAATGCAAAATAATTACATCCAGTCCTCGCCCAGAGTAGTGTCAACAATGCAAAATAATTACATCCAGTCCTCGCCCAGAGTAGGGTCAACAATGCAAAATAATTACATCCAGTCCTCGCCCAGAGTAGGGTCAACAATGCAAAATAATTACATCCAGTCCTCGCCCAGAGTAGGTCAACAATGCAAAATAATTACATCCAGTCCTCGCCCAGAGTAGGTCAACAATGCAAAATAATTACATCCAGTCCTCGCCCAGAGTAGGTCAACAATGCAAAATAATTACATCCAGTCCTCGCCCAGAGTAGGGTCAACAATGCAAAATAATTACATCCAGTCCTCGCCCAGAGTAGGGTCAACAATGCAAAATAATTACATCCAGTCCTCGCCCAGAGTAGGGTCAACAATGCAAAATAATTACATCCAGTCCTCGCCCAGAGTAGGGTCAACAATGCAAAATAATTACATCCAGTCCTCGCCCAGAGTAGGGTCAACAATGCAAAATAATTACATCCAGTCCTCGCCCAGAGTAGGGTCAACAATGCAAAATAATTACATCCAGTCCTCGCCCAGAGTAGGGTCAACAATGCAAAATAATTACATCCAGTCCTCGCCCAGAGTAGGGTCAACAATGCAAAATAATTACATCCAATGCAAAATAATTACATCCAGTCCTCGCCCAGAGTAGGATCAACAATGCAAAATAATTACATCCAGTCCTCGCCCAGAGTAGGGTCAACAATGCAAAATAATGACATCCAGTCCTCGCCCAGAGTAGGGTCAACAATGCAAAATAATTACATCCAGTCCTCGCCCAGAGTAGTAGGTCAACAATGCAAAATAATTACATCCAGTGCTCGCCCAGAGTAGGATCAACAATGCAAAATAATTACATCCAGTCCTCGCCCAGAGTAGGGTCAACAATGCAAAATAATTACATCCAGTCCTCGCCCAGAGTAGGATCAACAATGCAAAATAATGACATCCAGTCCTCGCCCAGAGTAGGGTCAACAATGCAAAATAATTACATCCAGTCCTCGCCCAGAGTAGGGTCAACAGTGCAAAATAATTACATCCAGTCCTCGCCCAGAGTAGGGTCAACAATGCAAAATAATGACATCCAGTCCTCGCCAGAGTAGGATCAACAATGCAAAATAATGACATCCAGTCCTCGCCCAGAGTAGGGTCAACAATGCAAAATAATGACATCCAGTCCTCGCCCAGAGTAGGGTCAACAATGCAAAATAATTACATCCAGTCCTCGCCCAGAGTAGGATCAACAATGCAAAATAATTACATCCAGTCCTCGCCCAGAGTAGGGTCAACAATGCAAAATAATTACATCCAGTCCTCGCCCAGAGTAGGGTCAACAATGCAAAATAAAATGAGGCAACAAAAGAAGCATGCAGAGAGAGAGAGAGAGAGAGAGAGAGAGAGAGAGAGAATTTAACTACTGAATGCAACGACTGATAAGTTTTCAAGTACCACTCGTTCACTCTATTCCATCTCCTCTGGTTGCGCTGAATGACCAATGATATAAGGGAAGTAACTAAATTGTTCGCGTGTGTAACTTTTCATGCAGTCGTTTCCCTTACATTAGACGTCGGCCGTTTTGGTGCACCATGGGCCAATCAAGACTGGCTGGCTATGGGACTACAGACTGACAGACATCGAGATGAAGCTGAAAATGAAAATACCGTCAACGATGTGATTATGCAGGAGAACAGTAGGACCACGTGCAGTCGTTGCACAGATGCGCCGCATGTGTCAGGCTGGACTGACCTGTGCAAGTAACTGGCAAATTACTGTGAAACACATAGTCTTTGAATCGCAGAAATTCACCAGGTTCCGAAGATCAGTTTAACTGAAAAAGTGATGTATCAATTACATAACAGTAAAGGAACACAGTTAAATTCTCTCTCTGTCTCTCTCTCTCTATCACACACACACAAACGTGCGTGCGCTCGCGAATGGATATAGAAAGAGCGTGCACACACACACACACACACACACACACACAGAGATTAAGTTTCATCAAGGTGTCACTGTGTGTGGACTAGTCTATAAACGCTACACTGCATCTGCTGTATTTCGACACCACGATGCGCACAACTAATGCAAGAGAATTCAAGAAGAGGATCTTATGGCTATGACTTCACAGACGTCTGACCTGCGCATTAGTCCAACGAGCTGGTCAGACCTTGGGTATCTACCTAACATTGTCTGTGCCATCATTGTCATTGTGTGTGTATTTATATGTGATCTGTGGGCTTGTGTGAGAAGGTTTTTACATGAACATATAAGTTAGTGTGTATATGTGTGTGTGTGTACGTGTGTGCGTGCGCGTGTGTATGTAAGAAAATGTGCCTGTGTATATGGGCGTACATGTCCGTGTGTGTGTGTGTGTATGTGTGTGTGTGTGTATGTGTGTGTGGGGGCCCGCGCGCGTGAGCGCACACAAATGCGCGTCTGCATGTGTGCGCACTGAGCGCGTGTGTGTGTGTGTGTGCGCACGCCTGTGTGAGTGAGTGTTTGCCTTTGATTACTTGTGGAAACAACACACACACGCACATAAACACATGCACACAAACCAATGCATATACACCCACATCTATTGACTCCCCACTTTACACACACGTCTGGGCCATACATATATCTATGTTGCATCTTGCAATCGATGTTCACCATACCTGTATTCATGTCCATCACACCCTCTACCGATGTCATGCCCTGTATCCATGTGTAACATCTTTACCCATGACCACTATAATATCTTAAATGCATGTCAACCACACACTATGTCCATGTCCACCATTACAATGCATACATGTCTACCATAATACTCTGTCCACATCCACTATATTCTGTATGAAAACCATGCCTCTACATGTCTGCTATATTACGTAGCCACAACGAGAATACCCAGTATCAATTTCACCTGCACCATACCCTGCCTCCATATCCACCAAACCAGTACCAATAGTGAGCAAAGCCTGTATCCATGTCTACCACACCCCGTGCCATGCCGTACCATGAATTCATGTTAAACCAAGTATCGATGTCCACCATACCCTCTATCCATATCATACAATGTATCTGTGTCTGGCATACCTGTACCCATTTCCAACACATGTATTAATGTTTAGGATACACGTATGTATGTCACACCCTGTATCTGCGTCACATCCTGTATCCACATAATACCCTGTATTCACAAGCACTAGACCTGTATCCATGTCCACTGTATTCTACATCCCTGTTGAAATTTCTTGCATCCATGTGGAAAATGCCCAGTATCCATGCCTATCATACCTGTATCCATGTTCTACATACACTGCACTGTATCCGTGTCCTGCAAATTTTGTATCCACTCCAATGATACTTTATCTATGACATCCAAGATATTTGTGTCCTTGTCCACCATAGCCTGTGTTCATGTCTATCATGTCATGCGTCCATGTCCACCATACCCTCTGTCCATGGTATACCTGAATCCAAAACACAAACAGATGCACACAATCCAACCCTCTGTATTAGTATCAATCTTTGCGCACAGCCCTGCTTTGTATGTATGTCATACACTGTATCCGTGTCCACATGTCCAGAGCCATACATCTATCAATGCAGTGCCCTGCATCCATTTCCACTGCACCCTGTGTCCATGTCCACGATACCCTGTATCCTTGTCCACTATATCCTGTATCCATGTTCCACATAACCTTATCCTTGTCCGCGATTCACTGTATCCATGTCAAACCATGTGTCTATGACCACCATACCTGTATCCTTGCCCAAGGTAATCTGCATTCAGTTATATTGTAGAATGAACAATACTATGTGCCGTTTCCTAGTCATATCTGTATTCACGCCCACCATACTAGTATCCATACCCACCATATCCAGTATCCATGTCCACTGTACCTATGTCCATGTCCACCGTACACTGTACCTGTGTCCAATATAATTGTATGAATGTCCATAATACCTGTATCCATGTCCATTATACCTGCTACCAATTTCCATTCATTGTATCGATGTCCACCATCTGTGCATTAATGTCCCCCATACACTGTATCCATATCCATCATATCTGTATACTACCCTCCTATGTCCACCTTACCTGTGCCCATGTCCACCATGGCTGTATCCATGTCTACCATACCTGCATGTATGTCCACCATACCTGTATCCATATCCACCATGCCTGTCTCCATGCCCACTATAACTGTGTCCTTGTCCATCATACAAAGTCCACGTACTCCATAAACTATCCATGTTCATCGAATTTGTACCCTTGTTCATTACGCTGTGTTTCCGTATCTATCACAATTGTATCCATATCCAAATTGCCTGTGCTTATGTTCATCATTACTGTATCCATGTCCACCGCTACTGTATCCATGTCTATTATTCCTGGTGTCCATATTCAGAGTGTCCTGTTTCCATGCCAGTCATAGCCTGTATCAATGTCCACCATATCTTGCCATTGTGTCCACCACACAATGTATCCATACCCACCTTAAATGTATCCGTGTCCATATACATCTATCCATGCTCATCATAGCTGTATCCATGTTCATCATCCCCTGTATTCATGACCATCAGAAATACATGCATGCCCTCCAAACTTGTATCCATGTTCACCATCCATGTTCACCATACACTCTACAAATGCCCACTGTACATTGTACCCATGTCCTCTATACCCTGTATGTTTTTCACCTTGACTGTATCCATACCCACAAAACCTGCATCCATTTTCATCATACCTAGCATCTATGCCCACACCACCAGGTATCCATGTTCATCACACCGTCCACCATACCTGTATCTATATCTGCCAAACAAACATAATCATTGCTGGCCATGTCTGTACCCATGTTATCCCTTGTAAATATGTCCACCATAGATGTCTATCCATGTTACACGCTCAATCTGTACCATACCTGTATCCATTCCAGCACACTCTGTACACATGTCCAGAATATCCTATGTCACTGTCCACCATACGCTATATCCATTTCCATCGTAGCCTTTATCCAGGTCCACTACAACTTTCCATCGTAGCCTTTATCCAGGTCCACTACAACTTTCCATGTGTTTATGCCATAGCCAGCATCCATGGCATACTCCGAATTCATGACCATCATACCCTCAATTCCTGTCTACAATACACCGAATCCATGTCTCATCCTGCATCTGTGTCACACCCTATATCAAAGGTCATACCCTGCATGCCCACTGTACACTTCACCCCTGTGTGCATGTGTGTGAGAAGGCATTCACGAGTCATTAGGTGTATTTCAAACTATTTGACAGCGCCATTGGCCTTTTGTGTGTGTGTGTGTGTGTGTGTGTGTGTGTGTGTGTGCGTGCGTGCGTGCGTGTGCGTGTGTGTGTAGCAAGGCATTCACGAGTCATTAGGCATATTCAATACCATCTGACTGCATCATTGGCCTTGTGTACCTGTGTGAGTGTGTAAGACAGCATTCAAGAGTCATTAGGCGTATTCAATACCATCTGACTTCACCACTGGCCTTGTGTACCTGTGCGAGTAGCTTTGGGGACCACAAAGATTCGGCCATAGAATCCCAGAGAGAAACGGGAAATGACCTCCTCAGTGCCCCCCTTGGCTAAAAGCGAAAGGCCCTCCTGGCCTAAGACCTGAGAAGCCTGGGGGCCCTGAGGAGGAGCGAAAGAAGGAGGGAAGGGCATGAGGGGGGCCTTTTGTGACCTTCATGGAAGGTGAAACCCTGACCTGATCACCCGCAGGGCCCACTGGCTTGTGGGAAGCCGTTCCCAGGCACAGAGTCGCTGGGACAGACTGCCCACAGGGTCGCCTGTGTGAGGTGATGGCCCCAGATCGGGGGTTAGTCATGGGGAGTGCGCTGGCTTCAAAGGGGCAAGCTTTTGGCTCTTGCCTGGGAGCGTGATTGGCCTTTGGCGGGTTGTCTAGCCCTAAACCCTTTGTGCCCGAAGGATCTGCGGGCTTTGGCCGGTGGAGTGCCCTGGGAAGAGGTAGCCGGTGCAGGGTGCTTCCCCCTGGGTCGCGAGGGACCCGAGAGAAGGGCAAAGTCCCTCCTAATTTCGGCCTGGCTCTTAATGGTTGACTGAGCATGGTTCCCAAAGAGAGAACCAGTTTTAACAGGCAAGGCTCTAAGAGAGGCTCATGAGGAGGAAGAGCGTGCAACCAAAGATACCAGCAGCATGGCATCCCGCCTTGCCAGAACTGAGTTTACGTGAAGCCTGGCAAATGCACCCACTGAATATTTGAGCCCTTCCGCCATGGACTGGATGAAGGCCACGATGGCGGAGGGGTCAGACAACCGGCGGAGAGCTAAGGAGTCAGACTCCGGGTCCTTAAGGGTGGACACCAGACCTCCCAAAAGGAGTCCACCACTGAACCGCCTCCAGACCCCTCATAGCAATCTCCTCCCAATCCGCGAGGCAGTACTCTGAGAGAGCGACCTGTTGGTGCTGAGACCGAGACCTCTCCTGCAAAAGGAGGAGGTCCTCTTGGGAAAGGGCAAGGTGGGAGTCCGGGATAGAGTCATGGGCCATAAGGGCCTTACGTGTGAATGGGAGCTTCTCCGGCTTCAGAAACTTCCCGCACTCTAGGGTCCCGGGAAATCAGGCACAGAACCAGGCGGAATGTCCTGTGCTTCCGTGCCCCTAACCCTGCTTTGTGCCCTCCTCATAGAGTCGGCTACCATGCCTGACTCCTTTAAGAGAGAGGTGGAAGGGGCGGAGAAAGGTAGTGTACCCAAGGCGAGCTCGGCTGCCGAAGGACAGGGAACCCGGGCATCTTGGGAGGTGGACACGGCTCCAGGCAGGTAGGAAGCCAGGTGGGACACCGAATCACTGAAGGAGAAGGAAGAGGGTATGTAGTCCTCATCCTCTGACTCCGAGTATGCTGCTCAGAACTGCAGGCAGAGGAGGTGACTAACCTAGTGTGGAGGAACGTGGGGGTAAACCTGACGGTCCTAGGTGGTCTAACCCTGCTGGAACCCCTTGGGAGGGGTCTGCCGCTGGGTTGGCTGGGGGTAAGGGGAGGGGGGGGGGGTGCTGGTGAAGGAGAGGCCTTCGCTGCTGGAGGGCCGGGCATAAAGCCAGACCACCAGGGAAATCCCATGGCCAGGGGCTGTGGAAGTCCCATGGCAGAGAGCCATGTCACATCATTTCCTTCTTGTTTTTTTCCTTCATTACAGAGAAACCCATGCACTCAACACAGATTGTTTTGTATTTCTAAGTTTATTTCATCAACATATGTTTATCATTTAGTAAGCAGCAATTCAGTTCCCAAAAAGCGTTTTGCTGAACATGTTTTCCAGATCTTAATTTCGAAATTACCATGGAATGGTGTGTTCTGTATCCTGGAAGAGTATCATAATCTTCACAGTTTCAGATTAAATAATCTGACAGTAAAAAGAAATCAAGCCGACTTTGTTTTAGAGGGGTTCACTTATGCCATGTATATTGTCAGCTGTTGCAGTTATTCTCACGAAATATATATGTGTTAGGATTAGCTCAGCCATCATGTCTTCTACCACTTCCCAAGCTTTAGGATTATTTATGTGTTTATAATTAAAATAGTGTACTTTAAGTTCCAGAACTAAATTGAAATCACCCACTAATATCAAGTTAGGATTATTACATTTCTTTTTTCTTTTTTTTTTTCTGTCCCAACCTCTGCGCCACCTCAGAGGCAGTGCACCCATGCTGCTCATTCCGACACCCCGTCCACAGCCACAGCCCCGTCGGCCCCGCCACAGCCCCGGCACCGGCAATCCACAGGGAGCAGTCAGTGTCAAGTCGTCAAGAGGCAACCCACCGGAGGAGACATTGCACTGCTGCCGAGTCACTTCGGTGATGTTCAGTGGCGCCTGTTCTGATCTAACATATGCAGGACACCACCTACTAAGCCCCCTACTGATAACAATAATTGCTTAGTCACGGAGCCGGCGTGAGTGAGCTCTCCCTCCGGACAGCGCCACCACATCCGTCCAACAACAGCCCCCATGGACTCGCCGATATCGGTGACCCTGACGGAACCAAACCAAGGCTACAGACATGGAAATGACATCGAAATTGAGGTCACCATAAGAGCAGGGCATGAAGGGCCACAGAATTTGAGACATTTTTTTTTTTTTATGCTGATCGATGAGAATGAGGATGATTAAGATGATGCTACAGATTTCCATTTCGGTCCGAGACTACATGACAGGGCTGTACTCTATGCTTCCTTTCATAATATATCCCGGCGTCAACCAGGCCTGAGAGATACAGGCACCGGCAGTGCTGGTCAGGAAATTTGAGCAACACTCTCAGAAACGCATCCATTAAGTGGATGAAACTCGACTGTGTGTTCCTAGTCTTCCCAACTGAATCCACAGCAAACTCAACTCTGGGTAGGAGCCGGTCGGGGCAGACAAATCCCACATGTCTCTGATGGGAATCAAACCCGCAACCTCCCAGCCGGGAGTCCGTGGTGCTAACCACTTCACCACGGCGGCTGGTAAGACTATTACATTGTCTTGGTGTTGTTTTAAGTTTTCGAAAAAAGGAAGGATCACCTCTGTTTGGTCAATAAATATTGGCTAACATTGTATCATGATCCACTGAGCTGAATGATATTATAATGAAGTTTCCATTTAAATCTGCACATTTAGTTTTGATTTGAATCAACTTTTTTTTAATTACATTGCTACATCCCAGGAATTTGACTACTAAGAGGCAATGTAACATTTATGCTCCCATTCTGCTGAAACACATTGCTCCATTTTTTTGTCAAAATGGGTATCCTGAAGGCAGAAAATTGAATTGTCTTATATAATGAGAAACATCCCATCCTGTCTCTTATGAAAATCCCTAAGTCCTTAGCTATTCAGGGATGCTATAATTAATTCACCCATCTGTATTTACCATGATAAAATCTGAAGACAGTTTCGGAGTCGTAAGATTGCTCAGACATTCTTAAGTTAGGAGTGTTACATTTCTCAGTGGAAATCCTTCTTCACAGCCCATCATCAGCAACAAAGACACATGGAACTTACATAACATTTGATTACAAGGAAAACAGGCTCCAGCACACACACACACACACACACACACACACACACACACACACACACACACACACACAAAGAGGACTAGATTTCAAACACAAACATAATCTGGTAAAAAAGTTCATTATTAGAAAGACAGTACATACTATCAATGTACCGACTGAAAGCATAATTGATCAAATAACAATCAGAAAACTCAATGGAAAAAAAAAAGCTGAACGGAATATGGGAGAAAGGGGTGTCAAGGGTATTAAAATCATAGTTTTATCACATTCTGACTTATAAAAAAAAATGTTGTTCACATCACCTAACCACAGGTCAAAACAGTCTATGACTAGGGGAAGAAAAGAAATAAAAGAGTGAAGAGGCGAGGATATCTAAAACAAAATTCACTTTTACACATCCAGTTTCATCCGTTCTCTGTTCTCAGAACATTTCAGTTTCTGCTTCCTTCATTATGATCCTCTTCAGAATGCTGCTTTCAAGAACAGCGTTCATAAGATTTTTGCTTCAGTTTGCTTTCAGATTTTTAACTTTTCTTTTCAAGGGAGAAAATTTTCTTGTTTTCTGAGGACTTGCTGGCACAAAAGCAATGAAGTGTTCTGGTATGCGGGAAGCTGGAATGCCTAATAAGAGCCCGCAACTGCACAACGATCTCAGCCCAGTTTTGCCAGACAGGCTGCATACACAAAAAACATACATTAATGAGGAATAGATCCAGAATTCTCTTTTATATTCCTCTTATAAGTTTCTCAGATGTCTTCTTTGTATCCTGGCAAATACAATAGGCAGGGTCTTTTAATGTGAACATTTGCATAAGATGAACCCATGCACCCCTAAGTTGCACGTATCACATGAAAACCAGCCATCTTCACCAACTCTCTCTCATTTCATTTGCTTGATCAAAAAGCAACACTTCCATAAGGTCTCTCCATTCCATATCTATATTACATAACTAATTTTTCTTCATATATGAATATATTAATGTACATGAAGCATTTCTACCTTCCTGCTCCTTTAAACATACACAAGCACACACACACACACACACACACACACACACACACACACACACACACAACCAAATGGAATCCCACAATCCTTCTCATGCGCACACAAAATACACACATTTAATCCTATGGATGGAAAACGTCAATCAAAAAAGTCATCAATATCCACAGCAGGGTCAAGGAGATGATCTTTCAGATGGGTGAGGTCGATCTGATTGAGGGCAAGGTTCTCAAAGGTCTCCTCCATGTCTGTGTCTCCAATCAAGATGGCGCCCACCAGCCGACCGTTATGCAAAACCACCTTCACAAACTCTTCCCCTGTTGAAAAGAAGTACATGGTAGTGATTACTGTGCGACTCAATTTACCTAGCAAAGATCTAGTCTGTTTGAATCATCTGCTTTTCAAGTCATCAAAAGGTGGTAATTTTCACCACTGCTTCATGCACTTTACCAGCTAGATATCTGAAAAAGAAAACCACAAACTCTCCAGTTTCTGCTTTCAGGGCTTCCAGTCCCCTCAACGATAGCAACTGCTGCTTATTGCCATAGTTTCAGAACACTTTCATTAATAACACACACACACACACAAACGCACACAGACACACAGACACAGACATACACACACACACACACAAAGAGAACTTCCTGCATGGTCAGTTACTGAGAACCAAATGTTTTCCACCAGGAAACTGGTAAAGTGTTTCTATCTGAATCATACTAAGCTCTGTGAATGTGCCGGCAAACAATGAAATCTTGGGCATAGGAACAGTGTAAGATTAAGATTAAGATTAAAATTAGTCCCGTCAACAGCAGAGGTTATCTCAGGACTGTCACCACGTTTCAAACTATCACGTATATATGTTAAAAAAGGATTAAAAGCAAAACCTTACCCAACCCATTAAAACAAGATTAAAAGAACCAATCCTAGGATTAAAAACCAACACGTTGAAATCACTAACTGTAATCTGCAAAAATCAATACTGGGTAGAGAAAATCTAACAACACCAAAGTCACACACGATGAAATAAATTCACTTCTTTTAGGAAGTTAAAAATATTGTCAGGGGGAACATCACAGAAAAGAATCTTCATATTATCTGTAGTGTAATGTTTCCTTCTAATGTCGTATAAATCCCAGCAGTCTAAAAGAATATGTTGGACAGATATCTGACTATCACAGGCAACACAGAAAGGCGGGTCTTCTCCCTTCAATAAAAACGAATGAGTAAAATAAGCATGACCCGTCCTCAATCTACACAATACTGTTTCTCCCTTTCGACCGCCAGCAGCCATGGGAAGATGTTCCTTTAAATCTGGACGTATTTGATGAAGCTTATTGTTTTCTTGGAGGCTCCACTCCTCCTCCCATAAAGAATTGACATACGAAGCTATTTTTCCTTTTAAATCTGAGGATGGTACAAGCAGTTTAGAAGGACGAAGACGGACAGCCTCTTTAGAAAGCCGATCCACCTCTTCGTTGCCTCTGATCCCCACATGACCTGGCACCCAGGCCAACAGAATCTCAAAACCCCTTGAAACTAATGAAGAAAACATGGTAAAAAACTTGATAAGAGGCGGATGTTTTATGTTTCTTGCTCCTATAGCCTCTAAAGCCGAAAGAGAATCTGTGCAAATAAGGAATTTCCTAGACTGGGACTGCCTGATCAACTCCAAAGCCAAAAGTAGTGCAGCAAGTTCCGCAGTGTAGATAGTGCTTTCAGAGGGAATGTGTTTGGACAGTTTTTCTCCCGAAGCTGGAACATATGCGGAGGACCCTACACCAACATCAGACTTTGAACCATCAGTAAAAATAACCACATGTTCTTTAAGGTTAGAACACATGTCTAAAAATAATTGTTTATAAATTAAGGAACTCGTGTTCTGTTTGCGCTGCACGGTTAAATCAAACCTAATTTCTGGAGACGAAAACGTCCAAGGAGGTTGTTGAGGAAACTTGGAAACGTCAGAGATGACCCCAACATCAATATCCGCCTCCTCCAGAAAAGGAAGGATGCGAATACCGAAAGGGGGAATACTGGATGGACTTCTTTCATATTTCTCTTGGAAATGAGGATTCATAACACAGTCGTAGGCAGGGTTGTTTGGTTCTGAAAAAAGCTGTGTGTAGTAATTCAAAGCTAATTTTACTCTTCTATGAGAGAGAGAACACTCTCCTGCCTCGGCATATAGGCTATGAACAGGTGTAGTACGAAAAGCGCCAAGGCAGAGGCGAAGACCCTGATGGTGAACTGGGTCTAGGACTTATAGATACGAGGCTCTAGCAGCGCCTTAAATGATGCTGCTGTAGTCCAACTTGGATCGAACTAACGCCCTGTAAAGATGGAGAAGTGTGCGTTTGTCTGCACCCCAATCCGTATGAGCCACTACACGGAGGATATTCATGGCTTTGAGACACGATGTTTTCAACTTCTGAATATGGGCTTTAAAATTCAATTTTTGGTCAAAGGTAACACCCAGAAATTTGGCTTCTGTGACAGCAGGAATTTTAGCCTTATCTATGAAAATTTCTGGTGGCGGGAAAAGTTGTCTGAAATTGTGAAAGTGGATGCACTCTGTTTTAACTGATGAAAATTTGAACCCATTTTCAACTGCCCACTGTTGGACTTTATAGACACACAACTGGAGTTGGCGCTGTACACCAGCAAATGTCTTTCCAGATGCATAAAGGGCAAAATCATCAACAAAAAGAGAGCAGTCTGAACCTTGGTTGACAGAGTTTACAATTTCATTTATTTTTATACTAAACAGGGCTGGGGAAAGGATACTACCCTGTGGAACACCCATTTCCTGCTCATGAATTTCTGACAATGTTGTCCCCACACGGACCTGGAAGGACCTGTCTGCCAAAAACTGTTCTATGAACACTGGGAGATTGCCACGGAAACCCATCCGATGGAGGTCTGACAGGATTCCGTACTTCCACGTCGTGTCATAGGCCTTCTCTATGTCGAAAAAAATGGCAACAACATGCTTTTTATCTAAAAAAGAGTTTCGAATAGTGGTTTCCAATCTGATTAAATGGTCCATGGTAGAGTGATGCTTTCTAAAACCACACTGTTCCATGGCTAAAAGCCCATCACTTTCCAATTTCCACATGAGCCTACCATTTACCATTTTTTCCATCACTTTACAAACACAACTTGTTAAGGCTATTGGACGATAGTTGGTTGGGTTTGAATGATCCTTCCCTGGCTTCGGAATGGGAACAATTAGGGCTCTTTTCCATGAAGCTGGGAAAGACCCAGACGTCCAAACATGGTTATAAACTTGAAGCAGAATGTTCAGACCTGAGTCAGGAAGGTGTTTTAAGAGTTGATAATGTATTTCATCAAGACCAGGAGCAGAATCATGACATGCCTGCAAGGCAGACTTCAGTTCATTTAGATTAAAGGGCAAGTTGTAGTCTTCTTGATTGGGTGAGGAAAAGTCAAGCTTCTTTTTTTCTGCTTGCGTTTTGATCTTTAAAAACGCAGTGGACTTTTGACTAGAGGAAGAGTTGGTTTCTATGGTGGAAGCTAGCAAGTTAGCCACAGCTTGTTTGTCGGTGATCAGTGTATCATCAAGTTTTAAATGGTGGATTGAAGGGCAGCTGTTCTTGCCCCTAATTTTTTTAACAACTCTCCAGATTTTTTTCTTGGATATGTTTGATGTGAGGGAAGAGCAGAAATTTCTCCAAGACACTCTTCTACTTCCTCTACAAACAAACCTCGCCTTTGCTTTTTTCCTCTGGTGAGATTGAACATTCGGGGCCACAGGATGCTGAAAGACTAAACGTTGGGCCCTCTTGCGAACGTTGCAAGCATTCTTACAATCCTGGTTGAACCATGGTGTACCAGGTAATTGTGGACCTGGTTTTGTGAGTGGGATGGTATCTCTCGCACATGATAACAAAACATTAGTAAAGGACTCCGCTGGATCTTCTGATCGGAAGACGATTTCAGCATCTAGCTTATCAGTTATGGCTGAACGAAAGAAATCCCAGTTAGCCCTTTTAACCCGTAGAGTGCCTTTAAGCCGTCAGCTGACGCCGCATTAAAAATGCTCTCCCAGTGCCTATGGGCCGTCCACTGACGTCATGCATTTTTCTTGAATTTTCATTCGTTACTATTTCTATCAACGGACTTAAATAGAGTGTGCGTAGTAAGCCTTATATGTCTGTAGTATTAAAATGATATGTAAATGACCACACGTGAGGGGAAAGCCCATTTATTCTCATCACTGACTGGATGACCAGCCAGCACTTCGTCTCGCTTGCAAAGATGGCGGCGCAACCTTCGACAAGCGCAGCGACCAAATCAACGTATTTACACAGCTGAGCAGGCTCTGCTAATGATTTTTGACAAAGACAATAATCTTTTATTCAACGACTCACTCGAGCATGAAGGTGAGATGATGATAGTGATGGAATTGCCAACCGTATTCGTCAGTTATTGTGTCGGGCTGTGTGACCTCAATGTGTGTTCAGCTGACTGGTTTGCCAGCGTCGAACGAGCTCGCCTAGTGTGTACTCTGCACTGCGTGCCAGTGGTCAGTGACGTGGTAGTCAGCGTGAGAGGGGAGCGCGGCCTGCTCGCGGCGCGGCACAGGGCAGAGGGAAAGGTAGGGGAAGAGGAGCAGTGAAAGAGAGGGTTGAAGTCCAGCAAGGGGGCGTGGTGGGGAGAGGGGGGCGTGGTCGTGGACTGACCTGTCTGCATAGAGTGTGAGCGTCTTGATAGACTTCTAAACTGTTTTACTTTCATTTACAGGTGTAGTGTGACAATACAAACTTTATTTTCAACTTTTTTGCTTTGTGTTCTTGTTTGGATGTGAAGATGTAGTGGTAAATACATATGCTTTTGATCGTGCAAAAAAATCTATCCAAATCTAATTGTCTAAATACTTTTTATTATCAAAATTAAAACAAAAGAAGCCCAGATTCAAAATCTTCATTCAATTTCCTTCAAAAATCATATATATTTCATTGTTATATCTTTTGTAGTTTCTGAGCTAGAATTTTTTGTTAATTATTACCCCCAAATCATTAGATTTCCCTGGCACTGGGAAAGCCTTTGTTTGTAACATTTTCAAGCAGCTTCAAGCAGCGAACGGGTTAAAGCAAAAATACTGAGGAAAGGAAACAGGTTCCTTCAAAACTGGAGAAAGTATTACAGGGAAATGGTCGCTCCCATGCAGATCATCGTGAACTGACCAACCATAGTCCAGAACCAATGAAGGATCACACACTGACAAATCCAAACATGAAAGAGTACCATTTGAAGAATGCATGTATGTTGGTGATTTGTCATTTAGACAACACAAGTCCAGTTCGTTAAAGATCTCTTCCAGCATGAGACCCCGAGGTGAGGAATGTGAGCTACCCCAAAGGGGGGAGTGCCCGTTGAAGTCTCCCAAAATAAAAAAAGGACATGGAAGCTGATCTATTAGATCAATGACTTGTTGCTTAGATATTGTACCAGAAGGAGGACAATAAATTGAACAGAGAGTTATTGTTTTATTGAAAGTAATCCTGGCCGCAACAGCTTGTAATGGGGTATTTAAGTTAACTTGGCTGAATAATAAAGATCTGTGAATAAGAAGGGAAACACCCCCAGTGACACCATGGCCAGTATCTGTAGGTAAAGCAGGAAAACCTACTGAACTAAAGCCTGCCAATGAAAAATGTTTTCCTGGTCTCAACAATGTTTCCTGCAGCGCAACAACACTAGGTTTGAGGTCAGAACACAACTGCTGGAGTTCCTCATATTGGGCATTAATGCCTCTTATATTCCACTGAATAAGGACCATGACAATAAAAAAGAAAAGAAAATTACTCCATCTCATTGTCCTCATCACCTTCTATCTCCAAAGGAGAAAAGCGATTGGAAGAAGGCGATGGAGATACCACCTTCTTGGCTGACGAAGGACGATACTTATTTCCACCCCCAGATGGACGAGGTGGAAGAGGAGGCTTCATCACAGGTCGACTTCTGGAGTTTTCCCCAGACAAAGAGGCTACCTGTGCAGCCTTCCCAGAGGGTCTGGGATTGGAGGAAGGGGGCTCAGACCCTCGAGGAGTCCGGGGGGAGGTGTAAGCACATACCAAGTGGTGAGAACCTTCACAGCGTCCAGTCACCTCATTCAGTCCACCATGTTTCACTCAAACAAATCGTCAAGGCAAACTCTGCATTGTGCGAGGATCTTGCTACGCGTCAATCTCATGACACAGGGATACTTCATCTGGTACTCAGTTTGAAACTGCTGGTCTGACCCCGTCTTTGAAGGGCGTTCCTCTTCCATATCGACCCTTTTTTGTTTTCAACATTCATCTTACATGCATGAAATGACCAAAGACTTCTATTTCTGCTCAATGACCGACGGGCAAAAGTAACGAGCGACATCAGTTTAACCTTTTGATTACTAGTTCAAGGTCAGCGACATGGGTAGCCTATTCCAAACTAACAGCCTGGGTTGCTCCACTATGTTCAAATGCGGGTCAGTGAAAAATGATACTCAGAGACTTTATTTCCATGGTCATTTTAACACATATGCAGCTCTACAGCATCAATGAGTTCAATAGTAAACTATGGACATTCTGTGACAGTTGGCAGCTCTGTCGTTTTCATGCAGTCATTGGTGTTCACCATTATATACAGCAAACAACGATCTAAATTGACAACAAAAAAATTCACAATTGATAAAAAAATTTTTAAAAGCCTGACATGCAAGCTGGCTAAACTTGTCTACCTTGTTCATTGCCACAACCACTGTGACATTCTGAGAAATGTACAGGTCATGACATAACTGCATCATCCACACTGCGTAACTGAAACTGATGTCTGGTAAAGATGATAGTGTCTGGTTCCAGTAGGATCTGTGTTGTGGTAATTGTCTTGGTCAAATTGCCTTACTGATGACTTTTTTTAAACTTTTCACCTTGAACAGCAATAATCGGATAACAAATGGTGCATTAGTTTTATGAGAAATGGTAAATATTTATAGAAATGTAGAGAATAGTTCAAGAGATATCATGGTTTTACTGAATCTATGCATCATGTGTGACTCACAAAGCAAAGATTAGATCTGATCTATATCTTAACTCACTCGCTACCAATGTCCGCATGTGCGGACATCGTACGACGAAGCGTTCACTACCAATGTCCGCATATGCGGATTTGGATTTTGAAAATTCACGCTGTCCGCGTGACATATCGGGTACGAAACTCAAGAAGGGAGATGATTCCTTAGTTATCCCCTACCAACTTTTCATTCATTTGCGCTGTGTGTGTGGCGTGGCTCGCTCGCTAGCAGACAGTAACAGAGAGTACCGTCGGTCAGCTCTGCTCCGTGATTGAAAAGATGGCGTCGCGACGAAGCCTTCAACACAGTAGGGCTGGTGAATTGTTAGTTAGTGCCGAAGACGCACTGGAACTGATCCAGACTGATGGGTCAGATGTCAAAGAAGACATCAGCGATTCTTCTGATGAGGATTTTGACCCCTACAGTGGGGAGACAGACGTGGATTCCGACACTGAAGTGGGTGCTGATAGTGGCAAAGAAGCAGATGAAACTGTGCCAGCAGTTGGGCCTCAACAACAAGTGTTTGATTCAGATACCGACACTGAAATGGGGGAAGAAGTCGACGATTTGGGGGCTGTTTTCACTGGCGATTGGACTGATAATGTTACTTTTTTCCTCTCGATCATCCGTTCACAGGCACTCCAGGTTTATTGAACGACTGGCCAGTCAACATTCAGCCTTTGCAGTTCTTTGAGTTGTCCATGCATTCCACAGAGGTGGCTATAGAGAAATTATTACTACAGAAATTGTGCTGTGTGTAAATGTGTCATGTATGTTTTACACACTAAGTGAGTGCATTTTTTTTGCAGTGATCCATTTATGTATCAGTAGACTAGGGGGAGAGGAAGGGAAGGGGGGGGGGGGGGAGGTGGAGGGGGAGAAGGGAGTATAAACAAATTGAGTTAGTGATTATATGTATGAGTATTGTGCATTACTCTGTGTGTGTGTGTGTGTGTGTGTGTGTGTGTGTGTGTGTGTGTGTGTGAGAAAGTGTGTGTGAAAGTGTGTGTGTGTGTGTGTGAAAGTGTGAGTGTGTGTGTGTGTGTGTGTGTGTGTGTGTGTGTGTGTGTTTGAGAGAGAACAGCTACACATGTTCATGTTTTGTATCTCTGTGCATGCGTATGTTTGTGTTTTCAGGCATATTTTTACTGATATTTATTGTGCAAAAACCAGCAGCAGTACAGGACTACATGGCAGGAATAGACATGAGTGATCAGCTCATGGCCTACATGCCCCTGAATAGGAAGACCATGAAGTGGTGGAAGAAGCTGTTTTTCATCTTGTGACCTTGACTCTTATTCAGGGGTCTATTCTCTACAACAAGCATCTTGCAGTCCATGGTTTGCCACTGTGTGTGAAGCTGTGCCCAGGATGCAATGTCACTTGTCACCAGTGTTTTGTGCACAGTGAACTTTTTTTTTGTTTTTCATCCAGCAAAGACACTTTTTTGTATTTTCACATTGTATCCACTCACCAAATTTCAAGTGTCTGTCTGCTCATCTATAATTGTGAGAATTTTTTTCCTACCCTATACAAACCCTGGGTATTCAGGGATTAGCAAGGGGAAAAACTCCTGGCATGGAGTAAGTTAATCTACGTGTTTCTGTTCTGTCAGATCATCTTTTCTTTCCCCCCAGAAGCAATACAACCTATCAGGTTGTTTCCTTGACACATGACTTCAGTACCAGGTCATCAAATAACCACAGATGCAGGCTACGCTGTTCACAGCTAAGCTGACCCCAAGCACCATTCCCAGGACCGTACTGGTGCAAGCTGTGTGGAAGACACCTTCATGCCTGACTACACTCCCCTTTGTGCATCCTTTCTGGACCTTAACTCTCTCGTCATGAACAGACGCTATAGCGTTTCGCGATGACTTTACGCTTTCGTACGAACGAACGCTATCACGGTTTCGGCATTCACCGATTTTTTATGCGGTGGCGGCGTGATCAGTACATGGCAACAAGATATAGATAGTATCGACAGCATTCCTTCGTTCGCCTGCACAGCGGTTTCACAGCACACTGTCACCCACTTCGGCTCAGTGGCTGATTGACCAGACCAACCCACATGACTTACTAATCTGCATAGAAACATGGCGTCTCAAACAAGTTTTTCTGCGAATGTGTCGGAGCAAAGTCGAGCCCGTCAGCAACGTTTTAGCATTCCTGAAGTTATTGAAATGCTACAAAAGGAAGGTTCAGACATTGAAGAAGAGGATGACGAAGCTGATGAAAGTGATTCCAGTGAAGAATTTCGAGGAGAAGAGGAAATTGACACTGACTCGTCTTTGGAGCTCATTGATGATGAAGGTGACGGTGGGCCAATTCACCACGCAAGCAGAGTGTTTGCGTGCCGCGAAAGACTGGGGATTTGAGTGAGTAAGAGTTCACTGGCTTTCCTTTACGCGACTGGCACGAAGATTCGAGTTTTTTCCGACAGTGCCTCCTTTTTCTGGTACTTCTGGCCTTCATGTGTCAGCTGAGTGCCACGCCCCCATTTTTGCATTATTCCAAGTTAGCTTGTGCATAGCAGGCATGTGATTTATCTATCTTTTTTAGTTTCCTGGAGTGTATCTACCTTTTTTTCAACTCATTTAGTGTATTTACTGACTTTTTCTGCTGAATGTGAAGCCATGGACCCACTGACTCTGTGCAAGAGTGTTGTGATGCACCTGAAAAAAACTGGACATTTTTTCAGCCTCAAGCATAAGAAATCGTATGAAAGTGGGAAGTTTATTCTTTTGTATTCTACTAACACAGTTTATGAATAACACTTCCTGAAAATTTCGTTGAGTTATCTCTTGTTTTGTATTTTTGGTGGTTTTTTCACTAACCATAACAAATGGCCCGTCCACAGGGAAAACAAGGGACAGAACTGTCCGTCCTAAGTGAGTTAAGGACAGGAAAAAGCCTAAGAGGCACTGCAGGCCTGCAGTCCTAGGACTGGATCTGAAACCCTGTGGCGCTTTGTCCCCCCCCCCCCCCCCCCCCTGAAGAATACAATTCTTCCTATCCGTTTTCTTTGGTGAACAAAGTAAACCTTGTTCTGACTGAGATACCTTTCGTGACTCTCAACAGCAGCTCGTAATCTGAGCCCAGTCCCTGGGCATCAAACAGGCCAATCAGCACCACCTGAAAGGAGAAGACATGTCTGTTGGATCTGAGATTGAAAAAAAAAAAGAGAGAGAGAGAAAATCAAATTAAATCATGTTGCTTTTAAGCCCCGCCAACCACAAAAGCCACATCAGGGCTGAAACACACACACAGACACACATACATACACACACACAGAGACACACACACACACACATACACACACATACACACACACACACACATACACACACATACACACACACGCACACACACACACACACAAACACACACACACACACAAATAGAGCAAAGTGAGAGAATTAAAACGCAAAGTTAAAACTCAATATCAGTTCTTTCTTGACATCAAAAGACCTGCAAAAAAGGTGTCTGTCACACTCAAGTTAAAATCAAATCTTCTTAAAAACAAATTTCTTTTAAAAAAAACAAACCGGAATTGTGTATGTGAGTATGCTTACTCTGAACCATTCTTAGTTGTAGAAAGCAACTAAAAAAAATCTGCCTATAGATCAACACGCCCTGTGGGTTGGGCATAGAATAGGCCCACTGCCCTGCCATGCATGTCATAAGAGGCGACTAAGGCATGACCACCTCGCCCCGAGGATAAAGGGGTTTGCTAAGGGCTAACACCCCTTCCTAGCAAAAAAATCAAGTTACAGAAGCATCGACAACATCCAACCAAGACATTCACCTGGGAGAGGAAGGGTCTCCATCCTGGAGACTCATGACGTCAGGCAGTGAAAGCCAAGAGGAAGCTGCAAGACTGATTCCCCTTCTGACCCCCAGGAAATCAACAAGGATAGCCACTTGGAACATCAGGACAATGTATGAAGCGGGCAGAACCATCCAGATAGCAAGAGAGATGAAGACCTACAAGATAGGAGTCCTAGGACTGAGTGAGACAAGGTGGCTACAGACGGGACAGCTGAGACTTTCATCAGGAGAGCTGCTGCTGTACTCGGGACACACAGAAGACAGAGCCCCCCATACAGAAGGCGTGGCCCTGATGCTGACTCCAGAGGCGCAGCGGGCACTCATCGGCTGGGAACCTGTCAACTCCCGCATCATCACAGCCAAGTTTAGCACCAAGAAGAAGAACATCAAGCTGAACATCATCCAATGCTACGCTCCCACAAATGATGCAGAGGAGGAAAAGAAAGATGATTTCTACCAGCAAGTACAAGCTGTGCTGGACAAAAGAGGAGCAAGCGACATCACAATACTCATGGGCGACTTTAATGCCAAGGTAGGATCAGACAACACGGGCTATGAAGACATCATGGGGACACATGGACTTGGACAGATGAGTGAGAATGAAGAACGCTTTGCAGACCTGTGCGCATTGAACCAGCTGGTGATAGGAGGCAGCATCTTCCCCCAGAAGCGCATCCACAAGGCGACATGGAGATCCCCGGACCACGTCACGGAGAATCAGATTGACCACATCTGCATCAGCAGGAAATTCTGGCGATCATGGCGGGATGTGAGGGTGATGAGGGGTGCTGACGTGCCATCAGACCACCACCTGCTTGTTACAATGGTGAGACTCCGACTCAAGAAGTACACATCAACAAATGCAGCAAGGACAAGATATAATGTGGAGCTGTTCAGCAGTAAAGAAATAAAGGAGAAATTTCAGATCAGTCTTACCAACAGGTTCCAACTACTTGAAGAAATGCTTGAAGAGGAGAGCACAGACACTGAGAACCAGTGGCAACATACCAGGAAACTTTAGCATGAGACCTGTGAGGAGGTACTTGGAAAGAAGAAGACCGAGCACAAGGAGTGGATCTCTGATGATACTGTTCAGAAACTGAACAAAAAGAAAGAGGAGAAAGCCACACTGAACATGAGCCGGACAAGATCAAGCAAAGCACAGGCCCAAGAAGACTACACCCAGGCAGACAAAGAAGTGAAGAAAAATATGAAGAAAGATAAGGAGTTCATTGACAGACTTGCCAGACAAGCAGAGGATGCTGCAGGACAGGGCAACATGAGAGAGCTGTACACCACCATGGCGGGCAAGTTCCAACAGACTAACAAGCCAGTCAAAGACAAGAACGGAAAGACCCTCACAACAACAGAAGATCAATTGAAGCGATGGGCAGAGCACTTCAAGGAATTACTAAACCGTCCCGCCCCTGAAGCACCACCTGACATCCCACCAGCAGAAACAGAACTTCCCATCAACTGTGAGAAGCCATCGAAAGCAGAGATCAGAAAGGCCATCCTGACACTGAAGAATGGGAAGGCAGCAGGGCCTGATGAGATCCCAGCAGAAGCCATTAAAGCGGATGTTGATACAGCTGTCAACTTGCTACACAGCCTCTTCGGCAAGATATGGGAAAAAGAGAACATCCCAGCAGAGTGGAGGGAAGGCATTGTTATCAAACTGCCAAAGAAAGGAGACCTTAACAACTGTAGTAACTATAGAGGGATCATGCTCCTGTCAGTGCCAGGCAAGGTTCTAAACAGAGTGTTATTGGAGAGGATGAAGGAAGCAGTTGACCCAAAGCTTCGAGACCAGCAGGAGGGCTTCCGGCAAAACAGATCCTGTGCCGACCAGATCGCCAGCCTCAGGATCATCATCGAGCAGTCCTTGGAGTGGAACTCGCCCCTTTACATCAACTTCATCGACTATGAAAAGGCCTTTGACAGTGTAGATAGAGAGGCACTATGGAATACCAGAGAAGATCATCTCTCTCATACGATGCACATATCAGGACATGAACTGCAGGGTGGCTCATGCAGGCCAGTTGTCAGATGGTTTTGAGGTGAAGACAGGAGTGCGCCAGGGGTGTCTGTTGTCACCTTTCCTCTTCCTCCTGGTCATCGACTGGATCATGAAGACCACAACAACAGGCGGGAACAACGGGATACAATGGACACTCTGGACGCAGCTAGATGACCTTGACTTTGCTGACGACCTGGCACTCCTCTCCCACAGTCACAGACAGACGCAGGACAAGACCACCCGCCTTGAGACAACATCAGCAGGTACAGGGCTCAAGATAAGCAAGAAGAAGACCGAGCTGATGAAGATCAACACCACAGACAGCAGCCCAGTCACAGATGGAGGCAAGCCCATCAGGGAAGTAGATTCCTTTGTCTACTTGGGAAGCGTAGTTGACAAGCAGGGAGGCACCGACCGGGACATCATAGCCAGGATGGGCAAGGCGCGAGCAGCATTCATCATGCTAAAGAACATCTGGGCCTCAGGAGAGATCAGAAGGAAGACAAAATTGCGTATCTTCAGTTCCAACGTGAAGTCAGTTCTGCTCTACGATTGCGAGACTTGGAGAATGACCAAGACAATACAGAAAAAAGTTCAAACCTTCATCAACACCTGTCTGAGGCGCATCTTCAAAATCAGATGGCCAGAGAAGATCAGCAATGAAGATCTATGGAAGCAAGCAGGACAGGAACCAGTTGCCAAACAGATTCTGCGGACGAAGTGGGGCTGGATAGGACACACCCTCAGGAAGCCAGCATCCAGCACCACACGCCAAGCCCTGACATGGAACCTGCAGGGGAAAAGGAAGAGAGGCCGACCTCGCAACAGCTGGAGACGAGACACTGAGGCAGAGATGAAAAGGCAGGGGACCAACTGGACAGGCATTCAGCGAGCAGCCCAGAACCGAGTGCAATGGCGGAGTGTTGTCGATCACTCAATGGCCTATGCTCACCCTTGAGCTATGGGCCTAAGTAAGTAAGTATAGATCAACAGAATGAACTAAAACAACACTGGCTTTCTTCCATGTCCTCATCTTCGGTCCTGATACCCGGCTTTCTTCCACAACCCCCTTTCTTGTCAACATGCACCGGAATTACATGAGCAGAATTCCTGTTGGCAAGGTAATGGGTGCAGTGGCAGGTAAAGAGAAGAAAGAGAAACCTCTACCCGATATTCAAACTTAGACAAACCTTTACTTCTTGTCCAAAGAGAGGAAGAATGTCTTTTTTTTTTCAATTTTTATTCAGTAATATATTTTTCTTTCAATTTTTTATTCAGTTTCATATCATACACACTTAATACCGCAAGCTGCATCACACAAACACATAATTCCATGATCATAGCACTCCTTAGTATGAAACTAATATAGTGCCCAACATTATCTAGGAAATTTGACATATTCATATTCTTTTTTCTTACCACTTGAATAAGCTGCCTTTCTGTACTCTTTAATACTCCACCGCACCTATCAACCCACTGATTGGAACATATATATTTCTCACTTCATACTTTTGCATCCACGCATATAAACATGTATTGGCATATATATATGCCAAATGTAAACAGCCTCTGTGCAGCTACAGGTTTCCCTCTCATTTGAAAAGTTCTGCTCTTTTTCTTTTTACCCTTACCTGGTACCTAGAGACAAACAAAAAAAAATTGCCTTGTATCCAAACAGTTTGGTGACGTGAGCAAACAGTTCAAAGCAGATGTCCAGAGAGATGTCCTCCCCTCTGGTGGCCGCCACCATACTCCTGGCAGCGTAAGAGCCCATCTGCCGCGCCTGGGTCCACAGCCGTCTCTGAAACACCAGTCATAGCACACACACACTGTCAAAGTAGTTACATGAGTCTGGGAACCCAGCATGTCAGCAGCATACATTGGCTCAAGCAGCGCTGGCAGCTGAAGTCAGCAATTTGATGCGAGTGCGCACAAGGCAGATTAAGGTGTAGTGGAGATTCTCAGACCTCCCGAATCTTTAATCAGCGCCTCCCTGCTACATAAAAAACCCCTAACCAAACAAACAAGTAACAACAAAAGAGAACACGTATTTTTCCCTACTTTTAGCTGTATCATCAGAAACTAAACATAACAAAGTAAACATCAAATGGTCTCCTCACACATTCAAGAACTGTTTAGATGAGACAAGGCCTCCCTCCCCTAATCCTTGAACTTTTTTGACTTGGTTAAAGGCAGATCCTTTCCCTCCCCTGCTGCTCTTCTCAACAACTTATTTGAAAGAAACAACTTTTTAAAAAAATCAACTTAACCTCCCCCACCCAACACACACACACACTTATTCTCCTCTTTGATAAAGTGATCTATCTTTGGTGTAGATAGGTATAATTTTACTCTCCCCACCTTTTTTTTTTGTCTATTTTTATTTTGTTTCTTGCGGTCTCATATTCCAAGCCCTCCCAGTGGCTTTGCTCTCACATCACTTACACCAACTCCCCCCCCCCTCCCCCCCCCCCCATCCTAACAGCTATACCCAGGTTCATCCAACCACAATGCCATCTCTCCACAAAATAATTAAGTAAATATAAAGGCATCATGGAGAACACTAAAGAAAATATTTCCTTAAAAAAAGAGAAAAAAAGAAAAGAAAGAACAAAGACAAGAAACAAAGACAACCGACAAGCATATAGCTCTCTCCCAGCAGGCAACATGGAATGTAGAGTGGTTGAATAACAAAGCAACTGTAACAACACCAGAAAGAAAGATACTGTGATTGATTTGTGGAAATGAAGAAATACACAGCCGCAGGAGAAGAAAAAGGATTATCAATGAAGAAAGTATACACACAGACACATAAAGAAACATATGCAAGATTTAAACACACACACACACACACACACACACACACACACACACAAACCTACCTGTAACCACAAGTCGGCCAGTTTCCACGATGCTGTGCACACATCTCCAGCAGCGTATACATCAGGCACAGACGTCTGCAGTCTGTCGTTGACCTTCAGTCCTCCGTCCTCGGCGATGTCAAACTGAGAAACACACAGACATTGACGGACTGGAGACATGAACACACTGACACACTTTTTAGCAATCATTCAAGCGGTTGCCAAATTAAAATTGACCATTATCTATCACAAAAAAGAAACTCTCTTTAAAGTGGATAACACAACTTGAAAAACTATTCCTTCTGTCAATATTGATCACCAACTTTTGTTTCCTACATTCAGGAATTCAATCACAGTTTGTTTGTTTTTTCATAGGAACTGTTCCTGTATTTCTTTGCTTTAAAAAGTGCAAGCAGAGTGCGTACTGAACTGAAACCAGAGGGCCTTCACAAACAGTTGTTCTGCCACCAGCAGTGTAAATCAAAGCAGCAGCAACATTCAATAAAACAGGGGCAGCTGAGAGCCAAGTGTCTTCTACAAATGTTGGTCAGAGGATCCTGTATTAGCCATGTCACCCGCATCCCACCATGGATCTGCATCAAAGTTTAACAGGACTGCTAATGACGACGTTTCCTTCTCTCCACCATGTTTGGTTAAAAATCAGTTCAGGTTAACCCTGATGTCAACCAACCTACCAGCCAACCAAACTCATGCGGCTGAAAACATAACCTGCCCTTCAGAAGTGATGATCTACAAAAGCTCTACACAAAGACATCACACTCAAGCAGGCTTTGTGTCAATGCTTACAATCTGCAAAGCAAGAAAGATTAAAACATGAACACTGCAAGAGAGGACAGACAATGCAAATAGGATGTGGTGCGTTGGAAGATAAAAGTTCCTCTTCTGAAACAGATTTCTCAAGTTACAACAAAGACAACAATGCCAAAGTGAAAATAATATGCAAGGTCAGTCTAGAAATCCTGTTTCAAACCATGTCCATGATCGCACGTATTGAGACACATACAATTCACTGTATACATGAGACCCTTAGGCATTGTTGTCTTTTGATTTAATGAAAACATAAACAGAGGCATTATTGTCTTCTAATTTAGTGAAAACATAAACAGAGGCATTATCGTCTTTTAATTTAATGAAAACATAAACATTCCAAACTACAGAGCTCTGCGGGAACTTGTGATGATTAAATTGTTTGAGTCTCGAGTCTCTCTCCTTTATAACAAAACAAAACAAAACAAAAACATACTAAAAGAATGAATGAACCCAACATTCATAAAAACAAAAGAAAAGAAAACGAACAACTGGCAAGGAAACCATCAGGCAGAGCCTTGACACGCCACACTCACAGAATTTCCAGTAACGAAGGGGTCAGTGAAGGGAGTGACCCCTGTGGCACTGACCACCAAATCACCACCATACGCCTTCCCATTACTCAGCTCCACATACACCTTCCACTCTGCAACATTACATTCCACCAGTCCTTCACCACCATACACCTGTGAGTGTAAATACAACCTTACTGTGTACACCAGTCCTTCACCACCATACACCTGTGACAGTAAATACAACCCTACTGTGTACACTTCAGACATATTTTAACTCGGTAACAACACACACACAACAGACTTGTCATCACATCCTGGCTTAAAGTTTTGTCCTTCTTTTTAAAATTCCACAGACTTACACAAATCGATAAAGCATGTAATCTTATCATGACTTACAAGTTTATTATGATTACTTCTGTAATGTCCAAACAGATTTCTAATTTCTGTAAATTTTCAAAATCATGTCATTACATTCTGGAAAAAAAAAAATTCAAAATCACGTCATTAAACTCTTAGAAAGAAAAGGTTTGAAAGATGTGTGTGCTTATTGACTACACGCCTATCAAAGTAGTGTTCCCTTTAACGTATAAACGTGTTCATTGGCCAAACCATCACCAACCAGAACTTTGATTGCCTCTTCATTCTGCCATTTAGTGCAGAAAATGGGCAACCTCTGCTCTGTCTCAAAATAACATTGTACTGGGTTGATCGGGGAAAAAAACACACCTATGCACAGTTAAATAATGATCAAGATGAACCCTATTAACTTTTTCACGACGCACTGTGCAATAGTGACAGCAGCTCAGTCGACCCATTCACGACGAGCTGTCCCATGGTTACAGCAACGCTGCTGTACTCCCTGGATGAGCCGTAGCACCGTTCTGTCACAACTATAAAAAAAATCCCCTGTTATCTCATCTGTGGTCTAGGGGATGCAGCTGCCCTTAATATTTAGAACAGGGTTCGAGCCATTAAAAAGAGTAAGTTTGCATGCACTTGCTATAACCTTTGTGACCCCAGAGTAGGACGAACAAAGAGACCTGTCTGGCACTAGGAATTTCTGCAAAAGGCATGTGTGGAATTTCCTGCCTCGCCAACATGTCAGGCAGAAGAAGAAACATGGCATTACATGAGGTGTTGGAACTGGTTCAGCAAAGTGGTTCAGAGGATGAGGGAGGTAAAGAAGATGTACAAGTTCATCAAAAAGAATCTGAGCTTGACTTATTTGCTCTGTGTATTTAACAGTTTTATACAATGAATCTTCTGAAGCCAAAACAGTGAAAAGTGTGTACAGTGTGCAAGCGTTCATTTTCATTTTTCATATTTTCTTTCACTTGAATTACACACACTGAATACCTCAGGCTGTCTCTGCATCAGTTCAAAGTAAGAGTGAAATTTCATGCCCCTTTTCATCCTCATTTGCTGTTGTCATACTAGCCAAACAAACGTGCACAAGATTGTGTTCTCCTACATTTTAGTTATGTTGTTTCTGTAACTGTAGCATTGCTATTTCACCTAAAGTAAGTTTTTAAAGGTATGCTCATTGCAAAGTTTGCGTTTTACCTTTCTGTTGATATATAACAATTGCTTGTTATGTTTATATTAGGGGATGTAAATTGAAATTAAAAAGTGTGAAAATCGCATGTCTGCAATGGTTGTAAGCACGTGCGGAGCACGAGACTGCAGGAAAGTGACGTTGTGCTGCCGCGCCCATGGCAAAAGAATTAAGCTTCAGTTTGAATGAAGCTTGCGTAAGCAAGAAAAACCAGCAAAAAACAAATAAACACATTCTGCTGGAGCTTTACTTCAGTGCTTTGCCTTGGAGTTAATGTTCAGGTAATACTCGGAAAAGAAAAACCGCACAAGTCGGCTCAGTTGAGCATTCGCAGATCTTCTCCTTCATAAAGTTATTCCCCCTGCTCTGATATCTGGATACGCAATAGTGACAATGACCATTTCCTGTTACGGATGGTATGTACCGTTCTCCACTGGAATTCAACAAAGGGGCCTTTGGATTCTGTGCCTGAAAATCTGAAAGCACTCTCACCAAACTACAGGAACCTAAAGCTGCTATTCATCACTTTTTTTTTCCATAACACTGGATGACTATGATCAGCAAACAATACAGTGACCAATCCCTATGACAAAAGAATATGTTATCAATCATTCATGCGATTCATTTATTACCCTGTTCCGGCTGATCGGAGAAGCAGGGTGGGATTGTTGGCTGGAGTCCACTGTGTTGGAACTGTGTGGGATCCATCACTCTGACCACCTCCACACTGTACTCCACGTGTACACCCCCATGCACCTGTCAAACAAACACTTTACTTTCTTTCTCTGAGTGTGTGTGTGTGTGTGTGTGTGTGTGTGTGTGGTGCGTGCGCATGTACATGCATGCATATGTCCTTCATGTGTGTTGCGTTTGTATCCTGCATATGTGTGCATGTATTTTGTTAGGGTGTGTCTGCTTGTGTGTGAAAGAGAATGAACAGTGGATATGTTCACATGTAACTTTGGTTCTGGGTGTGTTTGTTTGTATCAGTGTGGATGCATGTGTCAGAAGTGTGTATAAACACATACATTCAGCAACAAAAAGAACTGCTATCACGGCTAAATTTTCACAAATTCCACATTCTGTGTCCTAACTTTTTTTGTGGTTGAACAAAAATTGAAAATTTGTGTTACATCAAAGACTACACGTGTACTTAAGTGCAAAAATGACAGCTTATTATTCCGCAGATTCTCTTAATATGGGGAGGGAGGGAGTAGGAGATCACTCGAGCTTAATTCAACATGTTAACCTCATAGTAAAAAGCAGCGTCTTCAAAGAAACTGACAGGGAAGATGATTGATAAACATTGACACATGACCCCATTGAAGAACCACTCACGTCACCAGAGCCTTTCATTGGCCGAGTCGCTGCCCAATCAGGACCCAGTGCACTGCCCAGTGTCCTCGTCTCCACTCCTTCCTCTTCTTCTGCTGGGCTGCCTGTATGCCAGGAAAATATCTGTTCTGCTTTAAACGTTCACAACAACATCGTGTCCACTATTACAACAATATTCAGTAGACCTGCTCACAATTCAGCTGTCCACTGTTGCCATCATCTGGCTGTCAGGAAGAAATTAACTCAACAGAACTACGCTGGTTAGAAAAAAATTCCTGTAATTTGGTTTTCTGGTTTAACTCACTCGCTACCAATGTCCGCATATGCGGACATCGTACGATGAAGCGTTCGCTACCAATGTCCGCATATGCGGATTTGGATTTTGAGGTGACGTATCGGTTACGAAACTCAAGAAGGGAGATGATTCCTTAGTTATCCCCTACCAACTTTTCATTCATTTGCGCTGTGTGTGTAGCGTGGCTCGCTCGCTAGCCGACGTGAACAAAGGGTACCGTCGGTCAGCTCTGCTGCGTGATTGAAAAGATGGCGTCGCAACGAAGCGTTTGACACAGTAGGGCTGATGAATTGTTAGTTAGCGTTGAAGACGCACTAGAAATGATCCGGATTGAAGGGTCAGATGTCGAAGAAGACATCAGCGATTCTTCTGATGAGGATTTTGACCCCTAGAGTGGGGAGACAGACGTGGATTCCGACACTGAAGTGGGCGCTGATTGTGGCGAAGAAGCAGACGAAACTGTGCCAGCACATGGGCCTCAACAACAAGTGTTTGATTCGGACACTGACGCTGAAATGGGAGAAGAAGTCGACGATTTTAGGGCGTTTTCACTGACAATGACTGACAGTTCTTACTGATTTCCTCTCGATCATCCGTTCACAGGCACACCAGGTTTATTGAACAACTGGCCAGCCAACACTCAGCCTTTGCAGTTCTTTGAGTTGTCCATGCATTCCACAGAGGTGGGTAAAGAGAAATTATTACTACATAAATTGTGCTATGTGTAAATGTGTCATGTATGTTTTACACACTAAGTGAGTGCATTTTTTTTGCAGTGATCCATTCATGTATCAGTAGACTATAGGGAGAGAGAGGGGAGGGGGGGGTGGGGGGGGGGGCGGGAGGGGGGGGGGGAGAAGGAAAGGATAAACAAAGGGAGTGAGTGATTATATATACTGAGTATTTGTGCATTACTCTGTGTGTGTGTGTGTGTGTGTGTGTGTGTGTGTGTGTTTGAGAGAGAACAGCTACACATGTTCATGTTTTGTAACTCTGTGCATGGGTATGTTTGTGTTTCCAGGCACATTCTTACTGATATTTATTGTGCACAAATCCATAATTTGTGCATTTATAGAATAAACTGTTAACTCTAAAGTAATTTAGGTAATTAATGTATAATGGTGCTGGTATTATAAAAAAAATCCAGGTTGGTTCTACTTTATAGCTTGTAAAAACACCAAACTAGGCATCCATACACATGAATGTTTATTACAAACAATGGGATACACAGATACATAAGAAAAAGAAAAAAAAAGTTCATATGATCATTTTTGTGTGTATGGCTGCAGGTCATGTTGCTGTGCTGAGGTGGCAGGACAAAAATCCTGTCTATGTGCTGACGACAGTGATGCTGCCAACCACCATGATGAGCTTCACAACACGGCACTGCCCTGAGAGACAGAAACCAGCAGCAGTACAGGACTACATGGCAGGAATAGACATGAGTGATCAGCTCATGGCCTACATGCCCCTGAATAGGAAGACCATGAAGTGGTGGAAGAAGCTGTTTTTCATCTTGTGACCTTGACTCTTGTTCAGGGGTCTATTCTCTACAACAAGCATCTTGCAGTCCATGGTTTGCCACTGTGTGTGAAGCTGTGCCCAGGATGCAATGTCACCTGCCATGAGCTTTTTCACTCCAGAAAAGAATACTGCCAGTGATTCATCACCAGTGTTTTGTGCACATATTTTTTTTTTTTTTATCCTGTAAAGACACTTTTTTTGTTGTTGTTGTATTTTCACGTCCTCCATCACCTGTTTGTGATCCAGTACTATACCTACTATATCTTCTGTGTCTTCAGTGACTCCAGCTGTGCTAGAATGTGATGTAGAATATTTCTGAGCTGCTAAGGAACACTTACTACATGTGTTTCTGAAGGGTGCAAAAGTGCTGAAAAAAGAAAAAAAATGGAGCCCATGAGGGCAAGTAAATTACTTTATTTTTTGTTCACATATAGACTAATATGCATTGTATCCACTCACCAAATTTCAAGTGTCTGTCTGCTCATCTATAATTGTGAGAATTTTTTTCCTACCCCATACAAACCCCGGGTTTTCAAGGGGAAAAACTCATGGTATGGAGTGAGTTAACACTATCCCTGTGTTTGTGTGCAGCGTGAGTTTCCCCCCTCCCACACACAGCCGCTCATGCTGAACCCCCTGCCTACATGGTGATTTTTGGCATTTTTCAAATGTATTTTACGTGTTATGTTTGGTCTGTGTTAACATCATGTTTGGTATGTCCGAAAAGAAGAATTCAAGGACTTTCCGATGAATGTACTTTCAAAACTCTAAGAGATTCTGTGTTGAGATGACGCACGGATAAATGAAGTAACCAATACACACAGATATAAAAACAGTAACCAATACATACAGAATTAAAAACAGTAAACAATACACACAGAAATAAAAACAAGTGCACAGTTTGAGGATCAATGTTTAGAAATGGCATGCAGACAAATTAATACAAAAACAGCACTCACCTAATACACTTATGGTTATGGTGCTTTTTGCTATCAGCTACAATCAATTTTTACAGAATTTCACAGAATTTGGGTCAGGGAGATTTTGCAAGTCAAGCGTCTGTGTGTGTGTTGCTGAATCAGTCGAATCAGTTGATTTGTCATTGAAAGTAGGAACATCTTCAAACAGATGTTCCTCATCTTCCCTGTCATCTCCACTGTCGATCGACTCTCCTTCGTAATCGGAACTGCCTTGAATACATTCTTCAGTAACGTGTTCTAAAGATATGATTTGCCAGCGCCGAGTGGCCATTTTGACTAGCAGACGAAAGACCGGTGCCAGAAACACGGTCAGTTCAGGTTGGAAAAACCCAGCGAGGGGTTCTTTGCCTCAGCCGCAGACAGCAAACGTGAACTTTGCTTGAACTTAAGAACTAGGGCATGTCAGGCTACCAGGAACCCTCTACTAAGTTCTGGCAGGAGTTATTTCTCTTAGACTGTTAGAGTTTGAATACTTGAATTTTTCTAAATAAGAATGCACAGACGTGCGCGCCACAGACAGCGGAGCTCTCAGTCTGCGCATGGCATTGTGCACACCACAGGCAGCAGAGCTATGAACAACGCATGGAGCTGTGCACGCCGTCGGCTAAAAGTTAAGCTGTGTCACAGATCTGTCACCCCCATTAAAGTTAGTATTGAATGGTGTGAGGAAACAAATGGAAGATAATCCTGGTGGTAGATGAATGTTCACCGATTTTCATGGTAGCTACTGCCCTTATGCCATAGATGTGATGAAATGCTTCTTGGGAGCATGTGTATTGAAGAGAACTGAGCAGTATTCTGTGCAGTCAGTACTCTTTGACTGGAAGTGTGGAGATGTTTGTCATGTTTTCAATTATTAAACAATGTGATTAGTTGATGTGCAAACATAATGAGACTCTATTTACAGATTCTACTTTGCTCAGTATAAAAAATAAAAAATTATTAGTAAGCACACCTGCTCCATACAAACATAATTTTTCATTTTCATTACCTCTACCTCTGTATCTTCTGTAGTCTTTTATCGCTATGACTTCCACACCATTCAATCTGGCTCCTCCATTGATGACCACACCCAGTTCATTTTTTCATTTCCTTTGCTTTATTCATGGATTCTGAGGGGGCAGACAGCACCAAAACATTGTGCCTGCATTAAACTCTGCACCCTTCGATTATCACTGTCTGAGTGACAAACCCCCCTAAATAAAAGACAAAAAATAAGAGCTGAACACCCACAATATGAAGAAACATCTATAATACAAAAACTAAAAATCCCATAACAACAGACAAAAGACCCATCATTAGAGCTAAAGGTGTGTAACAGAAGACAAAAGCCCATAATAGGACACAAACCCTATGAGATGGGACAAAGATCATAAATCAAAAACGAAAGCCATACAACTGCTGCATTCATTTACTAACAAGACACAAATACATCAATCTAGCCTGAGGGACAGTAACACATATTTTATGCTGACACAACTGTCATGACAGTTATGTTATACAGTGGCATTACCAAACAATACATGTATTCTCAGTAGGGTATCATCTTACAGCTCACCTTCTTCATCAATGGCGTACTTCTGTCGTTTGACGGTGGCGCTGGCCTGCTTCTTCTCGTCCTGCAGGTGGGGCAGGAAGAACTGGGCCGCCCCCTCGTCCACAAAGGCATTGCTGATGGACCTGTGTCTGATGGCCCAGACCACCTCGCAGCCCTCCACCTCATAGCTGACCTCAACATACAGAGAGATGTGGATAGAGGGAGGGATGGATGGGTGGAGGGATGGATGGGTAGGAATATGGATAGAACAACAGACTGAAAGACGAACAGACAGGCACAAAGACACGCAGGCAGACAGACAGATAAAAAGACAAATTTTTGATAGATAGAAAGATGGACAGAATGTACACAGACTGAAAGAATCTACACAGATGTAAACTGATTCATATAAAAATGTGGACAGACTGACCGCAAAACGACATCTACAAAAAAACTGCACCATCGGGATCAATGGGAAAAAAGCAAAGAAAAACGAACAAACAAACAAAAAACAAACAAACAAAAGAAACCTGCACCAGTACGATCAAATTGTGATTTGTCACATCAACTAGTAAAAACATTACAACCTTCATATTTTAATCAAGCAATAAGCTTTGATAATACTGATATTAATTATTTGTGAGAAAATATAATACTAATATCAATCATTTGTGAGAAAATATTATTTTTCTTTAAATTAGGTGTGAACAAAAAAAATATATAACTGTTTACTCTATTTCTCATGGTGGCTTATTTTTGCCATTTCTGTTTCCTTCAGCATTTGTAGTTATAGCGAAAAATGGCCAGATTATATAAATGAAAAAAAAAAAGAGAGAGAAAGAAAAAGAACAAAAAAAGTTTCTCTTCATTTTGGCAAAGTACTCTGAAAGCTGGTATGAAAATGTTTTCTGCATAAACACACACACACACACACACACACGCACACACACACACACACACACAACACAAACAAAAATAAACTCACACTGACTTGAACCCACTGACCCTTTACTTCTTTCCCTCCCATCCCCCCCCCATCCCCCCCCCCTCCTTTGCTGCTCTGACAGCTTCCCCCACCTCCCCACCTTTTGGCAACTCTTCCCTCCCTCTCCCACCCTCTGTATGCTGAGAAAAAAAACTTTGATATGATCCAGACATTCACACATATACTTTCTTTTGACTCATAATTTTCTATGTCAGCCAGACCCAATAAAGTGCATGTAATCAAAGATAAATCAAATTGGGTTGTTTACACAGTGTGGCCTTATCGACTACACAACAAGACCAAGACTTATCACATCTATATTAGCTTGAAAAAAAGACAGGTCCTCCTCTTCCTCTGAACTGAACAGATCTGCCAATTCAGGTTCGTCTGCCTCTCTTTCTCTCTCTCTCTCTTTCTCTCTCTCTCTCTCTCTCTCTCTCTCTCTCTCTCTCTCTCAGGTCCATGCCACTCCATGCATTGACATCTTCATGCTCGCCCTCTTCACCATGCAGTTCTCACTGCAACATTTGCGCTGCCTGAACAAGCATCGAACAGGTGGCAAAGCAGGCATCTGCCATGTCAGGACTGAAACTGTTACACAGACTTGGAGGCCTCACTTCAGCTGAAAATTGCACCGTCAGATCTGCTCTTTCATGAACACTTGGTAAACGTTAAACTTTCTCGCATTCAAATAGAAGACAGCTTTTAAGGGGAGCAGCTCTCTTTATGAATCACAGCCGCATTTGCCGATATGCGGGGACAAAAGAAAGAGAGAATGCGCGTTTGTTTGGCACAAAGACTGTGCAGTGATCTGAGCTGAAGGCACATACATTGTATGGGATACATCACAGACTAAAGGTTAGGTGTTTTCTTTTCTTTTATTCTTTTTTTCTCTCTATCCTTTGCATAGCTTATGGATCACTTTAAACTCTTTCAAACAAAATCACTCACACAAGTTCCGAAGCAATACCTCCATTTCCAACAACCACAATTCTCTTTGCTGAGCTGAGTTTCTTTTGGAAATCCTGAAACATGCACGCACGCGCGTGCACACACACACACACACACACAGAGTGATCGCTAGTATAGTAGCAAGAACTAATAGTTAGAACTACAGCAAAACTGAACAAATTACCATGAAAAAGTCAGCTGTGTTAACATTTAGCTCCCTATGAGAAGATATTATATTGAAGAAAAAGTTAACAAATAAGTCTGAATGTTTTCTCCATTGGCAAATTATCTCTTGCATGTTAAACGTAAGAAAGCCAATCATCGAAAAAATATTTGTTCAAAACAAATGAATAATAGCTGATCAATATCATTTGATACCTTTACAAGATATACTGATCAAATGTTGTTTTTTCCAATTAGACAATCATGACAATGATATTTTGTAATGTTAAAGATTATCTCATATATCTGTCTTAATGATAAACAGGAAAAAAATATCAACAATTGGAAATGTATTATTATAATTACTGAATATATACTAAGAACAGAATGAAATAACAGAAGCAACTATTCTTGAATCTAGCAATATCAAAGCCTAACACACACAAACATTTTCTAGCCTTACAACATGCTGGTTTAGTACTTTGCATTTTTTACTACAGTCTCTTTCTCTCTCTCTGTCATCCTTCTATCTGTTTGTCTTTCTGTCTGTACATCTCCAATGCAACTCTTCCCTCAAAAGCAAACAACACCTTTAAACAACCAAAATGATGCATCAGTTGTGGTTTACATGCACTATTCAGCTATCAGAAAAGAGAGCTGCATGTGTCGTAAATAATGTGCCAAACAATAAATCAAGAGCTGTCAAAAAGCGCCCTTGGTATTCTATTAACCCTTTCCCTGCCAATATATAGATACTTGTCACTGCTGTCTGAGCACAAGTCTGCCTACCAACACTGTAGTACAACAATGTAGTGTGTAACGCTGGGCTGTCTGGACATTGTTGGCTCTGTCAGGGTTATTCTTCTTTATCATCAAGCCGTGCTAAAAACACTATTCCTCTGCCTTGAATGAGTGTTGCTACTCTTCACCGCTATCAGAGCCATTTCACTGCTGTTGAAAAATTTACGAACCAGACAAGTTCTGCTGATGTTGCTGGTATTGAAAACATGTTCATAAACTTGCTTTCTCGCCCACTGACAGGAACCAGACTGTAGCCTGGAACACAGGGAAAGTACTGCACCTTCTCCCATGCTGAACCAAAGGAATATGAAAGTTGTATTATGATCAAGTATCCTTTTCCTTCTTCAGATACAGAGAGCAGGGAGCACTTCAAAGTTATAACCCCTGCTGCACTGACCATCACTGACTTCAGATGTGTCTAAATTGACAAGTGCCTCCACTGACAGTTTGCCAAGTTCGTTCCTTTGCTAACAGTGACAAGAGTATCAACATCATTCTTTACTTTGGGGGCCGGAATAGCTCAATTGGTACAGTGCTGGACTCGTGATCCTGGGGTAGTGGGTTCGAATTTCGATACAGGGGGATTTTTCCCTCAGAGTTAACATTGGTTCTGACTCCATTCCCCATACAGTCCTTCGAATGAGACTATAAACTGAGGTTCTGTGTGTGAACGCATGCAGAACATTTTGCACACACGTAAAATCCCATCACCAACTTTCGGAAGAGAAGGCCAGTTTGGCCGTTGGTATGGATGACACGCTACACATAGCACGCACCTTCCCCGAAGATGGAGTATGGCTGCCTTAATGGCAGGATAAAAAAACGGTCATACACACAAAACTCCACTGCCTGTCTATACAGGAGTATCAGCCTGTGTACACAGAAAGAAAGAAAAAGAAATTCTTTATCTATACAAAAAAATGAGGAAATGGGCTTTTCATCTGCTTTACCTTTACACTTCCGGTGTCGCGAATGCCCACCACATATGGATTGCTTCCAGGTATCAGCTGCAACATTGACAAAATTCATACAGTTAAAGACATCATTAACGCTGTAAATCACTGAGACATGCATCTGTCCAGTTCATGCATCTGAGAGACACATAACAAACTAAAGCCTGCCTGAAATGTTCCACACCAACCATGAACACTAGGACCCCTTGAATGTGTAACAAAATGTCATCAGAAACATGTCGCATCTTGGTACAGTGTGTCTTGGGAACATTCTGTTATTCTTTTCTTTTTTTACAATGCAAATTATACACACCATTTTCCTCACTTTTATCTGAACCTTGTTGTATGTATGTATGTTTTTATCATGAACCTGATAGTGATACACAAGGTGTATGATTTATTGATTATACAGATAAGTCATAGTGCCATCAGCGTATCCACGGTTGTGATAAACACAAAGCAACAGAAATACTGTCTCCCAACAACATCTTTGCCATGGTAATTCCAAAAGCGGTCACTGTTGTGGTAGCATAGGGACACACCAGAGAAAGCGCATCTGAATGATGTTCCTGGGGCATACCCTTTTTTTTTCAGCACCACTCCCCACCCCCACCCCCATCCCCCACCCCCATCCCCCACCCCCATCCCCATCCCCCATCCCCCACCCCCACCCCCACCCCCATCCCCCAACCTTGACACATCAACACCATACTTTTCTTTGTGACCATCAAACAAAAAAGAAAAAAGGAAAAAAAAATATCATCTGTTTTCTCCAGTGCAGCAAAGAAAGTTTGAAATAAAAACAAAAGGACACGGTGAAAGGGCTTGGAATTCTAGGCAGTTTGATATCACAAGAAGGTCAGACTGACTGGTATGTGGGTGCTGCACAGGCCGCCATACTTGCTGGAATGTGGCAAGCGCCACATCATCATCAGTGCCGTTACCCTCCCAAGCCACGCCACCCCCTTCATCATCTTTCACATCAGCTACAACATCCAGCTCAATGACCACTTTTTGTGAAGTATGTTAAGTTCATGAATAACACTGCATTTAACTGTTCATCTGCTGTGGGCACATACTATAACTGTTCATCTGCTGTGGGCACATACTATTGTCACAGTAAGCTGCACACTTTTCTCATTATTTTCTCAGTGTCTGGGTGTGGGTGTCTAGTTTTAATCATGGTATCTCCATGTGCTTTCCTGACCAAGTTTCACTTTGCTACTGTCATGATCACAAGGTCAGAACTGCATGGAATATTACTACCTGTGTGCTCAGCAAGCGAAGTCGGCAGAGGTAATATTAGAAAGTGCCAGCACTTGCTGGTAGTGCCATTTGCAGCTGTAACAACACTTAAACTGGATTATCAAGTTGTCATGACTTGTTTTCACTCGACTCCACAGTATTTAACAAACATACAGAATAATGCAGAAAAAAAAACCCCTAAATGTTTGGATGTCCAGAAACAAAGCATCTACAGTGGATCATGCTTACTTTGGGCTTACCACCAGTGCAGAGGCACAGCTTGTCGTAGTGTACTGTTGTCCCATCTGACGTGGTCAGGGTCTGAAGCAAAGTGTTCATGTTGACACATCTTTAGAGTTTATGTACAATGATGAAGAACACAAATAGTTGGTTGACTGCAGGACCTGGATCAATAAAACAACTTGCCTGGGGTATGGTAGCAGGTCCTTGAGGAAGAGGTGGATGAGGGCGCTTCGGTTTAAAACCTTCTTTGCTCAGAGGGACAAGTGGGAATGAGTGACAGTGGGCAGGGAGAAATGGGGAAGTGAGGAAGTGAGCACTGCCAAAAAGCTGAAAAGTGAATACTGCTTGAAGATGAAAAGTGTTCAGCAAGGATTGAGGGGGAAGGAAGGAGAGAGTTGGAAGGGATGAGGGGGGGGGGTTATAGAAGGAGAGGGCAGGGTGGGGAAGAAGAGAGAAATGGGTTAAGAGCAGAAGGACTGGGGGGGGGGGGGGAGGATAAAGTAAATAAAAATAGTAATAATAATGTTAAGAGACAAAATCAAGATAAGTAAGAACAAAGGGCTGTTATAGAGGAAAGTCAGTGTTTGATATTGATTCCATGTGGGTGGATAGTGCCAAGTTTGTGAATAAAGAGGGACTCGTGTTCTTTACGTCTTATAGAGGAAGATGAATTTTGCCAGACTGCAGCAATCTGCATGTGGGAGAGGTTGTGGCCGGAAGAACAGAAATGGTTTGCAATTGGTGTATTGTAACCGAGACGGACTGCTCGTAGGTATTCTGTGAAACGGTCGTTGAGGGTTCTGTAGGTTTCTCCAACATACAGGAGGCCACAGGAGCAAGAAAGAATGTAAACTACATTGCGGGACTGACAAGTGAAAGGGTTGCGTATGGAAATTTTGCCTGAGGGGCCACAGATGGTTGTAGAAGAGTTTAGGTGAGGACAGGTTTTGCATTTGGGTTGCTTGCATGGAGAATTGCCAGGTGGTGAGACTGTGTTTGTAGACAATTTTGAATGCACAAGAAGATCTCTGAGGTTGGTGTCACATTTGTAGGCAACTAGTGGAGGCTGGGTGAAAATGTGTTTCAGGGAAGGATCAGTCTGCAGAATGTGGTAGTTCTTCATAAGGATGTTTTTGATGGTGAGGTTGTGAGGATGGAAGGTGATAGCATGTACAATGTACAATGGTTAGAAAAACCTGATACCTGACACGGTTCTGGTAAAATCAGCATTATCTAATTACTCACCGCAGCTCTTAGATGGAGGCGATGGAGGAAAGGGAGAGGGTGGTGGTGATGTGAAGGATGGGAATGAGGGGGGGGGGGGGTGTTCAGAATGGAGAAGGTTCCATCTTCCGTGCCGTGTGAGTGGCATTACTTCCTACTGCTCGTTCTAGTCACACAGTCACACATGGAGTCACATTCAGCCAGAGTCCTCACACAGCAGACCACACAGACCCGTCAATACAATGTCATTGCGAGTCAACCTGTTGTGCAGACACCGCCCTGCTGGCTGAGACACTTCCGTAGTGTTCTGCAAAGCCTTGTTCTGATTCAAGATGTTTCTCCCCCCTCGCAGTGAAGTTTCTAGTTCCATGTCAAACATGTTCTTCATCAACAACATCATAACGTTCAGAAAATGTACATGTAACATTCAGAACAAGACGTAAAAATCATTTAAAGATATTCTTATATATACAACGTGTGACGAAGTGAGCTTTATTATAAGCATCAATCATTGTTGAGTACTATATTTAGAAGCAGACAAATACATGAGACTGAAAGGGTATTTACTTTCTAATAATCAAAGACAAAAACTGTTCTGATTCAAGATACTGAATACCATCTATTAGGCACACCACTGATAACAAGATGTGTTTCCCACACCCCGAATCATTGTAGCCCTCCAGAGGGATACCTCATGCATTCCACCCAGCACCTGTCCTCAACAACTCACTGACACTGATACAAACTCATCTCAGGTGTGACAGCACCAGCATGAAAAGTTCCAGACTTTTTTTTAGCACAGTCTCAATGCAGGCATGGACATGCTGGAGAAATCAAAAGTGAGGTGACAAAAAGAGCACAGCCTGAAAAGTTCCAGACGCTGTCACAAACTCAGTACCTGAGGGCATGGGTGTGGTGGAGAAATCAAAACTGAGGTCACCACCAGAACACAGCATGAAAAACCCCACACCCACTTTTCAGGAACAAGCTGGTTACATTACAGGTATGTTTTTCCAAAACCTACCGAACAAAAACATGGATTTTGGGATCTTGAGTTGATTTTCTTTTTCTGTATTATATGTGTATACACACACACACACACACACACACACACACACACACATACACACACACACACACACACACACACACACACACACTTACACAATCTACCCTTCACCAACCAGATACACTGAGACTTGAACTGAAAACTTTCTGGATCCAAGAAAGAGCAGTCCAACAATCTAATGGCTTGGCCATCAGACTGATCCTGAGAGTTAAGTCCTCTTACCTTGTCAGCGGCGCGCAGTGCCATGGCAGCAGTCTGCAGCACCACAACATTAGGGCACTGGGACTCCACAACAGAAGTTGGCTTCTCTTCCACATCAAAGGTCTCCAATGTTCTGGATACCTGATCATATATCATACATATTACTGTAACAATATGGATAAACATTAATATACACATATGGGTGTTATGAAGTAAAACTTATATCCCTCGTGCAGTGCATAGATCTCACAATGTTACTCTACGTTGTTCTAAAAACATAACACACATAAAGTTATGTTTAAAAAATGTCCACAGTCATGGCTGCTTTCTTCATTTCCAGCCTCTGATACTACATCCACAACCATTATCAAACACATCTTCCCTCCCTCTCCCTCTCACGCACACATACATATAGACATACACATGCAAATACATATGCAAGCATGCACAAGCACACACACACACACACACACACACACACACACACACACACACACACACACACACATTGTACACACATGCATCCGCTTGCATGAACACACAACCAACACATGAGCTCATCAAGAAAAGACATATCTTAAAGAAAATCTATAAATCAAAGAAAGAGCACATTTCACAAAATTGAAACAACCATATCCAAAGCATCAATTTATACATTGGAAAAAAAAAAATTCCATAATTTTCAACATGTTTATTAAACAAACTGAATTGCTCAGTGAATTGGCTCGTGAGTCAAAATGGGGGGAGTCTGATTAACCTTTCATTCTTTCTTTCTTTCTTTCCTTCTGTGTACGCAGGATGATACTCCTGCGGACACTACCTGTATAGACAGGCAGTGGAGTTTTGTGTGTATGACCGTTTTTTCTATCCCGCCATTAAGGCAGCCATACTCCATCTTCGGGGAATGATTAACCTCTCAGAATTCTGTTCTGTGGGTCAGGTGACTGCTTTAAAGCAAGAGCCAATGGGGTCCCTGGTGTCTGATACTAATCAGTTCTCTCACCTTTTGATAATTGGTGACGGCTTTAACCAGTGGAGATGCTGTAATAAGAATGACCTTGGTTTCTGGACATTCGTCTGCTAACTGAAAAAAAAATTAAAAGAAAAAAAAAATCAATAAAACAGATGACCTCAGACAAAGGATTAGAATGCAATGACTAAAGTGGATGAAAAAGGATAAAATTTACCAACTGCTTAAACGGAAAAGAAGGATAAAGATTTCCGGTATCACTTTTTTTCCTGTCCAACCCAGTTAACATACTCATAAAAACTGTGTTTTACTGTTGAACACACAGTGCATGATACTGTTCACAGTACTGCGCATACATGCACGTCCCTACAACATCATATTGTGTGTGCATGTGTGTGTGAGTGAGTCTGAGTCTCGTGTGTGTGTGTGTGTGTGTGTGTGTGTGTGTGTGTGTGTGTGTGTGTGGCACTGGGGTGTTGTGTGTGTGTGTGTGTGTGGTGTGTGTGTGTGTGTGTTCCCCCCAAAAATTTGGTCATTCAACTGTGGTATCTATTACCACATAATCTATTTTCATTTGTCTGCCTCCTTTTTCCTCCTTGGATGATACAGGGTTAACTAATATCACTGTAGTTCCATGTTATTTTCTCAGAGTTTGTCTTTTTTCACATCATAGATTTATACCACTTCACAAAACATCTGCTCTTATTCATTTGTGTGGCAAGTGTTTTTATTACTTGGCTGAAAATTTTCAGGCTGGTGACCAAAAAATCTGACTCTGCCAAGTGGAACGTTTGAACCACATGTCAAAGACTGGTAGTAAGCAAAAAACCCCAACTTTCAGGACTGAAGTATTTGAACACACACACACACACACACACACACACACACACACACACACACACAACTAAGCAGATTACATTTTTAAACACTTGTAAATATAAAAAACAAATAAACAAACAACAACAACAACAAAAAACAGTGTGAGTACATCCAAGAACTTATGTTCTTAAAATCACCAAACCCTAGAACAAAATGTGAGAATGTTGACAAACACTAACTTCACAAGTTCAGCTAAACTCGATCAATCAATTCATGACCTGTTTACTTTTGTGCATTATCATTTATTTATTTACAATGAACATTTAGAAACCTGTAAGTTATTGTGTGAGTTTGTGACAATCCTTGAAGGTTAAAGCTACAACTGAGCAATTCCAAGAGGGATACACATACAGTATTTATACCATACTGGTCTACTGAAAATGTCATGAGTTTGACAGCAATGACATGATAAACACTGTGTCTGTTCTCGTTCCCGCCTATTGAGGTGAGTAAAATTATTTTGGCTGCTTCACTACAGTAAATGTGACTGTTGTAGTTTCTGTTGTTTTGTGTGTGTGTGTGTGTGTGTGTGTGTGTGTGTGTGTGAGAGAGAGAGAGAGAGAGAGAGAGTATCAGAATGGCACTCGATGAAAAAAAAACTGCCTGATCCTATAAATAAACAATAAAAAATGAAAATATAAACAACAAATAAAGCAGTGAGTTTACAATGTCACATGCAACTGAAATGAAAATGTCAACTAACTACTGACTTTTTTGTTTTCTTTTCACAGTCTGTCGCGTTGTGGATGTTAACATTAGTCACTTAATTGTTGATTTCGACAGGGATAATAGATCGTCTCTGTCTAAACGTCTCTGGTAACTTGACTTGGCTACTTACCGTTTCTGCGCATGTGACGGCTGCTATCCCTCCTCCTACTATCACAAAATCTGCTTTATGCGCAGTACTAAGGCCAGCCATGTTCAGTTGTATTTACACATATGCATACATAACGTGAAAAAAGACTGTGAAACTAGATCCGATTCAATTTGTGTTTCGACTGACCACGCAACATTGCAAAGTGCGTTGGAAATTTGAAGTTATTTCCCTTCATCCGTTCACACACTCCAGGATTAGGCCACTGTCCACAAGTACCCTCAGCACGCAGTCAGATTTTTGTCTTGATTTGTTCAGTAAAGTCGCTCAGAGTAGATTATCTAAATCATGCATGACATAAACTTGTTGGTTATTATCACTAATGTCGATTTGGTCCTCAAGTTCACGCTTCCCTTTTGAAAAGCTGCAAGCAAATCAAACAATGGAATTGGCTTAGTTACTGAATGTAGCCTACGCGTATACGTGAGGAGCCCACGTCAAGATAATTACTTACAAATCTGCTACACACACACACACACACACACACACACACACACACACACACACACACACACACACACACACACATAAGGAAGAGGCAAGGGAAAGGTGCAGGAATTCTACCATTATTATCATTCTGACCACACACCTGATTTGATCCTGTACGTAAATGATGCACTGCACCGGAAAGGTACCCTGGCCTAGGTTTAGGTTTAGGTTTATAGGGACAATTGCCTTTAGCAATTATAGCCAGAACTGGCTTTACATGTCCCTTCTGTATGTTATCTGGTCTTTATACGGTCAGGTCTTTAACTCGCTCAAGTCTTTATTTATCATAGTCAAAATAAATGGTCTTCAATAATACACTATCATCGATAGAGCTTTTGAAAAAGTTAGTATTTTGTGCACGTTTAATGTTAGGGGTTAATTTATTCCAAAGATTTGTTACTCTGTTACTAAAAGAAAATTTCCTTATGTTAGTGCGACAATATTCATGATAAATTTTATCCACACTATTTCTGGTAATATCAACTCTTGATGCAGTAAAAAAATTTTGAAATAGGAATATTGTCAACACAATTAAATATTTTATAGACTTGGATCAAATCGCCCCTCACTCGTCTTGTTTTTAGAGTAGGCAGTCCAAGAGCTTTTAACCTACCTTCATAGGGAAGATTTTGTATATTCTTTACAAGCTTTGTTGCTCTTCTTTGTACTCTTTCCAGAGCAGCAGACTGCCTCTTTAATCGAGGATACCAAATTGTATTGCCATATTCCAAATGTGGTCTAACGAAAGCCTTGTATAATTTTGTAAAAAATATCTTTATCTATGTGAATAAAAGTACGTTTAATTATACCAATCATTTTATTAGCTTTATTTATAGAGTTTTGAATATGCTTATCGAATACCAGGCCAGAATCAAAAGTGACACCAAGATCTTTTTCATAATCACATGTCGAAATATCTGCACGCTCACCAGTATTACTGTTTAGCATTGTATATTGGTATCTTGGGTTCATACGTCCAACATGTAACACGTTGCACTTGTCCGCATTAAAATGCAAATTCCATGTGGTAGACCATTTGGACAAATTATCAATATCATTTTGTAATGTATTATGATTATAAGTTGTGTTATGAATTTTTGTATCGTCAGCGAATATTTTGCAAATACTTTCCACCGAGTTTGGCAAATCATTTATAAATATTGTAAATAATACGGGACCCAAAATACTCCCTTGTGGTATACCACTTAAAACTTCTGTAAAATCTGAATATGAACTTCCTACTCTGACTCTTTGCTGTCTTTTAGTTAAAAAATCCCTTATCCATGAATGCACTCTACCTGTAATTCCATATGATGATAATTTCACTAAATGCCTCTCATGGGGAACAGAATCAAAAGCCTTTTTAAAGTCTAAATAAAGTATATCTACATTGTTGCCATTATCTAAAAGTTTTGTTAAATCCTCCATGACAAGCAAAAGTTGTGTTACACAAGATCGATGTTTACGGAAACCATGCTGGCATTCTGTATATAAATTATTCAAGGTCATATGATCTACGATCACATCACGTATAATTGATTCCATAATCTTACATACAATTGATGTAAGACTAACAGGCCTATAATTTCCAGGATCTGTCCTAGTACCTTTTTTTAAATAAAGCTGTTACATTTGCAGACTTCCAGTCCATTGGTACTACACCTGATTCAATTGACATGTTGAACAAAATACTGAAAGGTAAAGCTAGCTCATTATATGACTCCTTAAGAACTCTTGCAGGAATCATATCAGGTCCACAAGATTTATTTGGGTTTATATTTTTAAGCCTCTCTCTAACTGCACTGGGTGTAATACACATATCAGTTACGGTGACTCCACTGGACCTTGAACCAACTTCCAAGATCGGAACATTACTATTATCTTCTTTTGTGAACACACTAGATAAGAAGTCATTTAAAGTATTTGCCTTATCTTCATCTGACACTGCTAAACCACCATTTTTTTTTTATTCAGTGGACTAATGCCAATGTTTGTCTTGGTCTGTGATTGTACATACTTCCAAAACTTTTTTGGATGAGCTTTACAATTTAACGCAACTTTTTTTTCGAATTCGATCCTTTCTTTTCTTTTTATTTTTTCACATTTATTCCTCTTCCTTATATACTTCATATACTCACTACCTTGTTTAGTGCACATAAATCTTTTATATGCATTTTGTTTTTTTTGTAACTTTCCTCCAAGCTTTTTTATCCAACCATATTGTTTTTTTCGATATATGTGTTGAACACTCTTTTTTGGGAATATGTTTATCAATACACTTATGAATAGTATTCTTGATCATTTTCCAACTCTCATCCACATCCAAGAGGGTACTTTCACACCAATTTATCATACCCAAATCTTTTCTTAAATTTTCATAGTCACCCTTATTGAAATCATATCTATATTCACCCTTTTTGGATTCTTTTTTCCCTCTATGTAAAGAAAAAATGATAAAACCTCGTGATCACTTTTTGCAACTGGGGCACTATGTTCAATATCTGAAATCACTCTTTCGTCTTTAACCAAAACTAAGTCTAATATATTCTCTTTCTGATTTAGTCTTTTCCTTGTCGGATTTTTTACCTCTTGAGTAAGATATACATCCCTTAGACACTCTATAAAGTGTTCATCTCTCTCATTTGACCATGTACCTTTCCAATCAATATTAGGATAATTAAAATCACCCGTAATACACACAACGTCATAAGACAAGGTATCTTGGCAACACTAGAGTTTGGGGTCCCCTATATATATGTATATATAATATATATATATATATATATATATATATATGTATATATACTTTTTTTTTTTCTTTTTTTTTTTTTTACTCTGATTTTCATTGTTCACTGAGTCTGAACTTGACCCCGACTTCCGTAATGGCCCCATGCAGGCTCCACGTTCATGAAATAATGTCGGAGGGTTTAGTTCCCTTAATAACTGACTCGCCTCTCCTTCACATTCAAGCGTTTCACGTGCATCTTGATTGGTCTGTTGACAGACCCATTGAAACAGTTGCATTCTAGCTGTATACCATGCGGAACATCATTTAACGGAGTTTTCCCAGATGAGATCTGGAGGGTGTAGTGTAGCTTGTTGCACGTCTTCATATTTGGAATAATAGCCCTAGAAAGTCAACAGAGCTAGATCATGAATGTTCGGGTCCTGAAATGTAACGCTGATGGGGAAAAAAGAAGTCGAGCACGGATAATCACAATCATTAAGAGAGAGAGAGAGAGAGAGAGAGAGAGAGAGAGAGAGAGAGAGAGAGAGAGAGAGTCTGTTACTGTGTACAAAGGGACAAAGCTGAAAGTGAGCAACAACAACAACAACAACACACGAAGTGAAAGCCAGTATTTGAAAAAGAAATGTCGTTGAGATCAAGGTCTATTGCCAGTGTCTGTTATGGGAGAATCTTCATAGGCTTTTTTTTAAAGGGTTAATCAGGCTCTGCACTACCTAGAAGGAAGCCATTTTTACGCGAGTTGTATTAGGGTCTGTAGTACTTTAAAAATGACTCTCAGCCGTGCATTTCCACGTTTAACGGGCTTTGCAGTTTCTAAAAGAGACTATCAGCCTTGAATATCCTGCTTTAGCGGGGTTCTCTGGTACTTCTAAGTGAGTATCATCTTTGAATTCCTTCCTTTAATGGCCAGTTCTGTTGTTCCTAGAAATGACTATCAGTCTTGACTTTTGTCTATGAATTTCCTGCTTTAACGGCAGAACCCGGCCGTTAAAGTATAGAATTTATCGACGAAAGGCACTTTCAGGAACTATAGAACACGACCGTTAAAGTATAGAATTCATCGATGATAGGCACTTTCAGGAACTATAGAACACGACCGTTAAAGTATAGAATTCATCGATGATCGTCACTGTCAGGAACTACAGACCCTGGCCGTTAAAGGAGGCAATTCATCGATGATCGTCACTTTCAGGAACAACAGAACACGGTCGTTAAGGTATGGAATTTATCGATGATAGGCACTTTCAGGAACTACAGAACACGGTCGTTAAGGTATGGAATTCATCGATGATAGACACTTTCAGGAACTACAGAACCCGGCCGTTAAAGGAGGGAATTCACTGATAATAATCACTTCTGGTAGTCACTTCTTGGAATTAGAGAACCGTAAATAGCTATCGATTTATAAAGTGCCTTCTTCAGCGTTTATAGCAAACTCTACCTAGATTGCGCTGTCATTTATAAAGTCTCTACTTTTCCGAACTTATTTTGACCGTGTGTAACACCTGAAAGTGTCTTTAGTTTATAAAATTGGGCATACCTACTTTTACGGGGGAGGGGGGTGGGAGGTCATATTAGGGTCTGTGGTATCTAAAAGTGACTATCATCTATGAAGGCCCCATATTCGTCGTGAGGCTGTTTTTGGGTCTGCAGGTCATAGATGTGACTGTCATTTCTCAAGGCCCTAATTTCACGAAGTTGTTTTAGGATCAATGGCACGTAGAAGTTATTCTTCTTGTTACTATTATGAATACTTATATAGCGCCTGTCCTCGGCTAGAGACCAAGCTCTAAGCGCTTTACAATCCACTCTACACAACGGGCTGCCTATCTGGGTAGTGCCGACTGAAGAGCTGCCAGCTGGCGCTTCATTCAGTCGTTTCCCGTGTCGTCCAGTCAATATTGTCTGCATCGTTCACTCAGTTTCCTTACTTCCTTCATTCTTTCCATTTCTCACGCAGGGTGTAACGTGTCATCCATACCAACGGCCAAACTGACCTTCTCTTCCGAAAGTTGGTAATCGGATATTACGGGTGTGCAAGATGTTATACGTGCGTTCACACACGAAACCTCGGTTTATAGTCTCATTCGAAGCACTGTATGGGAAATGAAGTCAGAATCGATGTTAACTCCGAGGGAAAAATCCCCCTGTAACGGCTCGGCGAAGATTCGAACCCGCAACCCTAGGATCAAGATTACGAGTCTAGCGCTCTACCACTGAGCTATTCCGGCCCCCATAATCATTAGTTATAAAGTCCACACCTTCAAGGGGATGTTTCAGGGCCTGTGGAACCCAGAAGTGACTATCATTCATGTAGTTACCACCTGTCCTGTGCTATTTTAGGATCTGTAGAACAGCAGTATTAGACCCTTGGTACAGAACCTGTGATACAAATGCTGAAAGAAAAACCAGGTTTGGAAGCTGTAGTCAAAGATGCTGGGAATGGCGCCGGAGAGTGCAGTATTTGCGCCCTTGTCTGGGGGACAGTGTTTTCAGTTTTCAATGAAACCGACTTAAAGTGAGCAATCATATTAGAGAGGAACTTATACCAGAGCACCAACACTGAAACTCCTGTGTCGGCAAACATTCATTGTACACTAAAGAACAAAGCAAACTTTGTCCATGATTAGGACTTCAGTCAGAGATGTGAGAAGGCTGTGAAATGATACAGCCAAGTAAGTTTTAAACATTTTGTTCTTGTCAAATAGTTTTAAACATTTTGTTCTTGTCAAATAGTTTTAAACATTTCGTTCTTGTCAAATAGTTTTAAACATTTTATTGTTGTCAAATAGTTTTAAAACATTATGACCGCATGTAATTTGCTGTGTGGATAAGAGTTTTGTTTTTTTTTAAAAAGAAAGAAATTACAGCAACAAAAAAAAAAAAAAGAAAATCAGAGAGAGAGAGAGAGAGAGAGAGAGAGAGAGAGAGAGAGAGAGAGAGAGAGAGAGAGAGAGCATTTTCTGGTCAGTGAAGAAAGGATGTAAAACACTCAAATAAGTAAATAAAATAAATTGTTTGCAACCGAGGCCCGCACCCAGACGAGAATGCCGAGTTTATTTGCGTCCGGAAAGTATGGTATTTACATGAAGTGTTACTGTTGTCGTTGATGTGTAGGATTCTGATTGTTGATTGGAGTTCCATTTTCTTCTCCTCCAGTTTTGGAGATTTCCCTTCTCGATCTGTCCTCTTGTGTGTTTTATACACAGACACTGACAACACGCACGCACGCAGACACACATATACACACACAAACGCGCGCACACACACTCACACACATACACACGCACGCGCGCGTGCACACACACACACACACACGCGCGCACACACACACACACACACACACACACACACACACACACACACACACACACACACACACATGCGTACGCACGCATGCACGCACGCTCTCTCTCTCTCTCTCTCTCTCTCCTCTCATCTCTCTCCTCTCCTCTCTCTGTCTCTCTCTCTCTCTGTATTTCCCAGTTGATGCAGGTCACGAGGTATGTCTTTTCGGGGCGAATCCATACGTCTTTATTTTGAGGACCAGTCTGTTTTGTGTTTTGTTTTTTTTTTCTCTCGGCACATAGCCTGACCGCACATACCTGTTTGAAGGAGAAACAGATCACACACACACACACACACACACACACACACACACACACACACACACACACACACACACACACACAAATCATAGGAAGGAAATTGATGCATACTATGCAGACATACTTCTGCATACTGAACGATGTTGTTATATTCATTTACATGCACACTGAAATGGTGCATGGAAGATTGATTATGTAACCTTCCTATTCCTAATTTTAACCACATTTTAAAACTGGTTGCCCACTCCAGCATTTTGCTGACATTAGAAACAAGAGAGACAATTTAAGCGTTTGACTTTCATGTGATGAACACCTGCAATGAATGAATCTTCTGTTGAACGTGTTTTCACCATGATTATGGATATTACACAGAGAACACACACACACACACACACACACACACACACACACACACACACACACACACACACACACACAGTGCGCGCACACACACAAACAAACACCCAACAACAATCGAAAATTATAGAAAGGAAATTGACGCACACCCTACAGACACACATCTGCATACTGAACGATGTTGTCATTTTCATTTACATGCACACTGGAATGGTGCACGGAATATTAATGATGCAACTTTCCTACTCGATCCTAATTCTAACCACATTTGAAAACTGGTTGGTCGCTCCAGCATTTTGTTGTGACATTAGAAACAAGAAAGACAATTTGAACGTTTGACTTTCACGTGAGGAACACCTGCAATGAATGAATCTTCAGTTTAACGTGTGTTCACCATAATTAGTGATGTTACACGGTGAACACCTGCAACGACAGGATGAAGGGTGCAGTCTGGGTCGGGATGGCGAAGGGCATGTTGATACAGTAACATTTTCTTCTTTAGGAGCTCAACATCAAGCTGCGGATGACACGTGTCTGTCTCACTTTGAGTGTGATACCAAGAGATCTCCACCCAGACCAACCTCACTACTGCACCTTTTCCTGGTGATTTACTCGACAAGTAGGCTACAGAAAGTGAACATAGTAGTCAGTATCTGCAATAACAGATGGCACAGCAAGTTCTGACTTCCGAGAATATATCTTAAAAAAAAAAGTCTTTGTAATAAAGCCGCTAGACAACATGGACAAACGAATCACAAGACAAAATACGACGCGTTTTGACCTCTTAGGTCTCTTTCAGGCAAGAGAAACAACACTCAGGACAACGAAAAATGAAGAACGAGCAATAACTTATCTTGTCACACTCAGCGCAAGATGGCCGTTGAATCTGAGAATATGTCAAACACCAGTTATTTAAACAAACAACAACAACAACAACAACAAAAACCGTCATCCTGTTGTTGCAGGTGTGCATCACATGAAAGCAAACGTTCTGAGAATATGTCAAAATCCATGCAGTTATTAATAATTATTCTTCAAACGCTTACTGAGCCCCCATCTCACCTTTCTCCCTTTGTCTCTTCTTCATCCCCCCCCCCCCCCCCCCCACCCCCCTTCCTAACATTATCATTAAAAGCAGCCATTTGATACTTCGTTATTTTGGTTAGGTCTGCTCTGTCTGGCAAGAACGAAGCGGACACCTAAGGTCTCCTTACATAGATTAAAAGTTCGTCTAGTAGATCCAGTTCAATCAGACACTGTGGTCTCATTTCCTTTTTTGTGATCGTCGGGTCGCCCACGTAGGCTATTCCATATGTGTGTCATCAGCAAAATGACGCACGTATGACAGAACCTGACATGTGATATCTTGACGTAAAACACACACTTTCCTGTGATGCACCCATTTCGTATTTTCCTGTTAAAAAAAACCCGCGTACTTTTGATGATTAAATGATAGTAAATTAATATTTAAATCTTTGCAATAACATACATTGCGGTTTCTGTCGTTTTTGTAGAGACCTGTTACTGTTGACCCAAGAAATTCCACTGCGGCTTTATTTGTTGCTTTAATCGATTGATTCACCGTAATGATGAACTCATATAATCTTACTGTTTGGTAGCATTATTTCATTAAATTAATTAATAAAATTCAACTTTATATTTGTTACAGTATTTGCCCACAGTATCAGTTACAATATCTTTTGTCAATGCATAGAGCAATGATTATAAATGATAACAAGAATTCTAAGAACAATATCGTTGTTGTCATATTGAAAACTGCTGAAAATGTGATTTCATTTTGTTTCATCTTAGGTCGACATGGATGCGGTTCCCAACGCTTTTAAGTCGTTCGAGAGTGTTACGAGGACACTGTGGGTGATAAGACCACGAAAGGACGTTAGGTGATGTGTTGTAACTGACAGATGGCTCAAGCCAAAGACGTAGAAGGAGAGAATCAAAATATCCTTCATCAAATTCTTAAATACTAAAATCAGTAATCGAACGTCCATCAGCAGTGGAACACACGGACATTGCATGGCGTGTGAGTGTACGAAAATGCATCACACACACGCACGCACGCGCACACACACACACACACACACACACACGACACACACACACACACACACTACACACACACACACACACACACACACACACACACACACACACACACAGAGGGCAGTCGCAGGAGTTGGGGAGAGGGGGAGAGAAGGGAAGAGGCGCGTGTGTGCATTGCATTCAATTATGAATGAAAGTGTCAGTGCACCATACTTACTGCACGATGAAACCCAGACGCTTTGCATCAAAAGTTAAAACACTAAAAACAGCAAGCGAACCTCCATCAGTTTAAACACACCACACACGCGCGCGCGCGCGCGCGCGCGCGCGCGCTACGCATGGTGAATGTGAGTCGGTTTCGGGAAAAAAAAAAGTTGGAGAAAATAGAAGGTGGAGACCCAACCAGTTAAAAAAAAAAAAGGGGGGGTGGGGGGACCTGGAGGTTGGAGGCCCCCCAACCCCCCCCCCCCCCACACCACCCCACCACACACACAAACAGAAAAAAAACAACTCCCGCCTAGCTATCCTGCTATTTGCCTTCGTCGGCGTCGGCGTCCGTCCACGCTTGACAAGCGTTCAGTTGGCTGGGCCGCCCTTACAGGTAACCGTGTTTGTCAGTTCCTGTGGTTTTCGGTTAGCGAGGGCGGCATACTGCCTGCACGTAGCCTTTGCCAGCGCGTGAAACATCGTGTGTGGTGTGTGTGTGTGTGTGTGGTGACGTGGCGTGCACGCGTGCATGCGCGCGGTGTGTGTGTGTGTGTGCGTGCGCGTGTGTGTGCATGCGTGCGTGCGCGTACATGTGTGTGTGTGTGTGTGTGTGTGTGTGGTGCTTCGAACTTGACAGTTTGCTACCATTGGTGAAGTATGGTGAACACACAGCCGGGCCTATCAACAGGTGGCAGCCACAGAGTCAATCAGGTCGACAGGAAGTGGTGTATGCCTTCAATAAACCAACCCGCTTTAAGAAAAGCAAATGTGAGGATACCCATTCTGGCCATCTCCATCTTCGTAAGAGCACACGCCATATCATCTGACCAGTCTGAATTCGCGCGCGCGCGCCACACACACACACACAAAGTGCGCGCGAGCACAAAGAGGGGAGGAGAGGGAAGGAAGAAAAAGAGAGGGAAAGAGAGAGAGGCACGGGGTGCGCGCGCGCGCGCGCGAGCGTGTGTGTGTTTGTCTGTGCGCGAATCTTGTGTGTGTGAACGTGCATCTTTATGTCTGTGTGGTTATCATATGTGAATTTACGACACTATCGAAAAAAATGCAAGTGTAAAACAACTGAAATTGCTTGCGTGCTGAACATACAGAGGGAGAGATAGAGAGAGAGGAGAGAGAGAGAGGAGAGAGAGAGAGAGAGAGAGAGAGAGAGAGAGAGAGAGAGAATCACTTAATGCAATTTGAAAAGCACTATCCCCTAAATTCCAAATAAGATAAAAGTATATGCACTAAGTATATATTAAAAGGCACGCAACGATTTGGCATTTAAAAGAGCAAAAAAAAATGTTTTCGCACACACACACACACACACACACACACACACACGCGCACAACACACAAGCGCGCAAGTGACAAAAAGAGGAAATAAAAACAGAAGAAAGAAAATGATCATGTCATGTTTTATTTTATTTTTTTTTTTCCAGGTACATCAGCACACTGCCCTAGTGGCACGCCTCTAACGGCCCCTGACGTCACACAACTGAACGAGATGATGTAGATCGATAGGTTGGAGGTGTGGGTAGATCGGGGGGCAAGTGGCAGGAAGGGGAGAATAGAGAGGACAGCGGTGGAGTGGGAAACATATTGTGTGTGTGTGTGTGTGTGTGTGTGTGTTAGTAGTGTGTGTTGTGTGTGTGTGTGTTGTGTGTGTGTGTGTGTGTGTGTGTGTGTGTGTGTGTGTGTGACAGCAATATCATTAGCTTTTCAACTTCACTTTTTCTTTTCATTAAATTCATTACGCTTCAACGCATCAACACCATTCCATTTTACCACGCATTTATCATATTTGTGTTTGTTTGTTGTTTGTCTGGCCTTTACCCTCGTTTCTCTTTCACCCCCTCACCAGGTCTTCTCTCCCCGTCACTTTTCGTCTCCGGTTTCAAGTCCTGCAGTCAAGATTTCCTCCTCTTCTTCGTAGTCATTGCATTATATTTTGTTTGTTTGTTTGTTTTACATTACATGTACATTGTTCGTATGAACTTTCTGACATAGATTCCTGCTTCCTTTATCCCATCCCGCCCCATCCCTCACCTCTCTCTCTCTCTATTTTCCCAGCCTCTTTCTTCTCATGTAAAGAGAGAGAGAGAAGAGAGAGAGAGAGAGAGAGAGAGAGAGAGAGAGAGCTTCGCAGCTGTTTCCACAACAGATGCATCAGACAGTTTATTCAATGTTCTTTCGTTCTATTCCTCACCCCGTGATGACACGGTGGGGCAGCCTACCCTGGGGCAAGACCTTGGTTGGTCGCCCCCCCTCCCCCCCCCCCCACGTAACTTCCCCTTCTCACCCCTCCTCTTACAAAAAAAAAAAAAAAAAAAAAGAGCGATTCACGTTGTCCGCTGTGTGTACTCATCTTGCCCGTATCACTATCCCCACACACCAACACTTTGCCTTCACAGTACATGTGGCTGAAGAGATCCGGCTCACTTCTAACCCCCCCCCCCCCCTTGTCATCCCCTCCCTCCCCTGTCTACTGCTCTCTGTCTGTCTGTCTGTCTCTCTCTCTAGTCGCTAGTCATGCTTAGTTAGTCCCTTAGCGGGGCAAGGGCCGGATGAAAAAAAGCATGTGTTTGCATATCTGTTACCCTGGCAAATAAAGATTATCATCATCATCATCATCATCATCATCATCATCATCATCATATCATCTCTCTCTCTCTCTCTCTCTCTCGCTGCATCCGTTTCTGTTTGTGAATGGTATTAACTTTTCTTCTCACTTCTCTCTTGTTTTAATTATTTTTCAAACAAGTTCACCCTTTTTTTCTCCTTTTTTTTTAAACAACAATTCGGCTGAAAGCCATCTATATTAATCAAACGTTATTTTGAACCTTTTTCGTGTGTTCATTATCGTGTTTTTTGCCTGTTCCAGTAACGCTGCTGTCTTTGTGTTTGCTTCCTTCCAGAAGAGCAGTTTTCGCTCCGGCATGTATGAGGCAGCGTTCCAGTATGACTATGATATTGAACACTCGCTAAACTTTCAGTGAAGAAGAAAGAAACAATCCGTGAACAGTGAGTGACGTCAGTGCAGGGACGCGACAACCAAGCTGAAACTTTACCCACCCCCTACCCCTTAATCTCTCTCCCCACCTACTAAATGACGGATGTTTTAGGTTCTGTGTCAAGGATGAGGCACTACTGTCCAAGGACTAACCCATATCATTACATATTTGCTACGAGGATAAAGTGCGAAAGAGCTACAGCTACATAAATAGATAAAAGAGAATCAAGAAATGAAAAAAAAAAAATTTTAAAGATCAAAGAAGAGGGTTTCATGGAGACGAGGGGTATGACCTACACATGATGGAAGGTGATCTACAACCCTACAACTCCGCCCGCCCGCCCACTACCACCGCCACCATCCCTCCTCCGCTTCAGACAGTCGCTGCTGTAACCAGGTAGGCGAGAGCTGCACAGCGCGATCGCCTTATTTGTCGAGGAGGAGGGGGTCCGGGTGGGTCGGCTACCCTTCTGGACGTAGAAGAAGGACGGATTGGCGGAGCCGGCGGGAGGCCCCCTGAAGACCTGGGCGGAGGGTTCGTTGGGGTCGTAGTGGGCTGAAGACTGCGTGGTGGTCGGGTAGAGGGCGGTGCTGGACCAGGGGGCCGGGGAGTGGCGGGTGTTCCCGTACAGGTGGCGGAGGATCGCCTCCTGCACACAAGAAGGATGGTCATGGTGAGTGGGGCTGGGAGTCAGACAAGTCTGCTTCCTCTCTCCCAATCGTTTCGACATTTTCTCGAACAGGATAATGACCGACGCAGTGAAAATCACAAAGGATCGATCAGCGTTGGTGGCAGGGCAGTCACCTCCCTCCTCGCGTGTTACAGACAGCACCGATGGCCTGGCTGATGATGACCAGACGGCCTGTCCTACTGAGCGCCTTGACTGAACAGCTGAGGCATGCGGCAAGGAGATCCGCGCACAGAAGACACAAACCATAGAAACAACTTCTGGGGCATTGGGAGGGTAACCACTGTGCACGGCAGAAACACAATACTGTCCAGAACTTCAGGCACTTGGCTGCGATCATCACAGAGAAAAGAATCAAACCAGAAGTCTTGGTCAGAACAAGCGCAGCGCTAAGACAACTACAGACCTTTTTTGTGTGTAATACGAGCATCTCCCTCACATTAAAAATCAGGCTTATGTGTTCACTGGTCATCTGCAGATTTCTGTACGCATGTGAAATTTGACGGATCAAAACTCCTGGAAGTGAGAGATATTACTTCAAGTGTTCCAGTTTGTATGACAATAGCCCAGCCGACCACACTAAGACTTTTCATGGCCGTTCAGCTCACACAAGAATACAAAAGTCGGATCCTTTACAGGTCAGGTCATCAAAGAAAAAGATGAATATCTTGAAAACTAAATATTCAACACGAGGCATTCATGACATGGCAGCCAAAAACTACTGGCATCTTGTGGCATTCAAAACACTAAGCGGTGATGACAGCGCATGGCATTCCCTTGATTTCCATTCCCAGGTAGGAAAAAAAAAAAACATGAACATCTAAACGTCACAAAACAAACAAACAAAAAAACGTAACTGGCCATACGAACAAATGGACACTGCAGCAAGGACTGCTAGTGTCCACCCTATATACCCCTCACCTCACCTCACCTATACCGGACACACCGTTGTCACCACCTGGCTGCCAGATTGCAGCAGCAAGGTCGGCATGTCACGGACTGTTATCAGAGAACAAGTGTAAAAGGGATTGCAGAACAAAAACAGCAGAATGGTCCACAGAGGGCAGGAACACACTGGAAGACCGTAAAGAAAGAAAAAAAGAAAATGAAAAAGGTTGAGTCAAAAGATAGCAACAGAAAAGGTACTGCATATATATATGAGGGTTTCATGGAGACGAGGTGTCTGACCTACACATATGGAAGGGAATCTACAACCATATATATATATATATTTTTTTTTTTTAAACAAGATCGCACGATAAAGGATGAAGTCTTTCGTCAGACTGGCGAGCAGCCGGGCCATGTGACGATATACTCATCAATGTCAGGAGGGGAAACCGGCTTTGGCTAAAATCAGTTCTACATATGGTGTGTGTGTGTGTGTGTGTGTGTGTGTGTGTGTGTGTGTGTGTGTGTGTGTGTGTGTAATTTTGCTCACACACACACACACACACACACACACACACACACACACACACACACACACACAGCAAAGAAACTACAGAGGGAGAAAACATCACCTGTCTGGCGGATGTTATGGCAGCTGGCGTATTATTGTGAACAGAGTTCAATCCAGTTCATGGTGCTTA
>CM065727.1:24403067-24415567 GCA_033310375.1 Conus canariensis
GTCGGAAATTATTTTCATATTCCATGTGCCCTAAGCATACTGAGGTCGGGTCACAAAGTTCCAGAAATATAAACTTCGTGACTTTGGTGGCACTGACCATGCCACTTTATTGTGCGCTATCAGTGACATGTTTACCAGGTCTTTTTGTTTGCTTGTTTGTTCTTCGTGAAGCCAACGAATATTCACGCCCTCGACAACAGTGCAGCGTCTCTCCTCTGATGTGACCTCGTTCAGCTTGACAACGGTAGCTCCTTGTGGGCTGTCGTTGCTGGAGCTGCCATTCCACGTTCCCGGATGAGGTTGCGTACGTAAGGCAAGGTGATCTTGCTTATAGCCCAGCCGACTGCAAAGGGCCATGTCGGGGCTGGATGAGGTTGTGTGCTGAGTGGTTGAAATAAGCTGCGGCAAGGGGGTGGCGAGGGGAGGGGGGAGTGTGTGTGGGGGGGGGGGGGGGCGGAGGTAAGGGGAGTAACGCCACGGGGATGGGGATGGGGGGGAGTGCGGGCACAGAAACGACACTGCAAAATAAAACAGGCCGATTTTGTTTTCTCTAGCTACCGATTTCGTATTCTTTATTCTCTCTCTCTCTCTCTCTTTTTTGTTTTGTTTTGTTTTTTGCTCAAGCTGACGAATGTGCGAGACTTGGAGTAACGTAAGACGAAGAGAATAAAAAAGGGTGATGTTGCAGCGTTGGTTTCGGTGATAGGAGTCCTGCCCGGCACACACACACACACACACACACACACACACACACACACACACACACACACACACACACGCACGCACGCACGCACGCACATGCACGACCACCCCTCACCTGCCCGTTTGAAGTGGAACCCTCGCCCTTGGCACACCATTCCCAGCATGTCGGCCAACTGGGGCCCACACAGCTGCACCATCCTGTCGTTGGCCACGGGGCCCGAGGTCTGCGACACACTCAGTCCCACCAGTACACCCACCACCGCTGTGATCTGCAATGCAGAGGAGACATCGTGAGGACCGTAGTCGTGCAACAAAGCATCGTCATCATCATCAATATGATGGTAACAAGGACCACAATAATCGCCAGCATCGTTGTCGCAGTCATAATCGTGATACTACACTCGTTGCGCTGTCATATACACACAATAATCGCCATCATCATTGTCACTGTCGTAATCATGATAATAAACGGTCGTATTCTACCCATTGCGCTGTCATATACACACAATAATCGCCATCATCATTGTCACTGTCGTAATCATGATAATAAACGTTCGTATTCTACCATTTCGCTGTCATATACACACATAATCGCCATCACATTGTCACTGTCAACATGATAATAAACGTCGTATTCTACCATTGCGCTGTCATATACACACAAATCGCCATATCATTGTCACTGTCATAATCATGATAACAAATGTCGTATTCTACCCATTGCGTGTCATATACACACATAATCGCCATCATCATTGTCACTGTCATAATCATGATAATAAATGGTCGAATCTACTTATTGCGCTGTCATACACACACAAAATCGCCATGATCATTGTCGCTGTTACATCACGATAATAACAGTCGTAAACTACTCATCGCTCTGTCATATACATACAATATCGCCACACTTTATCACTGTCATCTTCATGACAACAAGTAATTGTAACATCATGCGCTGTCGTATAAACATTTTCGTTTTCGTTTTTTTATTTTATTTTTTTCCTCCCCAGTTAACGATTACCTTACAGAACAACGTATTACGTAAGTAGCACACAGACGTGGGAAACAGCACACTGTTTGAACTGCTGTATTCATCAGTCGTCAGAGCTACCTTCGTAATGCAAATGTGTACGATATGAGATGCCTGTACAACGACTTTCCTTCGTCTGCGAACAGATGATGAAGCAAGTTCTACCGCAGGCCGGTTCTCTCCTCAGCCTGTCAGTTGTGTCCCCCTGCATCAGGACCGAGATGGTTTTCTAGAGCAGCTAAATCTGTGAAGCGAGACAACCCCGAGCTGTATTAACAACAAAACAAAGAACACGAGGAGAGAGAGAGAGAGAGGAGAGAGAGAGAGAGAGAGAGAGAGAGAGAGAAAGACAAGACAAAATTCTTTATTTACGAGGATAATAGATAAGCACTGACGTGCTTTTTTTTACATCCAGTCCAGAGAGAGACAGATAGAGAGAGAGAGAGAGGGGCAGAGACAGAGAGAGAGAGAGAGAGAGAGGGGGGGGACAGAAGAGAGAGAGAGAGGGGGGGAGAGAGAGAGAGAGCGAGGAAACAAAGGAACTGTTATTTATTGATGGAAAGGAATAAGCGAAAAGTCAGTGTTTTCTTTCATCCAGCCTTCAAACAAAGAAAAGATATCTGCAAATACATGAAAGAAAACATCGCACAGAACTGCATGGGAACACACATACGACAATGCATACACAACAATTCACAATGAATAATACAACATATATTTAGAGAGTGTGGGAGGGAAGAAGGGATGGAGAGAGAGAGAGAGAGAGAGAGAGAGAGAGAGAGAGAGAGAGAGAGAGAGAGAGAGAGGAAAACAGTATGGAGTCTCTCAGCATTTTTTATGAGCTTTATAGCATTCTAAAGTTTGATAAGGATTATGCCCGACAGATCTGACTCAGAGATCCGAACTATTCTATTCTAAGCAGTGCTTTCTTCTTATTTTCTTTCGTTGTTTTTTGTTTGTTTGTTGTTTTTTTGTTGGTTTTTTTTTTTTTTTGGGGGGGGTTGGTTTTTTTGGTTTCTTTATTGTTTTTGTTTTTGTTTGCTCTCTAGCTGCACACATGAACATGTGTTTTCGTGGATGAAGATGTCCAATAATACGCTGTCGGATTACAAATACATCACAGTTTCTTTATCATCATCTCATCTGCCACTTCAACACCGATCACGAGTTGTTTGTCACGGGACCACTGATGACTTGCAGACAATGTCTCCCCCTCTGTGACTGTCTGTGACCCTTCGAGAGCTGGCCAAACCCCAGGCCTACCCCCTTCCTGACACAGTCCTCCCACATCTTCTTCTTCTGTCTGGATTCTTCGCGCTTCTTGATCCTGACACGCTATCCTACAGGACAGATTGGTTTCCGGTTGGCTGTTCTTGAAAGGTACCAATTCTGTGTCATCTTTCTCCTCTTGCAAGTTGTCAGTGGATCGTCTGTTTTTTGTTTTGTTTTGTTTTGTTTTTTTAGAGATTCGACTGACTCCGTTGTGGACGTCCTTGGTCCCCCCCCCCCCCCCCCCCTTCCTTTAAGTTCGTTACAATATGCGGGACTTTAGGGAAAATGTTTTAGAGATTCGACCGACTCCTTTGTGGACGTCCTTGGAGTTATGGACGTCCTTAGGCACACAGCGTCTTAGAGATAGCCATATGCATACATACTTTTTTTTTTGACTGGTTCCTCCACCCAGGGACTTTATTCCAAAGTCAGTCAAACCAATGAATCCTGTGTTCATGTTCGTTGTCTTGGGTGCAACATATTGTTCGACTCTTTGCCGTGGAGTGGCGGTGCCTTGTCCCTCGGGAGAACTTAGCTTTTGATACATTTGGAATATTTTGAACTTTTTGAATTGCACGTGTCTTCCCCCACTACAATTTTGTTTTGTTTTCTCCCTCTCCCTCCCCCCCCCCCCCCCCTCTCTCTCTCTCTCTCTCTCTATATATATATATAAATGGAAGAATTGTTAGCCTGCACTTGTTTTCCCCCACTACTAAACTGTATTCAGCATAATATGTGTATATATATATATATATATATATATATTTGTTAAAAAATATTTTAAAAATGAAGTGGTAAAATCTACAAGCTTGTTTCTAGCTTTGCTATCTTCAGCAAAGCTAGAAACAAGCTTGTAGATTTTACCACTTCATTTTTAAAATATTTTTTAACAGATGTTGCTCCCCAAGGGGTTGAGCACCTTCAGATTTTTTAAGGACTTTTTTATATTGTTCATATATATATATATATATATATGTATGTATATATATATATATATGTGTGTGTGTGTGTGTGTGTGTGTGTGTGTGTAAAATATCAATCATGCAATGATTAGCTTTATATCCGATCATTGTCAACAGAGGTTCATACCAGCAGGGAACATGACTTGTGATGCCAGAAATACACACCCAAAGCGATGTGCAGATCTGGCATATCTCCCTTCCCCCCCCCCCCCCCCCCCCCCCCTCCGCCTCCCTCACCCCCGCCTCCCCTTCCAAATCCCTTCTTTCTTTTCCCATGGCTACCCAGCCGTTGTAACCCGCCCGTTATAATTTCAGTCATTTACGTGCCCTAGAAACAGAATAGCCGAGTTAACCTGTTGTACACATTTCGAAGTCGATCGTTCTGTACACATCAGATTGGGTTACAACCCAGTTTGAAATGGATAAACGGAATCACGTCAGTTCATGTATTGCAGAAGTCTGCACGAGCGCATGATGGTGTCATGTAGTGTCGGCGGCAGCGACAATGCTGGCGGTGTGTGTTTGTGTGTGTGTGTGTGTGTTGTGTGTGTGTGTGTGTGTGTGTGTGTGCGTGCGTGCATGCGTACGCGCGTGCGTGTGTGTGCGGGGTGTGTGCGGGTTGAAGGGGGAAGATGGCAAAGAGTGCGATCAGCGAGGGAAGGAGGGAGAGAGAGAGAGGGAGGGGGGGGGGGGGGGGAGAAGATGGAGGCGAAAGTTTGTGCACAGCGAATTGCTGCATCTGACTGCTTACAAAGTCGGACATGGACGTCGTTGTTCTCAATAAACAGGCGTTCACAGCTTTTCCCACAACTCTGTGCCATCCATACTCTATCCCCCTTCTTCTCCATTCTTACCCCCCCCCCCCCCCCCCACCCCCCCACTCTAACCTTCTCCAGCCTACACACACAGAGGAGGAAAGCTACCTGACAATAATTTCCCAGAATGTAAACGTTTTAGCTGCTCGAGTTAACTTGGATCTTGTAACGAGAGATTCCGTGGAATATAATTACAGCCCTGGGTTTTTGTTTTGTTTTGTTTTCCTTTTTTTTTTCTGCGACCCCGCGAAACAGAAGCGTAGGTGGTGACCCAGACAGTAAGAGATTGTAGTTGTTTATTTTGGGCTGGAAAGCGAGCTGAAATACACAGCATCGTTTTATCCTGAAGAGCGTCCAGAAAAAAAAGCGAAAAAATAATAGATTTACCAATAAAAAATATAAACTGCAACCCATTGTGCGATAGTTAAATCATTTTAAGGCAATTAAAAGTACTGGCGTGAGACTATCGAGGAGTGGGGGGTGGGGGAGGGGGAGGGGAGCGACAATTAACAGATCCATCAACAATAAATGAACTACAACCCATAAAAACATGTACAGCAACCCATGACATATTAAGCTAATCCATTCTTAAAAAGCGGGTAACACTATGCTGCAAAAGTCTATGAGGAAAAAAACCACATGAATATATACCTATGAAAATAAAAGGAGTGAGTGACGAGGGGGTGGTTGTTGGGGTGGGGGTGGGGGGGTAGGAAGTGGTACTTTCATAATACAAACTGAAAAAAGTTTAGTGTCCAGAAAACATTTCGACTGCGCATGTTGTACATTTCTGAAGTTTGTCATCGAGGTGGTGGCGCCCTCTGGAGGGAGAACTCACGCACGCCGGCTCCGCGACTAAGCAATTATTGTCGTCAGTAGGGAGCTTAGTAGGTGGTGTCCTGCGTATGTTGGATCAGAACAGGCGCCACTGAACACCACCGAAGTGACTCGGCAGCAGTGCAGTGTCTCCTCCGGGGGTTGCCTCTTGACGACTTGATATTGACTGCTCCCTGTGGATTGCCGGTGCCGGGGCTGCGGCGGGACTGACCGGGCTGTGGCTGTGGACGGGGTGTCGGAATGAGCGGCGTGGGTGCACTACCACTGAGGTGGCACAGAAGATGGGACAGCACACACACACACACACACACACACACACACACACACACACACACACACACACACACACACACATACACACAGTCATCGAACGGAAACCGTTTTCTGTCAACATCATCAGCTCTGGCGTGATGTACTTCTAAGGGACGGAGTTGATGCACTATTACTACTACTACTGCTACTTCTTCTACTGCTGGTGCTCATAAAGAACATAGTAAAATAACGCCGTGTTCAGAATAAGGATCTGGCACATAGTACTTTACAATCACACGGAATAGCAGGGGGAAATACCAACATACATACACGCAGGCACGCGCGCGGGGACACACACACACACACACACACACACACACACACACACACACACACACACACACACGCACGTACGCACGCACGCACGCACGCACTTCAGAGAAATCATGTTAAAAAGTGCAGCCCGACAAACACGCGCACATGTACTGTAAGCAGCAAAAGCACTTGTGTATCTAATCAAAAGACAGACCTACACCTTCATGCAATTGACAATTGCAAACGGCATGAAAGCCGTGCGTGGCAGAAAAAAGGAAGATTTCACGGTTAAAAGGGTTGTTGAATATTACAGAAATAAGTTTCGAGTGCTGTTTGAAGGTAGCAGTACCTTCCTTGTGACTTGAGCTATGAAGCGGAGAATTTCAGATAATGAAAGGAACAGGGGCCAAAGATGGAAGTTTTCGTGTAAAGTACGTGTAAAGGTAACCACATAGGCCAGCTTCTTCCCGTCTGCTGTTCAGCCAGGGCGGCCAACTGCTTGCATGCGTAAGCTTTGTCCGAGAGTGAACCACCGTGAGTGTGTTTCAAAGTTGATAATTTGAAACTATCGTCTGTGAAGTATGCTAAAAGCTAGCCAACCTGTGAAGAGGCGGCAGACACAGAGCCAATTACAGACACAGCCAGCCAACCTGTGAAGAGGCGGCAGACACAGAGCCAATTACAGAAACAGACAGCCAACCTGTGAAGAGGCGGCAGACACAGAGCCAATTACAGAAACAGACAGCCAACCTGTGAAGAGGCGGCAGACACAGAGCCAGCCAGCCAACCTGTGAAGAGACGGCAGACACAGAGCCAATTACAGAAACAGACAGCCAACCTGTGAAGAGGCGGCAGACACAGAGCCAATTACAGAAACAGACAGCCAACCTGTGAAGAGGCGGCAGACACAGAGCCAATTACAGAAACAGCCAGCCAACCTGTGAAGAGGCGGCAGACACAGAGCCAGCCAGCCAACCTGTGAAGAGACGGCAGACACAGAGCCAATTACAGAAACAGACAGCCAACCTGTGAAGAGGCGGCAGACACAGAGCCAATTACAGAAACAGACAGCCAACCTGTGAAGAGGCGGCAGACACAGAGCCAATTATAGACACAGAGCCAATTACAGAAACAGACAGCCAACCTGTGAAGAGGCGGCAGACACAGAGCCAGCCAGCCAACCTGTGAAGAGGCGGCAGGCACAGAGCCAATTACACAAACAGCCAGCCAACCTGTGAAGAGGCGGCAGGCACAGAGCCAGTTACACAAACAGCCAGCCAACCTGTGAAGAGGCGGCAGACACAGAGCGAATCGTACAAACAGGAAGAGGTGAATGCCTTCAATATGCACAATGGAAAGTCCAAGTCGCGAAAGACGAAGATGCTCATTTGTCCCTTTTCTTCTTTGATTACATGTAGAAGTTCTAAAAGAACTCCCACATAAGCAGAATGTGCTCTAGTGAGTAGTCAGAACGCACAAGTGTTATGCCGAGGGACACTGCTTAGATTCCCACGAGTTTTTTTTTATTCCCTCCTTTAATTGTACATACACTGTAAACTTGTACCGATAGGTAAGCAGCTTGTTCAGGATACGTGCACAAACATCCTAGCTACAATACTAGATGTCTCAGAAGCATATTTTCGGCCTTTGTGATCAATCTCATCGTTTTCTCTATACAGTCTCTTAAGGTTCTCAGGCTACCTTCCAAAGAATATACAAGCATTCTCTTCACTTCTTGTTGAGAGTGCAGACCAATGTCTGGGCTTTTGTAGGGTTGACGGACGATCCAGTTTCTTGGCAAGGCCCAAAGGCTGGGAGATGTCTGACTACTTTGTGTGCAGCCAGCTGAAAGGTACAGCCAGGCAGGAAATCCACCTGCGGGACCTGGAGGCGCCAACACGTTGGATCAGTAAACACTGGAGGTACCTGGCCATGGACGACGCAATACTGTGTTGATGGTCCGCCCTCTTATCCCCAGATCAACAGCCAGGAGTCCACTCTGGACCATTCGCATGTTCTTTTCTGTATGTACAGGACCACCAGACTGAAGGAAACGCAGGCTCATGTCATCGACTCGGTGAGAAACAGGTCCACTGATGGACTCAGTAACTTGGAGCCGAGGGGCGACCCGCATCCATGGTGAGGCAGACACCCCAGATCCCCTTCTTCCAGGCAAGAGACGAACCTCTCGGGTGGTAGGTGATGGATATTGAGGAGAAACGGCTTCTTTTTCTTGAACAAGCATCTTACCACGAGCTGGCAGAATGGACAGATCAACTGCAGCTGTTTGAGGGAAACACATTTTTGATGCTGGCTTCGGTTCTTAATTTAGTTCGCAGGACAATGAGACGGGAGAAGGTTCAAGAGAGGAAGGACGAAAAACAAGGAGAGACAGGTTAATGGGTTCATGTACTCCTGCGAGGGATTTCATTCATAACAATGCTGTGAAAAAAGGTATTCTGAGGTCGAAAAAGAAGGTTCAGTAAGACTGAAGGCCAGTTTCACAATTTGTCAGGGATGGATGATGAACTTTACCAAGGTGAATCAGGTAAGCTCTGTCAGTTTGATTTCAGAGTACACGATATGTAAGTCAAAGGGCTTATAGACATGCTGTTCGATTTTTTTTTCTTTTTCCGACATCGTGACAACTCAGGGGAGCCTCTGTCTCGTGACTGTGCGCGCGCACGCACGCACGATAACACACACACACACACACACACACACACACACACACACACACACAGAGTCTCCTTCCTATCCACCATAGCAAACCATTCGCTGAACTCACCACCATCCTGCTTACAGAAACGAACAGAACTACCAAACAGGAATGCCTTTTTATGCATCAGGAGTAGATGAAGCGATATCCTGACTTTAACACAACTACTTCAAACAGTGCAGTAAACAGAATTTCTACAAATTGCATATATACAAATACAGCAGGATATACTGGAAAGCGTTTTAGCATGTATCCTCTCTGAGAGAACTTAAGCGCAGGTGCACTGTATTGAATACAGGCCTAGTTTTTTTGTTTTTATGTGATTGACAAAAAAAAAACGTGCTCTTCTACATACACGCGCTAACACACACACACATACACGAGAGAGAGAGAGAGAGAGAGAGAGAGGAGAGAGAGAGAGAGAGAGAGAGAAGAGATTACACGGTCACACAGACATACACACACACGTGTGTGTGTGTGTGTGTGTGTGTGTGTGTGTGTGTGTGTGTGTGTAAACCCAGCCTCGTGCCTGCAGTGTTATCAAGCAACATAAAAAGAAGACAGATACGAAAAGAAAAGGACGAACCACAAGTTTAGAGGCCCTCGACTTTCAACAATCACCGAGTCACCCCTCTTCAAACCTGCTTCATGTCTACCTTTTTTTTTTCGTTGATAGACGACAGTTTGATGACAAACATCCTCATTATTACCTAATAAATAAACAAACAAACATTGCGTGTTTCAACTCTGTTGGCTGTAGTATTTGCCTGAACGGCGCCATCTTTTTGTTATCGAGTAGTTTTAAAGAAAAAAAAAAAGTATGGGGCACTTGAACACTAGGACTGCCCCCACTCTCACCCCTACGCCATCCCCTTCCGTTAAAAAAACAAAAAAAACAAAAACAAAAACCAGTAGCGAAGTCGTTCTGTTTTTGAAGAAATGATTCTCTGCATTGTCAACGGGGGAGAATTTTTTGCACGGAAAGACGGAAAAGTTGAAGGGCGAGGGAAGGAGAAGAGGGGCGCTGGTGAGAGTGGTGGTGGTGGTGGAGAAACCGCTAAAAATTATTGATAAAAATCATACCTCACCAAAAAGGACATTCAAAGTTGTTTGCAAAACAGAAACAGGAAGACTGACCTGCCAGATAATAGTTGAGCACTGACAAGTGGCCATCCTGCTCTCTCTCTCTCTCTCTTCCTTCCTCTGACGTCACGTGATCTGACTAGCTAGTAAATCTTCCTGTTGGCAGACGAGCGGCGACCATGGCAACATGGAGTTTAAATAGACGTGAACGACACCACCCACTCTAAGCTTGGCGATTACCTGCCATTTGCCGACACAGCAATTTCTCCTCAAAGCAGACGACAATGAAACGGAGCTTTTGATTGGACAGCAAAGAACAGGTTCCCGCGTAGCTCGCTGCGATCGCGGGTTCGTGAACTGTCTGTTAACCCTTTCGCTGACAGCACAGCTAAAAATCCATAGAATGCTTTAGTATCGATGGTCAATTTTTTCCCCTTGTAATGAAGATTCTATTTTTAATAAAACATATGTCGCTATAGCATGATTACAATACATTATCAACAATCAATGTAAAATCAACAGTCACTTCTACGTATTCACAACAAATCCAGATTAAATAGCAGGAGAAACTAAAGTAAGATAACTGGCATAATTATGTTGAGCACGTCAATGAGGCACAGAATACGCTGAATTTGATAAGGCTGGTGTTCCATACTAAAAGAAAAAAAAACGCAAATAAATGAATAAACAATGATTTTTTTTCTAAAAACATAATAAAATACGGAAACGTGCAAACGAAACAAAATATACCAGGAATGGTGTATTTTATGAAATGACAAATACATTCCAACAATCTCTTCACCTGAAAACATACAATCTTCATCTGACAACAGGAATCTTCAAACACCTCAGATTAGGACCAACGCTTTCACTTATCGGTCTTTTTCATAGTCTGACCTACCAGCTTCGTCATGCTTGTTCCCTTGACTCTTAAAACAGCAGTAAAGCCCATCTTTTCCTAGTTATAATGACTAAATCTTTCCATGCCTAGAGCTCTTCATTTTTCTTTTGATATGCGCTTGTACGCCTACTATTTGTGTGTGCTGGTCAGTGAAGGTGATGAGTTTGGTGTAAGCAATTGTTTGTGTCAGTTGTGTCTTTTGGGAATGACGAAAGAATCTTTTTTTCTTGCATTTTGTGCATGGATATTTGTGAAAGTCAAATTTTTGTATGTCTGTGTACGCCTGTATCCACTATGGTAAAGCACAAAGAGCTCCGTATATCATTGGAGATGTTGCGCAATATGAGACGCATTACCAATATCGTTATTGTGATCATTATGACATAAGACCTGTCAATCCAGAAAAAAAAAAAGACGAAAGCCGTAACCCTTTTCAACGTGGAACTCTATTCTTCAATTCTACACTAGCCGTTTACCCGTCGAAATAGTGCTGGTAACATTGAACATTAATTTGAAAGGAATCAGTTGGGGAAAAAAGAAAAAGAATCCCACGTTGGATTCAAATTTGTGACATTTGGCAGACGACTCATGCATTCTCACCACTTGACCACAGCGTATCCTGGCTTATGGGTATATTCTTTTAACAGTGAGACGCCTGCAGGCGGAAATCTCAACAAATTTGAAAAGTTATCGATAACGCACCGCCCAAAAAATAGACATACGAATCACAAGACAAAACATGCCGCGTTTCGACCTCTTAGGTCTTCTTCAGGAAAGATACACAACACTCAGGACAACAAAAATGAACGGTTCGTTTGTCTATGTTTTTGGCCGGTGCGTTATCAATAACTTTTCATATTTGTACATTTCTTGTACGGCTTCAGTCACAGAGGACTCAGTTTGCAAGCAGCAGCATTACTTAGGTTGTTTTCAATCGTTCAGTGCCAATACGGAAAAGTTTGGAATCGCTCTTAATTTGGCCTCAGTGTGTAAACACCACCCAAAATAGACATTGATCTTGCCAGGTCCCAATGCTTAGCAGTTTTCACGACCATACACGATGCAAGACGCATACGGAGGACAAATTAAAAATTTCTTCTGTATGGCTTACATAAAGTATAGCCAGATAATAAAGTTACAAGCATTTGAAAAGAGTGACTGTTTGAGCACCTGGATGGGGGAAACACCTAATTTCAGGCACAGTCGACAGCTAAAGGGTTACTGAGACATAGACGTTTGCTTTAAAGTTCCAGACTATTGCTATTTGTAATGTCGGAAATATGAGGACAATGAACCGGTAGTGTCTGACAACGTAGGCTCAAATGGCGTGTCAAGTCATTATTATCTTTATTCTGAGTTAAAGAATAAGTTTCACAGTTGTTGTTTTTTTTTCATCTTGCACTCAAGGAAATAACAAAATCAATTGTAACAATAAAGAAGAAAGGAAAGAGGGAAACGACCTCAAGGTAATGGATATAAAGAAATCTGAAAAGATAAAGTGATCAAAACACTGAAAACATCTAGCATCTCTCATAAAACAAATATGTATATGATTCCAGTTGTCATTCTGGGGAGCATTTTATAACGTAAAAAATTAAGCACATCCAGA
>CM065727.1:24420567-24433067 GCA_033310375.1 Conus canariensis
AAAAAGAAGAAGAAGAAGAAAAAAAAGAAGAAAGAAAGAAAGAAAGAAAAAAGCCTTCCTAGTAAACTCTAGTGGCTCAGGAAGACACAAGTCGTCAGGACAGCGGCACACGCACGCACTCGCACACCAGCGTTTAGGAACGCGCGTGCGCGCCTGCCTGCCCGCGCGTGCACAATGTATGAGTATGTGCGTATACAAAGGAAGAAACTTGCAGATCAGTGTCTTTTCCACAAAAACCGTACCCTCACTCCTGTCTTGCTGTCCTCTTTACTGCAAGTCCCCCTCCCCCCCCCCCCCCCCCCCCCCCCCCCCTACACACACACACACAGAGGCCCATGAACATAATGAAATGAAAAAATTGCTGAAATCCAATTTAATAGAAAAATGCATGATATTTGTTAAGTCCTGCAATTTTAGCCTGTCAACTGAACTGGCCATTGGCGCGTTGAACCCTACACATATTGAAAACGCAGGTTTCTGGGGCGGGTGCGCGGGTGTGTGGTTGGGGAGAAAGGTGTGTGTATGTGTGTGTGTGTGTGTGTGCTCGCGCGTGCTTTGAGCCCATGCATGCTCCTAGCAGACGAGCATGTCGGACTACCCCAATTCTCGGGTACAACATAGCTACGAAACTTCTCGCGAGACAGATTATGTCGTCTGCTTTGGTAACGATTCATCAGGAAAATTCTCCTCAGCGGAATGGAACAGGGGTTAAAACAACAACAACAACACAGACATCTCATCAAACTGCTGATCAGCACGAAGATGGCTGTCTTTGATTAACTCAAAGTAACTGCTGCAATGCTGAAGGTAAAACGCATCACATGCATTTGGAAGCCTTCAGTTCTGCCAGGTGAGACTGTTCAATGTCGTGTGAACAAACAGTGGTATGTTATAGCGAATTCTAGATAACTTCCCTTCGGAAGATAGATTCTTTCCGACAAACATCAAGTCAGAATCAGTTGAAATAGACACGTTGATGTATTGTGAACGTTTTACTTGGGATTTCTGAATAGTTTAAATTTGAAGGCATTTTCTAAACAAATTCACATTGAATTTTGACGGAAGGAAAGTGCGACGAAGAGATGACATGTTTCATGTTGAAATTGAATGCTCCTATACTACACGCTTGCCCAGAATATACGGAAAAATTTGTCGGTAAAACTGGCATTAACATCCACCTACTTCCCTCTCCCCTTTCCCTCCCCCTGGTGCTCTCTCTCTCTCTCTCTCTCTCTCTCTCTCTCTCTCTCTCTCTCTGTCTGTCTGTCTGTCTGTCTGTCTGTCTGTTTCCCTCATTACATAGAATCCACTAATACTATAAATGTCCCTTTGGAAAACTGCATCTTTGTATCAACTGCTTAGGCCAGCCTTTTTTTTTCCTTTAAAGATATCCCAGAGTCGCATACTTTGCTGACATTTTTACAATGTTTAGCCATGTTTTCTAAGTGAAGCCACTTCCATTTTTGAAGGAAAGAAGACATAATCATGCTCGAAGACCAGCGACTTTCGAAAGTACAGGAGCGCTAAACACTACCCTTGCGTTCACTTGCGTCACTGACGGTGCAACTGAAATCGATACGTCTAGGTCTACATCTCAGTGATATCGGCTGACCGAGGCAGATCATTTCATAGAAGCTGTCTTGTATGAGACGTTATTTGACGGGTGTATTGTAGTGTAGCGTAGGAGGAGAGAAGAGACGGGGATGGCGGGGAGATAAACTTGGAAGTATCATAGGGCAGAGAGAGGGAGAGAGAGAGAGAAGTACCATAGGACAGAGAGAGAGAGAGAGAGGAGAGAGAGAGAGAGAGAGAGAGAGAGAGAGGAGAGAGAGAGAGGTTCTTACATATTACCAGTGGCAAGGCAACATTGTTTTTGACATAGTGTTGCTTGGTGTCTAAGTACCTTCTGGCACAAACTTTTTACGAGTCGGTGTGTTGTCAAATTTTTTTGGAGTCATTTTAGAAATGTTGCAAGTCAGACTTGTCAAAACACCTGGTTAATAAACACATAAACTCATTTGAAAACTGTAACACACACACACACACACACACACACACACACACACACACACACACACACACGCACACACACACAGACGCGCGCGCGCATACACACACACACACACACACACACACACACACACACACACACACACACACACACACACACACACACACACTCCAATTCGAGCGAGGATATCAGTTCGTCATAGGGTAACCCACTGGAGGAGACACTGCTACGCTGCTGAGTAACTTCGGGTAGTTTTAATAACGCCTGTTCTGCAAATCTAGCATGTGCAGGACTCCTACCTTTTAAGTCCCTTCACAGACAGTAATCAGTAAGACGAGGAGTAGATGGGCAGAGGGGAGAGGATGAAGGTTAGGAGTAGTAGTAGTTCTTCAGTTTTACGTCTGTTCACATATGTGATATTAGACGAGAAGGTTTGGAGTGCAGGGGTTGGGAGTACTCTTGTTTATCTTCAGTCGGCAATAAGTGGCTTACAGCTGAAAGGCTGGACTTCTGTCCCTTTGGTCCGTGAGGACCGTAGTTCGAATCCTGGGTGGATCTGGTGGACCGGCGGTTGAGTTTTTTTTCTTTTTTTTTTTGTGGGGGGGGGGGGGTGGGGGGGGGGGGGGGGGGCGAGGGGGGGGGGTCAGCAGATGTGTGGACACGACCGAGGGGACATAAAAGTAGCACAGGGTCTTCACGGCAAGTGGCCTAATGGCGACCCGAAGTTGAGCGGATCCTAGTGGATTGCTGCAGTTGGAACTGTAACAGAATGGGCTCCCATGTGCCTGTGAATGAGGAAAGGGTGGTCGGATTGGTAGGGACGGCGAGGGTGGGGTGAGAATTGCCGATGTGTGGAAAATACCCACAAAGAGGACAGAGCGGACACAGTTTCTAAGGAAAGAAAACGCCACCGTCTTTTCTTCCGTCACAGTGGTTCTCAAAACCAGGGATACGCAACCGAATCATCGTATTTGGGGAGAATAATTGTGTTTGCTGTCCCTTTAACTACGGAAAGGCCATTGCCCCGGCCCCACCACCCGCTTCCCCCCCCCCCCCCCCCCCCCCCCCCCCCCTCCTTCCCTACCCTTTCGCTTCTTCCTCGGAATCCAACTTCAAAAGGAACCCCTCAAACGAAGTGAAATGCGTACGCTAAAGCATCGCTGTCCCTCTGGGGAACGCTGTCAGAACAAGGGAAAGAACCCCTGTCTGACTAATCAGGGAAGCGAGCGCACATGTGATTTCCGTCTTCCAGCTTGTGCTGCTACTACAAGTCCCACCGGAGGTACCTTTGACGGTTTTTTTTTTTTTTTTTTATTGTAAACATGATATTTTGACATAGATGTTTCTTTGTAAAGCTAAACAGCAGGGAAATTCAGATATGTGTTTGACAGATTTTAAAACTGAAAAAAAAACAAGAAAAAAAAGCGATGTCCCTAGAGGGGACCAGTAGGTCTTAGTTCCAAAGCTGCATGACGCCATTGGGAATTAATAGGTCTTAGTGAGAGTTAAGGTTGCAATAGTGATCGAAACTCGCGTGGCCTTTGACGGGATTTTAAGCATCAATTTGAGTTTGTGTATGGGTTGTGTTGTCTGCCATGTGTGTGTGTGTGTGTGTGTTTGTGTGTGTGTGTGTGTGTGTGTGTGTGTGTGTGTGTGTGTGTGTGTGTGTAATCTGGACACACACACACACACACACACACACACACACACACACACAATCATACATACATGCACGCGCGCGCACACACACACACACACACACACACACACACACACACACACACACACACACACACACACACACACACCACATGGCAGACAACACAACCCATACATATATACATACATTCATACATACACACACGCGCGCACACACATACATACAAACACGCGCACGCGTACATGCGCTCGCTCCTACGCGCACATACATGCACATGCGTGCATGCGCACATACACACACGCATGCGCACATACACGCACACACATGAACGCGCTCGCGCATACACATACGCATATGCGTATGCGCCAACATACAAGGACACACACACACACACACACACACACACACACACACACACACACACACACACACACACACACACACACATATGTGCACATACATATGCAGATACGTGCGTATGCTCACACAAGCCCACAAATCACACACACACACACACACACATGCACATCCACTTCTGTGCACACACACACACACACACACCACACACACACACACACACACACACACACACACATAGACACACGTGCGCGCGCACACACATACACACAGGCGCGCGCGCGCACACACACACACACACACACACACACACACCACACACCGCGCGCGCGCGCGCGCGCGCAGACATACATACATACATACGTCATGCATACGTATACATGCATATCATGCACACACACACACATGCGCTCGCACACACATAAACATGGGCCCGTGAGCACACATCCATACACACATGTGTACATTCACTTTGCACACATACAATGATAAAAATGGCACAACTAATGTTAGTTAGGTACGCAAGGTCTGACCTGCGCGTTGAGCTAATGGGCTAATGCGTGGGTCAGACATCTGCTAAGTCGTAGCCACGAGACCCTGATCTTCTTCAATTCTCGCATCTTAGTTGTTAATTCATTAATCCATCAGCTTTAAATCATGCGTAGTGTGGTCTCAAAACTTAGCGGATGTGGTGCAGCGTATATGGACTAGTCCGCAGGCAGTGACGCCTCCATGATGAACCCGAAACTGAAACTGAATGGAGACTAGATAGTGGGATTGTTCGCAGTGTCCACAATAGACACTAGCCGTCCAGTCTGCAGCGTCTGTTTACGTATATGTTACGTATATGTTGTTGTTATTTGGCGTTTTATTAATGTCCTTTTTTTTTTTTTTTTTTTATAGATCATCTTCAAAGCGTCTTTCATTTTTAAATATTTTTCTCTATGTGTGTGTGTGCGTGCGTATGTGCGTGCGTGTGCGCCTGCGTGCGCGCGTGTTTATGTGTATATGTGTATGTATGTGTGCGTTTGCGTGTGCATGTGTTTGTGTGTGAAAAAATAAAGAAAATGCATGGCGCTCCCAGCACAATTTTAAAGACTTAAAGGATTACTTTTCTTATGAATCTGAACATCTAATTTGTAAGTAGTTCTACGTGCTTTATCAATTTTATCATTATCATTATCATTGTTAAATTATTCTTATCATTTGAAAAAAAATTCTGTATGTATTTACTTTTCTTTTGTTGTGAATTAAGAAATCTCATTCGTAGGTATTTATACAGTTTATGTTTTTAAATTTACAAACTAATTACTTTCCTTACTTATTATTTGCAGAACAAGACTTTTTTGCCTCCCTATGTGGCGACAGCGCCATAGGCCTTCAGGCCCCAGTGTGTTCCGGATGGGCTATGATGATGATTTATAACTCGCCTACACCAAAAGGCCACGCCGACAGACAAGACGAAGTGTGTATCTTACCTTTATCTCTGATCAAGATGGAATTTCCCACCCGACTACACAGCGCCTTTCTGACCAGCCAGACAAGGCAGAGAGTCAGGCGACTGGTGTGAGTTGTGAATTCACCTTGACTGTTGTCGTTCGTTTTGCCTTTGAGATCAAGAGACTTGATAGACACACTACACACACACACACACACACACACACACACACACACACACACACACACACACACACACACGCGCGCACGCACGCACGCACGCACGCACACACACACACACATACACACATACGGGTTCTGTCTGTCCTGTCTGTCTGTCTGTCTGTCTCTGTGTCTCTGTCTGCCTGTCTGTCTGTCTCTGTCTGTCTGTCTGTCTGTCTCTCTCTCTCTCTTCTCTCTCTCTCTCTCTCTCTCTCTCTCTCTCTCTCTCTCTCTCTCTCTCTCTCAAGTGCTTTTTTAGGGTTGGATGGGACAAAAGTGATACTTTTTAATGTTCGGCTCTCTACTTTTTTTAAATATTTTTTCCTTCTTGTTTTTTTTTCACTACTTAATATTAGCATACGTTTGAATTCCGCCCCCCCCCCCCCTCCCCGCTCTCTCTGTTTGTTTGTTTGTCTGTCTGTCTGTCTGTCTCTGTCTCTGTCTGTCTGTCTGTCTCTCTGTCTGTCTGTCTGTCTCTCTCTCTCTCTCTCTCTCTCTCTCTCTCTCTCTCTCTCTCTCTCTCTCTCTCTCTCTCTCTCGCTCTCTGGCCTCGACAACAACATTATCTCCTATTCCTCATTGACTTGAAAACCAGTGTTGAATAATGACCGAAAATGTTGAAGATCAATATGTATTTGAACATGACTGCCTCATGAATCACTGTGCATTCCTCCTGAGGCTGTGCTGATGATACTATTATGGTGTGTGTGTGTGTGTGTGTGTGTGTGTGTGTGTGTGTGTGTGTGTGTTTGTGTGTTGTGTGTGTGTGTGTGTGTGTGTGTGTGTGTGTGTGTGTGTGTGTGTGTGTGTGTGTGAGGGGTGAGAGAGAAAGAGAGAGAGAGAAAGAAAGAGAGAGGGAAACAGTTTAACTGTTATGATAATACGAGCAATCACTGTTAAGTTACAATCAGTTTTATGTTGTGTAATGATGTTAATATGTTAGTATCCTTAGTCCCTGAAGGATGTTCATATGTTAGTATCCTTACTCCCTGAAGGATGTCCATATGTTAGCATCCTTAGTCCCAGAAGGATGTTAATATGTTAGTATCCTTACTCCCTGAAGGATGTTAATATGTTAGTATCCTTAGCCCCTGAAGGATGTTAATATGTTAGTATCCTTACTCCCTGAAGGATGTTAATATGTTAGTATCTTTAGTCCCTGAAGGATGTTAATATGTTAGTATCCTTAGTCCCAGAAGGATGTTAATATGTTAGTATCCGTAGTCCCTGAAGGATGTTAATATGTTAGTATCCTTAGTCCCTGAAGGATGTTAATATGTTAGTATCCTTAGTCCCTGAAGGGACAAGGGCCAGATGAGGAAATGGATCATTTGCTTATCTGTAATCCTTGTGAATAAATATTATTTCACACACACACACACACACACACACACACACACACACACACACACACACACACACACACACACACAAATACATACATGCACACACAGACACGGCACACGCATGTCTGAACGCGCACGCGCGTGCCTGCACATTCACACAGACACACTCGCACACAAACACGCGCGCGCACACACACACACACATACACACGCGCGTGTGAGCAACCAGATACACGAGGACGAACATATAAACATACATGCACACTTGCACAGACGCGCGCACGCGCATACACACACACACACACACACACACACACACACACACACACACACACACACACACACACACACACACACACAAAGTAAGACGCTAACACACACACGCATACACGTGTACATACAGTATTGTGCTCAGTATCACACACGCACGTACAGGCGGACGCACACAGGCACACGCACGCACGTGCTCATATACACACAGGCACGTTCACTGAGCACGCGCTCCCCCCCCCCACACACACACACACGCCTCCCCCCCCCCCCCCATATATATGTACACCAACGAACATATATATATATATATGCATAAATACATATAAAGATAGATAGATAGCTGGATATAAATATAGATACACACACTATATATATATATATATTATATATATATGTGTGTGTGTGTGTGTGTGTGTGTGTGTGTGTGTGTGTGTGTGTGTGTGTGTGTGTGTGTGTGAAATAATATTTATTCACAGTGTCATGGGGCGCAGTATGTAGGAGAAACAAAGAATGCCCTAAGAACACGCTTCTACCTCCACAGAACCCACATACTGCAAAACACAGGCACCCATGTTACTAGGCATTTCAACAGGAAAGACCATTCACTGCAGGACATGAGGTGCATGCCCATAGAGCAGGTCTTCACAGACAACCTTGCTCACAGGCACACAAGGGAGCAGTTCTGGATCAACAAACTCAGGACATTCTATCCTCGGGGTCTCAACACTCTCTGACTCTCCTAACTGGTTAGGGAGGGAGAGAGGTGAAAAGGGCAGATAGTGGGGGGTATGGTGAGGGGAGAGAGAGGGGAGATAGGACAGAGACGGCGATAGGGTTGGAAGGGGGAGGTTTTGAGGCAGACGGCCCCATGTGCAAGTGACAAACTCTATCCTTGGGTCAGAGAGGGAGATGAGTGAGGGAGAATAAGAGATGGCCCAGGGTCTGGGGTCAGGGACCCAAGGGTGGGGGCCTGGGAAATGGGCTGGGGACCTTGGGGGGCAGGGAGGTAGGGTCCCTGGGTGTTAGGGGGTGGGGGAGTTTAAAGGTCTTGGCTGCTTGGGTCCCCAGGGATCGGGGGATACAAATAATTAGGGGGTCCCTGGGGGGGGGGGGGGAGGGACTGGGGGATGTGTGACTTGGGGGCTAGGATGGGGGCAGGTGTTCTTGGGGTAGGTGGGCGAATGAGTGAATGGGTGTGGGGTGAGATGGGGAGTTGGATGGGGGTGTGGAGTCAGGTGATCTGGGGAGGGGGGGGGGGGCTGGGTGGGTTGGGGTGATGGTGAGGGGCCTGACACCCCCCTGAATGCTTTTTTTTAAAAATTAATTAATTAATTTATTTATTTATTTATTTTTATATTTATTTTATTTATTTTTCTTCCTCCCCCCCCCCCCCCCCCCCTCCTCTCCTCCCAGCCTTAGAAAGAAATTGAAAATTTGCGAACGTGGTTATCATTGTGAGCTTGACGTCATTGTAGGGTTTATAGAAAAACGTCATTATACTGATGACGATCTCTGCAATGCGTCACTGTCAATAAGCATCGATAAAGGCAATCGCCGAAATATTTGCAGTCCGGAAAAGTGTTGTTTTGTTTTCTTGTGTATGATATCTATCTATCTATCTATCTATCTATATATATATATATATATATATATATGTGTGTGTGTGTGTGTGTGTGTGTGTGTGTGTGTGTGTGCCCAACGAATTAATAGATAAACGAATAAGTTGACAAACTGATTAGTAAGGAAAAAGTCACCATTTTTAGTTCCTTTACAAAGAAAAAAAAGGTTCCTAAACAAGAAAAACGAAAAATCACCAAGAATTTGAAGTACATGTGACTCATTCGTTGGTTTCACTGTTCTTCTTTTCATGGCTTGCTCTCTTTCCCATTTTTCGTGTCTTGTTTTTTTGTTTGTTTGTTTGTTTCTTATTTTCGCTCTTTCCACGGTTTCCATATAATCCTTCGTTTCTTTTCCTTCCATCTTTTTAAAAAAAAATTTTCCTGTCCTTTTTTTTTTTTCTTTACCTTTTCACCTCGGATACGGAAAACTGGGAAAAGCAGTTAAGGTCAGTTGCTGGTGACGCTGAGAGGACGTGGGTTCTGTCGACAGACTGGTTACAATTTCCCCTCTGGCGGGACTCACGTCTGTCTAAGGTTCGAGTCTTTGTTTCCGTGGTCAGACAGCTGCCAGCAACTTGTGGGTTTCTTCACAACTCATTTCCCAGGACCAAGACCTGCCGTTGACCCCCCTCCCCCCCCCCCCCCCGCTCCCCCCCCCCCCCCCCCCCCCCCCCCGTCCACTTGGCCTCCGTCCCCTGTCCTTTCTCTCCCCATTCCCCATCACTGCACATGCTCGCAGCACACACACACACACACACACACACACACACACACACACACACACACGCACACACAATGGCACACCAATACACAGAGTCACACACACACACACACACACACACACACACACACACACAACACACACACACACAGAGGCGCGCGCGTGCACACACACACACACACATACACACACACGCGCGCGCGCGCGCACACACACACACATATCCATCATCATGTGGCTACTAAAAATAAAAGGAAAAGATGCTCCCAGGATTCACCGAAAGGGGGAGAGAATGATGAATCCATCGGTGGTCAACCAATCATGACTGCAAATCCCAAACGGACTATGAACATGGACCAAATGGAATATCCATGTGTCTGTGGAAAGCGTTTCGCTACCACCCGTGGCATGAAGATCCACAGAACAAAGATGGGATGTGTGAAGACTCATCTGAATGAGCAGCAGCGCACTGCATCAGCAGATAAGACGTCGGAAGACCAAGGCCAGGATTTAAACCACAGTGCCAAGGACATCCACGCTGTTGGTTCGGATGAGGAATTTGCACAGGCCCTCGATGCCAGGCGCCTGAAACTCAACCTGCCACGAGCAAACGAAACTGAAGATTGGGAGAAACTGGATGCAAAAATCGTCCAAAGACTCGATGCACTGATAGGGAAAAGCACCCTGGAACACAAACTAGCCACATATGGGGACATTGTGTATGCCACATGTAGAGACGCCTATGGAGCAAAACTACCCAAAGAGAAAACACCTCCAAAGAAATCCAGACGCCAAGAAAAGATGGACAAGATCAGGGTCCAAAAGAAAAACCTCAAGATGCAAATGAAGACCGCACTGCCAGCTGAAAAACAAGGCTTGGAAAAACTGTGGAAAGACCTGAAAGAAAAACACAGTGCCCTCAGCAAAGCGGAATCTGCGAGGAAGAGGAAGAGCAAAAAGAAGAAGACACAAGAGCGCTTCTTCAGAGACCCCTTCCAGTTTGCCAGAACACTGTTTGAGCAGCCAAAATCTGGGACCCTAAGTGTGGACAAAGGAGTTCTTGAGCAGCATCTGAGGAAAACATACTCTGACCCACAGAGCAAAGCACCACTCGACATTCAAGGTCTGGTGTGGCCAACCAACCCTGAGGAACAGTTCAATGGCAAGCCTCCAACGTTGGCGGAAATCAAGAAGGTGGTCGACAAAGCCAGAGCCAAATCATCACCAGGGCCAAACGGAATACCTTACCAGCTTTACAAGAAATGTCCCAAGGTGCTGGAGTGGCTCCACAGGCTGCTGCGATCGGCTTGGAGAAACCAGAAGATCAGCGGCCAGTGGATGACGGCAGATGGTGTGTACATCCCCAAAGAGCAAAACTCAAGTGACATTAGCCAGTTCAGGCCAATATCACTACTGAACGTCGAAGGGAAAATCTTCTTCTCTGTCATGGCAGCAAGGCTGACCAAGTACCTGATGGAAAACAAGTACTTGGATGTGTCAGTCCAGAAAGGTGGCATCCCAGGCGTGGCGGGCTGTGTAGAACACGCCACAATGATCTGGGACGCAATCCAAAAAGCAAAAACAGAAAAGAGAGACCTGGACGTAGTGTGGCTTGATCTGGCAAACGCATATGGATCTGTGCCCCATGAGATGATACAGTTGGCTCTTGAGATGTACCATGTGCCAAAGAACATCCGCGACATGCTCAAGAAGTACTTCAATGGCTTCTCAATGCGGTTCTCTACCAAGGAGTACACAACAGACTGGATCAACTTGGAAGTGGGTATTGCAATGGGCTGTGCAATTTCCCCAATACTGTTCGTGCTGGCAATGGAACTCATCTTGAAAGCAGCAACAAACAACGCGAGACAAACAGACCTTGGCGATGGATACAAGATGCCTCCTCTCAAGGCCTTCATGGATGACACTACAGTGATTTCATCCAGAGAAGACGAGACACGTCATGTGCTGGAGAGGCTGGACGACATAGTTGCCTCATCCAGAATGAAGTTCAAGCCAAAGAAATCACGGAGTCTCTCACTGAGGAAAGGAAAAGTGGCCGGATCTGTGGTCTTCAGTGTTGCCAACCAGGCCATTCCAACAGTCACAGAAGAACCAGTCAAGAGCCTTGGAAGATGGTATGATGATACGCTGAAAGACACACAAAGAGCAAAAGAAACCAAGCAGATGGCGGAGGAAGGCTTGGAGACCATTGACCAGTGTGGGCTCCCTGGCAAATACAAGGTCTGGTGTCTGCAGTTCATGCTGATACCAAAGCTGCTATGGCCCCTGATGATATACGACATCTGCACCAGCATAGTGGAGGCAATGGAAGCCAAAATCAACAAGTTCACAAGGAAATGGCTTGGTGTCCCACCCTGTCTGACTGACATAGCGCTGTACTGTCGCCAAGCAAAGCTGAAACTACCCCTGAAATCCATCCTGGAGGAATACAAAGCAGGGAAGATCAGACTTCAAAGCATGCTGGAGGACTCAGGAGACAAGGTGGTAGAAGCAATTAAGCCCCAGCTGAAGACAGGCAGAAAATGGAAAGTTCAAGAGGCGATGGATTCTGCAAAAGAAAGTCTCAAGATCAGAGAAATAACAGGACACACACAGACCAACAGACAGGGACTGGGGGTGACCAAAACTGAATGGTGGTCAAAGGCCAAAGGAAAAGCCAAAAGAGACATGATGATTCAGGAGATGAGAAAAGAAGAAGACCAAAAAAGACTCCAAAAAGCAGTCCAGCAGAGCCAGCAAGGGCAATGGACAACGTGGGAGAATGCACTCCAAAGACGTCTCACTTGGAATGACATTTGGCACATGGCCCCTCTCAGGATCAGCTTCATTC
>CM065727.1:24438067-24445567 GCA_033310375.1 Conus canariensis
TTGGGAGAAACTGGATGCAAAAATCGTCCAAAGACTCGATGCACTGATAGGGAAAAGCACCCTGGAACACAAACTAGCCACATATGGGGACATTGTGTATGCCACATGTAGAGACGCCTATGGAGCAAAACTACCCAAAGAGAAAACACCTCCAAAGAAATCCAGACGCCAAGAAAAGATGGACAAGATCAGGGTCCAAAAGAAAAACCTCAAGATGCAAATGAAGACCGCACTGCCAGCTGAAAAACAAGGCTTGGAAAAACTGTGGAAAGACCTGAAAGAAAAACACAGTGCCCTCAGCAAAGCGGAATCTGCGAGGAAGAGGAAGAGCAAAAAGAAGAAGACACAAGAGCGCTTCTTCAGAGACCCCTTCCAGTTTGCCAGAACACTGTTTGAGCAGCCAAAATCTGGGACCCTAAGTGTGGACAAAGGAGTTCTTGAGCAGCATCTGAGGAAAACATACTCTGACCCACAGAGCAAAGCACCACTCGACATTCAAGGTCTGGTGTGGCCAACCAACCCTGAGGAACAGTTCAATGGCAAGCCTCCAACGTTGGCGGAAATCAAGAAGGTGGTCGACAAAGCCAGAGCCAAATCATCACCAGGGCCAAACGGAATACCTTACCAGCTTTACAAGAAATGTCCCAAGGTGCTGGAGTGGCTCCACAGGCTGCTGCGATCGGCTTGGAGAAACCAGAAGATCAGCGGCCAGTGGATGACGGCAGATGGTGTGTACATCCCCAAAGAGCAAAACTCAAGTGACATTAGCCAGTTCAGGCCAATATCACTACTGAACGTCGAAGGGAAAATCTTCTTCTCTGTCATGGCAGCAAGGCTGACCAAGTACCTGATGGAAAACAAGTACTTGGATGTGTCAGTCCAGAAAGGTGGCATCCCAGGCGTGGCGGGCTGTGTAGAACACGCCACAATGATCTGGGACGCAATCCAAAAAGCAAAAACAGAAAAGAGAGACCTGGACGTAGTGTGGCTTGATCTGGCAAACGCATATGGATCTGTGCCCCATGAGATGATACAGTTGGCTCTTGAGATGTACCATGTGCCAAAGAACATCCGCGACATGCTCAAGAAGTACTTCAATGGCTTCTCAATGCGGTTCTCTACCAAGGAGTACACAACAGACTGGATCAACTTGGAAGTGGGTATTGCAATGGGCTGTGCAATTTCCCCAATACTGTTCGTGCTGGCAATGGAACTCATCTTGAAAGCAGCAACAAACAACGCGAGACAAACAGACCTTGGCGATGGATACAAGATGCCTCCTCTCAAGGCCTTCATGGATGACACTACAGTGATTTCATCCAGAGAAGACGAGACACGTCATGTGCTGGAGAGGCTGGACGACATAGTTGCCTCATCCAGAATGAAGTTCAAGCCAAAGAAATCACGGAGTCTCTCACTGAGGAAAGGAAAAGTGGCCGGATCTGTGGTCTTCAGTGTTGCCAACCAGGCCATTCCAACAGTCACAGAAGAACCAGTCAAGAGCCTTGGAAGATGGTATGATGATACGCTGAAAGACACACAAAGAGCAAAAGAAACCAAGCAGATGGCGGAGGAAGGCTTGGAGACCATTGACCAGTGTGGGCTCCCTGGCAAATACAAGGTCTGGTGTCTGCAGTTCATGCTGATACCAAAGCTGCTATGGCCTCTGATGATATACGACATCTGCACCAGCATAGTGGAGGCAATGGAAGCCAAAATCAACAAGTTCACAAGGAAATGGCTTGGTGTCCCACCCTGTCTGACTGACATAGCGCTGTACTGTCGCCAAGCAAAGCTGAAACTACCCCTGAAATCCATCCTGGAGGAATACAAAGCAGGGAAGATCAGACTTCAAAGCATGCTGGAGGACTCAGGAGACAAGGTGGTAGAAGCAATTAAGCCCCAGCTGAAGACAGGCAGAAAATGGAAAGTTCAAGAGGCGATGGATTCTGCAAAAGAAAGTCTCAAGATCAGAGAAATAACAGGACACACACAGACCAACAGACAGGGACTGGGGGTGACCAAAACTGAATGGTGGTCAAAGGCCAAAGGAAAAGCCAAAAGAGACATGATGATTCAGGAGATGAGAAAAGAAGAAGACCAAAAAAGACTCCAAAAAGCAGTCCAGCAGAGCCAGCAAGGGCAATGGACAACGTGGGAGAATGCACTCCAAAGAAGTCTCACTTGGAATGACATTTGGCACATGGCCCCTCTCAGGATCAGCTTCATTCTCAGATCTGCATATGACCTTCTGCCCTCAAATGCAAACCTGGTGAAGTGGGGGAAAACAGACGATCCTGCATGCCCCCTCTGCCATGAAAAACAAACAGTGGAGCATGTCCTAAGCTCATGTAAAGTAGCCCTGGCTCAAGGAAGGTACACATGGAGGCACAACCAAGTGCTCAAAGAAATTGTACAAGTAGTCTGGGCTAGTACCAACACCACAAAAGGGAAAATCAGGACTCCAAAAGCACCCGCAACATTCTTCACGGCAGGAGGCAGCAAATCATGGCCAAGAACAACAGTGCCACTCGAAACATGCAGGCAGAGTCTGCTGGACGGGGCAGATGACTGGGAGTGCACTGCAGACCTCCCAGAATGGAAGAGTCACCCAGAGATCATCAGCAAGAGTGGCATGAGACCAGACATAGTAGTCCACTCTAAGTCAACCAAGCAGCTGATCATGATCGAGCTCACGGTGCCATATGAGAACAGAATGGAGGCAGCTCAAATCTACAAGACTGAAAAGTATGCTGATCTGGCAAACAGCCTGAGGAGAGAAGGCTATCAGGTCAAAGTCCTCACTGCAGAAATTGGAGCTAGGGGGTTTGTAGGAACGTCTGCATACAGCCTCATGAAACAGCTCTCAGTTGCAGGGAAGGAAAAAACCAGAGCCCTGAAAGCAATGGCAGAAGCGGCAGAGAGGTGTTCAAGCTGGATCTGGTCAAAGAGGAACAAAAGTGAACTTCATAAGGCTTAATTTCCCTACAAATATCAGGTGTCCCTGTGGCTCAGTGGTTAAAGCGCGAGTCATTAAGTGGAAAATGAGCATGTCCAGAGGGTCATGGGTTCGAATCCCAGCCATGGCTCGTCCCAAGATGGGAAAAAAAAGGGGCAGCAGAGGGACATCCGGAGTCATGAACCGGGTGTGGCCCAACCCCCCTAGAGTGTCAGGAGATAAGGGCCGAAACACTTGCTTGAAGGGGGCTTCTCTTCTGAAGACTCTCTGCTGCCACGCTCTCCACGAGTTTCTTTCTACAGTGCTTTGGATATTCAAAGAGAAAAGTTGTCTTGTCACCCCAGAAGGAACACACAGAACGTATCCTACATCGGAAATGAAACATTGAACACAACACGTACATGGATAATTGGGTGGAGGGAACGGAGATGGGATGGTTCGATATAGAACTGCCTTTAAAGTTGACAGGATTTAATGAAGTAAAATCTGGGGCAGAGGAGCCGTAAATGGGGAGCAATAGGGAAATGGCTTTTGTCCCACGCAGCAAAATCAGAATTGATGGACACCATGTTGGACCGTTGGTGGCTTTGACGGCCTTTGCCATACATATGCCATGCTTAATGTTGACATACGCCTAATGTTGACATTATATCATGTAGCGTGTCTGTTATCGGTGTATAAACCGTTAATCGTAAGTAATCAACATTTTCGAAGAAAGGTGTCAATTTTGTGATATGTAAAATGTTGTTGTTCGTCTTATTAACAGATTTACGACTGTTACCAGTCGTCAACCACGTCATGCAGGAGACGGCTGGAAAAATCTCATTAATGTTGATTGTCACGCTAAGACGGGTCCTGCTGCTCCTAATAATTGCCGATGATTGCTGAGTAAATGCAAATGTAAAAATTCACCATGGCACTCACATATTCACACATACCTACAAACGCATGCACAGACAATCGAAAAGGCATGATTACATACATAGACTCACTGTTGTTGGTATATGCGAGCTAAAAATGCTATTCGTCTAAAATCACATACTTTTGTAAGAAAAAAAAAGACGTCAAATGAAAGTACTAGTACTGCTGCAAAAATGCTACATATTTACGTGGAGAAGACTCCCCGGTTTCTATAATCAAAGTGGACATCAAAATGTACAAGGGAGTTCACTGTGCATGTCAGTGTCGCTGAGAAGTTTTGAAAAAAATTCAGTTTAATCCAATTATTTTCGTGTATAGCCCAGACGACCGCAGGAGACCATGTCAGGGCTGTCAGATCGTCAAAGTCAGTTCCAAACGTATTTGACATTAAAAAAAAATCAATTCATAAGTTTCTCTCAAACATATTTGAAACGCCCCAAAACTGGGTGTTTAATTAAAGAAAAAAAAGCAAACGTAGATTAAAATGCTGTAAGTTATGACCCATCAAGAGAAAAAGATTCAAACCTGTTTTCATGGCACAAAGCAACAGCAGCGACGAAAAATGCTATAATCGTTACACTGGTCGTGGACCGCCATCAGGCGTGATGCACCCAAATCGTTCTTTATCTTTTACGTACTTTGTCCAGCCAGATGCGTCGTTAGATTATTGCATGGAGACTGCCGTGTTGTCAGTTTGACAGAGAACCCCACTCGTTCTTGCTCCGGTGTTAAGGTCAAAACAGCTGAACTTTCGGGGCCAGAATGAAGACGCACAACTCAACAGTCCTTCCAGGTAGGGAGGGGACTAAGCGAACAGACATCCACAGAATTTGCGGAAGAGACGACTTCAGCTGGACATGACACACAGAGTCCCTCAAGCCGATGTCGACATGTGAAGGATAGGTTAATTAATGTAGAATTCTGTCCACATTAGTCCAACTGTACTTGCTTCCATGTCGGTAATTTGCCGAATTAAGCAAGCACCATTCTCAGGGACTTTGCATATATTTTCACCGTGTGTGTGTGTGTGTGTGTGTGTGTGTGTGTGTGTGTGTGTGTGTGTGTGTGTGTGTGTTGAGTCAGTATGTGTGTGTGCGCGCATGTGTGTGTGCATGTTTATGAACACGTGTGTGTGTGTGTGTGTGTGTGTGTGTGTGTGTGTGTGTGTGTGTGTGTGTGTGTGTGTGTGTTGAGTCTGTGTGTGTGTGTTGAGTCAGTATGTGTGCGCGCGCATGTGTGTGTGCATGTTTATGAGCACGTGTGTGTGTGTGTGCGCATGCTTGGTCGCGCGCTTGTGTGTGTGTGTGTGTGGTGTGTGTGTGTGTGTGTGTGTGTGTGTGTGTGTGTGTGTAAGACCTCTGTTTGAAATATGCTCCTAGTTGTTTTCATAATGATGTCAAGTGCAAGCAAGCGCGCATGGGTGTGTGTGTGTGTGTGTGTGTGTGTGTGTGTGTGTGTGTGTGTGTGTGTGTTCACATGCGCTCGTGTTTGTGGGTGCGTGTATGTATTGTGTGCGCGTGTGTATATGCATGTATATATGTATGTATGTATGTATGTATGTATGTATGTGTATGGATACATAATCTATGTGCTATGTCTGTGTGCGTGCGTGTTGTGTGTGTGTGTGAGGGGGGGGGGGACATATGTGTCTTGGTATGTAGAAAGTAAAGTTAGATGTACATAAGAGACAAAGAGGAGAGAGAGTGGATATTGTCACGATGAAAAAAAGAAGCGGAAAATGCAAAGCCACTTGAAATACAGACAAGAAAAAGACAAAAAGAATGTGGATTTTTTTTTCTTTAATAAAGCCACTCATAATGTCACACAAAGCTTGAAAGTAGAGATTTACATGCTGATATCCTTTAAAAGTAAAAATACGGAGAGAGAGAGAGAGAGAGAGAGAGAGAGAGAGAGAGAGAGAGAGAGAGAGAGAGAGAGAGAGAGAGAGAGAGAATTAGACAAACAGAAAATGAAAGAGAAAGAGAGACAGACAGACAGACAGACAGGCAGGCAGAGAGAGAAAGAGCGAGAGAGAGAGAGAGAGAGAGAATGAGATAAACAGAAAATGAGAGAGAGAGAATTAGATTACAAGAAAATAAAAGAGAGACAGACAGACGGACAGACAAGCAGGGGGGGGGGGGGGGGGGGGAGGAAGAGAGAAAGTAAATCATAAAAAGAATTCCAGAGAAAGAGAGAGAGAGAGTTCAAAATAAAGAATCCCGCAAGTCCACACTTTGTGTTCCAAACCCTGACAAATAAAATTCGATTCACATTTTGAAAAATTCGATTTTGTTCCTTATGTGAACCGCTGTTAAATAAACAAATGAATGTTTGACAAAAGAAGAGTGATACAGCTGTTAAACTGAATAAACTAAATAGCTTAACATACAACATCTTCGTTTTCTGTTTTGTATACATCAACAAACTTAAGGATATTTATAAGTTATGCGCACAAATAAGTGAACTTCTCTTGTTATGATTGCCTGTACATAGTATTGAACTTATTCTTGTGATAGTTACGTTTTATTTATCAGTTAAATGACTGATTATTTAATTAATACAATGGTTTATTTATTATGTATCTATTTCAAAAGTTTCATTATGACAGTAGTTTTCAGTACTTTACAGATTTTGAATTCATGCCCTCATACAAAAGAGAACGTATCTGTTGTTGCTATTATGACAAACCAAAAGTGTACCTTAACGATTACAACAAAGCCCTGTAACATGAAAATGGGGAGAAAAAAAATCTGAAACAAAATAGGAAAATGAACACAGAAATCAAAGGATGAAAAGCACACACACGTTCAGTTCATCAAGTCCGTTATCCTTGCCAGGTCGTTATCTTTGAGTTCCATTCAGGTCGGATGTTTACGTCAGTGTCTCGGAAAGATACTGCTTAATACTGCTTAATGATGGTGTCGATGTCCAGGGAGAATAATTTTTCATTATAGTGTTCGTATTTAGGCCCATGTAATCTTGGACCGCTGAGTGCGTAGGCGTTTTTTGAAGTCCCCTCCGTTCGAATTGGACGGATGAGTGTGTTCGCTTTTTTGGAAGTCCCCTCTGTTCGAATTGGACAGATGAATGCGTTCGCTTTTTTGGAAGTCCTCTCCGTTCGATTTTCTTTTCGGGGTCCATGCGCGCTTCTTGTCTCTTTGTGTGTCTTGCTTTTGATCCTTCCGCCGGTTCTTCCTCTCGTCTTTGCGACCTTTTCTGTCAACTCTGCCGTTGTTCCCATCGTTGCCGTTGGTCCAGCTTCCCCGTTGTTGGGTCCGTTCACTTTCCTCCCATCTCCGTTTCTTCTCGGCGTTTCTGTCCAGTCCCTTTCTGCCCTCCTCCTTGTCTCCGAAGTGGTGTTTCCTTCGAAATCTGTCGCCTTTCTGGTCCGTGTTTGCATCTCCATTTCCTGTGGCCTGGTGTTTCTTCCACCAGTTCTCTTTCTTCGCAAGGCGCCCGCCCATCTTTTCATCTCCATCTCCCCTGTTATTCTGCCATTTGAAGCCGCCATTTCGTTCAGGATGTCCATGGCCGTGATGTCCATGTTTGTGGCCGTGGTGTCCATGTTTGTGGCCGTGATGCCCATGCTTGTGGCCGTGATGCCCATGTTTGTGGCCGTG
>CM065727.1:24450567-24455567 GCA_033310375.1 Conus canariensis
GATATTTGTCTTTGTAGTTTCCATACCTAATGTCCTTAGAACAAATAGTTTACAGTTTGCTGGGCTATTCAAACAAAAACAGTGACCAAATACTATACAGATTTCTACAATGTGTCATTGTTCTGTTTATTTTGTCAACGAACTTGTTGATCTTCAGTAAGCCGATAAAAACAACACACACAGCCATTATTGTACTTTTTTTTCCTCACAAAAAGTTTTTGCCCTTCCTTCTGGAAGACTTTTCCGAATAGTTCCCAGTCCCTTAAATGATTTTTCGTTTAATGTATGTGCGCGCGTGCGCGCGCGCGCGCGCACACACACACACACACACACACACACACACATATATATATATATATATATATATATATCGCGTGCGCGCGCGCGCGCGTGTGTGTGTGTGTGTGTGTACATACATACATATATTGGTCGTTTACCCGAGTTGTGATTTGAAATTAGGATTATTACTGCATATCTGAAATTAGAAAAAAGCAAAAAAGAACGATCCGTCAAAAAGACATATTATAGTGTGCTTATATAATGAACAGTTCATGTTTCACTAGCCGCTCTTAAGTAATAGTGGCACATCCTCAAACCAGTGCATCTCAGCAACTGTTACGTTGTCTACATTTTTTTTTAATTATCATTTAAAAAAAAATATTTCATTTTATTTATTTATTTTTTGTTTGTTTGTTTGTTTCTTACAACGACTGATACCAAAGATATCGGTGGCTCAGCAGAGCGGTACTCACGTGGCGGTGGTTATGGGCGAGAGTTCCGTGCAGGCAGCCCAGCAGGGCCAGGAGAAGCATCAGCCGCATGATTGCCGATTTGGTGGAGAGGCAGACGTTCACCGGGAAGTGCCTTTCCTTCGTCCCCCAAAGACCCAAGCAGAGTGCCCGGGACAGCTCAGCGTGGGCTTATAAAGCCGCGGCTCGCGGTCAGATGATTCGCCACCACGGTTTAATCAGCCGGTTCGGAATCATGTGACGCAAGGATAAATAGGGGTATGAGCCTGCAAATCCAGGAGGGTAACGAGCGGGTACAGTGCGGGGTACATGGTCTGTGATGTCGTGCCAAGGCGGAGCTGGCCGGGCGACGCCCGCCGGTGTGTCGTTCACGCCTCCCGACAAGCACCGGGCTGGCAATTTTCGTGTCAGTGAGCGACACGAGACTGGTAATCAATGATCAGTACCCAATGGAGAGCAGCTTTTCGGTGTGACTTACGAGTCTTGTTGTAAGTCACATGTCAACAGATCGATTATGTAAAAAAAAAAAAAAAAAAAAAGATGTGGGGGAGACTGTAGCTCTCACAAGAGCAGCAAACCGTAAAAAAAAGAAGAAAAAAATGGCCTAACCCACTGACATATAAAGTGCACGTGCGCTCTCACACACACACTCTCTTTCTCCCTCCCTCTCTCTCTCTCTCTCTCTCTCTCTCTCTCTCTCTCTCTCACGCACGCACGCACGCCACACACACACACAACACACACACACACACAACACACACACACACACACACACACACACACAGTACGTTTGCACCTTTCTTGCAATAACTATGAGGTGAGAAAATAAAACATAAATGACAACTAGTTGTTGAAGCCAGACCGTGATCCAAGTGTGCTTTGCACAAGGACTGGAACAGGGGTATGCGAGACAAGGGTTGGGTAGGAAAGGGAGAAGGTGAGAGGGAGGGGGGGAGGGGGGTACGGATGGAATCTGGAACAAATGTTATTGTGTGTCACAGTTCTCCTTCAGGGCATGGGAAAGGAGCGTGTGAAGACTTGCGTACCATTACAAGGAAAATATGTTTCATTGTCATAATTGATGAGGTGACTGGGTTTATGGTTTTGTATAGTGATTTTTGTTTTTGACATGTTTATAGTTAAATATTGTAAAGCGCTGTGAGCTCTCGTGAGAAAGGGCGCTATATGAATGTACGTTATTACTATTATTATTATGTTAGGATGAATGAAATCATAAGAACTCTTTCTGGTCAGAAATACATTGAACTGGGTAAATGGTAGAAAGAATGGGGAGGAAGAGGAGGGTGCAGAGTGGGAAGGGGAGGGGAGGGAGTGCAGGCACTTTATCAAAGACTTCATCTCACGATGTAAAAAAAAAAAAAAAAAAGTCGACCGGTGTTTCAAGTCGGGCTAGCACTTTCGCAGCAAAAGGATAATCAGAATAGTACGTACCATTGACACTAGCGGCTCAATATTTGCCTCGTCTAGCAACAGCATTGTTTCCCTGCGTTTTGCTAAGAAAACCCTTTTTCTGGGATTAGGCTTTCCAGCAGGTAAATTGCCACGGCTGTCTCGACCAATCATGTGGAAGTTTGTAGAATTCAGCAAATCACGTAACCCAACACATACATTGATATGTAAAAAATAACATAGACTGTCCCGAACACAAGGACGCAGTTTCAACAAGCTAGTTTTTAATTCAGCCTCTTTCCGTTAAAAATCTATCTCATCTTCAATACAAAGGCTATAGATGTCGTGTTTAAAGGCGAGAGATCAAAAAGAGAATTCTTGCAAGTTCTGTTGCACCATTATTTTTCCCTGTGCGTCAACAACAACAACAACAACAACAACAAAAGAAAAAGAAAAAAAAGGAAAAAGAAGTCCTCTGACTGATAGTAAGAGCCCTGGTAATTTTCACTCTCGTTCAGCAGACAAAAGGGTGATATCACCTATTCGAAATCCCTTCGCTGGACCCACAACGGATCCACACTAAAAATCGATAAGTAGTCCGACGGCCGCATCCCCTCTTTCCACCAATATCAATGAAAATCGCTTTAAGAATGTTTATGTAATCTTGCACAATGGACAGTGAATCTGCCCCAGGATCGGGATGCTCACTAGTGATCCGCACCATACATTAATGGATACACTTTTGGACCATAATCTATCTTTTTCACCAAGTGTTGGAAACGTTCATTCCGTAGAATTTTTTTTCCTCCATAAATCTCGCAGAACGGATCCTGGATCCGCCCTGACATCCGGATCGGTGACAGATCCATTGATTAGTTCTTCTCTAGGTCACAGGGTACGTTTCCATCTAGTTTCGTTAAAATCGGCAGAGAAGCGTTTGCGTAATTTCGTACACAACACACACACACACACACACACACACACACACACACACACACGCGCGCGCGCGCGCCAGACGCACGCACGCACGCACGCACGCACGCACACACACACACACACACACACACACACACACACACACACACACACACACACAGTGGTTTCTGCTGGGTTCAGAAACCCAGCAGAAACCATTGATTGGTTCGATAGGTTTAATTTGATGATGGATGCCGCAATACTGGAATCAAAGGAAATTATTCTTTTGGGCGACTTTAACATAGACTTAACTGTGCCTGGGACTAAATAGAATCAACCTTATGCAATGTATGGGTTGGACCAAATAATCGATCATCCTACTCGAATGACTGAACAAACAGAAATTCTTATTGATCACATTTACGTCAACACAAAAGATAACATAGTGGAAATGTGCTCTGTACAAACAGGCTGTAGTGACCATTTTTCAGTTTGTCTAACATGGATGAAGAAAGGTGTCAAAATTCCTAAGTCTGGATATAAGGAAAAAAATTTTATAGACGCTTTACACATTTTGATAAAAATGCCTTCCTTAATGATTTGCTTCACTCTGAATTAGATTACATTTATCAGATTAAGAACCCTGACGATGCTGTGAACTTTTTGATAAGTATATTCAATTCAGTATAATGATAATCATGCACACTTTGTAAGAAAAAGAGTGAACCATGTCATTAAACCCCCATGGTTAACAAAGGAGACAGATAATGAGAGATACCAAAGAGATCATACACTCAAATCAAAGGATAAAGAGTCGTTCAGAAAGCAAAGGAATAAAGTAAATTCCAAGAAGAGAAAAGCAAAGAAACAATATTTTCAAAATTTAGTTTCGTCTTTTCAAAATTCAAACTTAATTTGGAAAGCTATCAATCTCTTGACTAACAATAACTCAAGAATACAAAATCCAATAAAAGAAATATCACCAGAAGACTTCAACATTCATTTTGCAAATACAACTAAGGATGTAATTGTAAATGATAAAACAAAGTACAATGATCTACTTATGTTAGAAAAATACTGTTGTTGTAAAAACATTTCTTCATGTTTTGACATACCACCATTGTCATTAAATGAAGTATTTGATTATTTGAAACACTTAAAACAGTCAGGGACAAGGGACTTGGATGGAATTGATGGTAAGATACTAAAAATCGCTTCATTGACTATAGCTGATACACTCACTTACGTTATAATTTGTGTATTGATAAAAGCCACTTTCCCTTAAGATTTACACAAGCTAAAGTTATACCTTTATATAAAAAGGTGATCCCACCAATCAAACTGTAGACCTATCTCAATATTATCCCTTTTGTCTAAGCCAATCGAAAAACATGTTCAAACACACCTATATTCTCATCTTAAATATAACGATCTGATTCATGAAAATCAATCAGGTTTTCGAGAAAATCACTCTTGTCACACTGCTCTTGTTCAACTTCTCGATAGATGTCTTACGAATATTAACAATATTGACCTTACCGGAATTCTTTTTCTAGATTTTGCAAAAGCGTTTGACGTTATAAACCACTCCCTTCTAATTAAAAAAAAAAAAAAAAAAAAAAAAACTTACGTGCTACAAAGTATCGAATACAGCCTTAAAATTCTTTACCTCGTTTCTCACTGATCGTCAACAGCTTGTTGAAATTGACCCCAAAAGGTCAGAGTTACTCCCTTTAAAAATTGGTGTCCCTCAGGGGTCAGTATTGGGGCCCCTACTCTTTTCTGTTTATATATATGACTTACTATTGTTTATAGAATGTTGTTGTGAAATGTTTGCTGATGATACCTCATTACAATCTCATAGTAGTAACCCTACTGAACTGGTAAATAACCTGCAGAAAAATATCAACAAGCTAATTATATGGA
>CM065727.1:24463067-24465567 GCA_033310375.1 Conus canariensis
TGAAATTTGAGCAACACTCTCAGAGAGGGGTTGGTCATGAAATTTGAGCAACACTCTCAGAGACGCATCCATTAAGTGGGTGAAACTAGACGGTGTGGCCCCAGCTTTCCCAACTGAGCCCATAGCAAACCCAACTATGGGAAGGGGTCGGTCACAGGCTAGAAAGATCCCACAAGTGTGAATGGCTCTGACTGCAATGGAACCTACAACCTCCGAGACTAGAATCCGCGATGCCAACCACTGCGCCGCGGTGGCTGGTAGAGTCCACCTATTTGTGAGAAAAGCATCTTTGAAGTGTACTTTCCGTGTTCTGTTCAATAAAGACTCCGAGAAAGGTATTGTACGCTTCCGACACATAGAAATATTAATGACAGAAGCTGGTGATCTATTGGTCTCTTTGGCAGTTCGTCTGTCTCCTCGTTTCTCGAGAGATTAAGATTCGACCAGGAACCCACAACAGTGTGGTGTAAAAATCTTGCATTTTTAACCAGTTTCAGAAGGCGCTTAAATAGACAACAAAAAATAGTCGAATCAATCTAATGTGAATCGATAGTGCAAATAAGTATTGCTGAAGGAACAATACATAGAAGTTAGTAGGGTTTTCCTCCACAACTGTCATGAAAATAATAGTGGTTGCATCAGAGATTTATATTAAACACCAACTATTTCCATCCCTTTGAAAATGATCGAGCTTGATCTTGGAAAAAAAAAAATCTAGATGCTGAGAGAGAGAGAGAGAGAGAGAGAGAGAGAGAGAGAGAGAGAGAGAGAGAGAGAGAGAGAGAGAACAGTGATGACAGTGGTAATGACGATGCCAATGTGCTGAAGATCGTGTGAATGGCTCTCGAGTGTTGACACGCACTACTGCCCTTCTTTTACATGTTCTCTGTGTGTCGAATTGCAGTCTGCCGGTGACGAAGACACCAGTGACGTCATTGACGACGGAAGTGACGACAAGGATGGAGATTCTGCCGAGGACAGCGTGGGATCCGACCAAGACAGCGAAGAAGAAAGTTCCTCCGAACCTGAAACAGTCCCTGAAAAACGCTGGGACTACGAACCCTACATACCCGACAACATCATGATGAACAGAGATAACATATTCTTGCTGGCTCTGATTTCCAAGAAGAAGGCTGAGATCTATAATCTGTTCAACAGCTCTTGCACCAAGCTGCAGGGCCTGTCCCCAGCCGACGACGAGGAGGGTTCGGAAGCCAACTCGAAGAGGTGGAAGTTTATCAAACGCTTCGTGGGCAAATGTTCCAAAATCATCACGGGAAAGAAAAAGCTCCCTGGACAATACAGTCTGCAGAAAGCAAAGAGTTGCATCGCAAAAGTTGAAATCTTGATCCAGCTAATCAAGGACACGAATCGGGATGTGCGAGAGAAGGGACCTGACAGCAGGGAAACTCCCCAAATCCTTTTGAGGAGCCTGGTGACCAGCATCGCGCTCATGAAAGACGACAAAGTCTGCGCCTCTGTCACCGACCAAGATGCACGTGCTGACCGCCAGAGGCTGCCAGTCACCGTGGACGAGGAGGTCGAAAAGAAGGCGAATGACATGCTCGAAAAGTTCGGGAAGCTCAGCGGCCTGCCGTCCAACGGGAATCAACCGATGGGAAACAAGGGAGAGAACCTCGGCGGCCTGCTGTCCAACGGGAAGCAACTGATCGGGAACAAGGAAAAGAAGCTCGGCGGCCTGCCGTCCAACGGGTATCAACCGACAAATCTGTTCAAGAACTTCCCGTTTCCCGGGAAGTGACGGCTTTGCACTGGAACGGTGATGCCGAGGTGACCCCGTCGACAAAATAATTCAACCAGGACAGAAGTCAACGCTGGCGACCTGGCGTGAATCACGGACTTAACGGCTTGAAAGTGTGTGTTGATCGGCTTATGTTTTGTTGTGTACGTGCGAGCTCCCCCCCCCCCCCCCCCCCCCCCCCCCCCACCCTTTTCTTTCTTCCTTTTTTTTTTTTTTTCAGCCTTCCATCGTTGGAGATAAGAATATAGGTTTGGAGGTTTTCTTAAGTTCACATCTCATCGCACAGTATACTGTACACATAAATTTCAAAAACAATTGTTAGTGAGTCCGCCAAACAACCGGGACAAATATGTTACAAGACAAAACACGACGCGTTTTCACTTCATAGGTCTTCTTCAGGCAAGATAAACAGCAATCAGGACAATAATGTACATATAGTCGACAAAGTAATCACAAAATTGCATGGTATGTTTCCATTATCAAGATACCCAACTATTTCCTTTTTTTTTTTTTCGTTTTACAAAATCGTGCAAGAATCTGTTCCATACCCCTCCCTCCCCACCCCCCACCCCCACCCCCACCCCACAAACTATCCTTCACCCAAACACAGATTTCAATGAACTAAGAATAAATGAATATAAATACAAGTAAATGATCTGAAAACTTACCAAAAGATAAGCGAAAAAAAAAAAAAACCACATCAATGAATTAAAAAAGAAGGTTCTACTTGCAGAAAAA
>CM065727.1:24470567-24503067 GCA_033310375.1 Conus canariensis
AGACAGAGAGAGAGAGAGAGAGAGAGAGAGAGAGAGAAACTCAAATAACTGGCAACTGCCAGAAAGGTTCTCTGATTTGAAACAAGTACAAGATGAAACTAACAACTTGCTGACATGATGTATACTATAACCACGTATTGTAATTAAACCATGTGTCTGTTGGTTCAAGCTTTGGCATCGGACTGACAAAGTGCAAGACTCGATCGCCATCAATGAAAGCACGCGTATATTCTCACCTCGCGTATGCTAACGTATCCACAGATGTTTTATTCCTGCACACTAACCTCTCGTCTATCATATTTTTTTCCCCACTCTTCTGTAGTGAAGGTGCACCTCTGCTCCAAAGAAATAAATAGAAAAAAAAAAAGAAGCACAGGTCTATCTATACTAGCGAATCGACTGGATGTCTCTGTACTGCTGCCTCTATCACCGTGACTGCCACCACCACCAACTCGCATGAATGAAAGAGAGAGTGGAGGTGAAGAAAACGGACGAAGATCGTGCATTGATGAAGAAATCCTGAGAGTGTTTTCGGTGCTGAGAATGATTCTTGGTCCACTGAAATGCGTAGAAGTGTTTGGTTCCTTTACTCTATCAGCTATCAATCTGCATCGTCGATTATGTATTTGCAGTGGAGAAAAACGAACAAACAGACACGAACAAAAAGGAACAACACCATGGAACAGCAGGAAAGGGTGGGGGATTGTTCCTTGGCGCAGTTGAATTGCAACCCGCTGTCAGTTGTCGACATTTGTATGGTATTGTACTGTACTGGATTGTATTGTATTATCTTGTACTATACTGCACAGTGCTGGATTGTATTGTATTGTATCGTATTGTAGTGTAGTGTCGAGTACTGCATTGTATTGTACAAGTTTCTCATCACAGATCACAAATTGCTTTGTGTGAAAATCGAGCTGCTCTCCATGAAAAGAGACAGAGAGAAGGGGGGGGGGGGGGGGGGGGGGGGGGGAGAAGCTGTTTTTCACAAACCCCTTGACTAATTCTGAAGCGGTTTCGATCACTGGTATATCTGTTGTGCAGGTTATATCTAGCAGAAGTGGATTATGTATTTGAAGTACCCCTAATGATGCTCATGAAACGTCAATCCTGGTTACATACATTGCAGTCTGGCAAGACACCACATGAGACCAACACTGCAAGCTTCTCAATCCTTTTTTTTTTTTTTCAACCCCTCAGTCGATTCTATCGATGTCTTTCTCTCTGTGTTAGTTTGGAAGAGATGACCTTCCCGCGTTGTTCATCCACCCACACACGCGCTCGTGCACGATCAGCCTATCCGTCACATTCGAGCAAAAACAAAATCTGTCTGAGATATACGAAGGAGACAATGAAACAGTCATTGTAATAATTGAATTTTTTAAACTGAAAATCATAATCGCAGTAATTTCCTCCCAAAGACAGGGGTCCAACGGAGTGCTTTACTCTGAATAAACAGCCGAAAAAGAGTAAAAAAAAAAAAAAAAAAAAATACAAATACAAAGACAAGAAACTAAAGACAAACACTGATGATTTCCGCCCGAAAATTGGGGTTCAAAGGAGTGCTTTACTTTGAATAAACGGCTGGGGAAAAAAAAAGAGCAAAACAAAAACAGGAACCTGCGAAGACAAGAAACTGAAGGCAAACAACAGCAATGATACCGCGCCCGCGCACTGAAGCAAACAAAGCGAACAAAATATGAGATAAAAGAACAACTGTTGTAATGCAGACAGAGGTGGGGAAGGACGGGGAGGAGAGGGACGGGGTAAATACGGTCAGAACACAATAAATGTTGACAAAACTGTCATCAAATTAGGGAAGCAGACAGACTGATATCTTCATCTTCAACTCTCCCCCCCCCCCACCCACCGATACACCCCCCCCCCCCCCCCTTAAGTTCAAATCTTTGCCAAGTCATTACTATGATGACGAGGGGGTTGTTGGCCTACGCCTGTTTTTCCCCCACTATTAGATTGTTCGTCTTTGTATTTGTCTGACTTTATTCAAGTTTAAAAGGCTGTGCCAGTCTTGAATAAAAGTTACTCGTGTTAGGTTTCTCTATGGGAGCAAGAGTTACCCTACTTGTTTATTGTTTACTGTTCCCTGCCTCATTTCATTTTCAATTACATAGATGTCTGTTTGTTGTTCTTCATTTGTTTGCCTGCTGTTTGTGTAAATGAAAAGTTTATATATCAGGACACCGCACAGCGCGAAACAGGCTTGTAGGTGTTTTAAGCTTGGTTTTAACTTGTTTTTAATACAACAAATGTCGCTCCCGCTGTGGTTGAGCACTATTTTTAAAATAACGCTGATCCTCAGTACTATTCTCTCTCTCTCTCTCTCTCTCTCTCTCTCTCTCTCTCTCTCTCTCTCTCTCTCTATATATATATATATATATATATATATATTATATGTAATCCAAACCCTTAAATAAAGTGTTTGCCAGGTTATGACAACCCTGGTATGTCTGCACGGTTTCTAACGTTTCAAGTACGCAGAACATTTTTTTTTTTATTAACCTTCGTATGGAGAGTTTTTCCCCCTTAGTTCTTGATTTTCCAGCCACAATTGCTGACGCATAAGACAGCATGAGACGGTCCTTTTAAAAAGAACCCCCGATCAAAGGTAACAAAAGATTTGAACAAGAAAGAACCCCATCAACATTGCAAGCTGCAAAACTCAAATCCATCCTGAAGCGGTCCCATCTGTTGTACAATCATGGAAACAGAGGCGCCTTTAACATTTACTTCCCCGCCTTGCTTTGGGTCTTCTGCACCTTGGTATTCCTTTTACTGTTGACACACACACATACACACTCTCTCTCTCCACACACACACACACACACACACGCATCACTACCACCACAACTGCCACACCACTATCCCCACTTCTCTCTCTCAAACTCCCACTCCCTTCCCATTAAAACTGAAAGTTTAATTCGTTTTCGGCAGAATTCATTACGGTCAAACACAAGGTTTTCCGCTTGACGTCAAAAAATTCTGCTCGCGAAAAAAAAAAAGTTCGTTTATTCGCAGCGTTTGCACATCTGCCGTTCGTATTGAAAAAGAGCCGTTTGGTTCAGCGTTCTCCGCTGCCATCATGTCAAAATGACCTGTTGGACCGATCAAGCATGAGGCAGAAAAAAAGAAAAGAAAAAAGAAATTAGAACAGAAGTGCAGATTCAGGTTGCTTTCAGCGGTCATGATGGGAGTGCTGCTGATCCCAGTCAGCAATTCGGCCTGTGGAAGTGTTCAGCCTTGTCAGGAAGAACCTTACAGGTTTTCATCGCACCTGGGGTCAAGACGCTACAGCGCCGCTGATCGTTCTGAGGTGCAGAAGTGAGACAAGGCACAGTGACAGTGTGCTTCCAAAATGTAAAAGAACAACGATGTGTTGGCAGAGTCAGTGATTCCGTGCAGGCACCTGGGAAAAGGGAAGAAAATGAAGTGTCTGGAATGTCATCGTTTTGTTTTGGGTGCGACAGCGTATTGTTCCCCTCAACAGTCAGAAATTACACTCAGTTTTCAAAAACATTCCTCTCAAGTCTCTTCAGAGGTTGGCAGCTCTGACTTCGCGTTTCAACAATACATGTCCTGACCAGTGCGTTCAGTCAGGTCAGGCCGTCGTGCCAGTCTTATCCATTAGACCCTCTTCCTAATTCTTTTTCTATTTCTAATTCACTTACTTATTCATCTAACTGTAAACCCTGCTCATTGTGGAATCACAGCTTGACAGACGTTGTGTAGCGCATATGGGCTTGTCCGTACACTATGACACTTCTTTCATGGAACTGAAACCGACAGAGAAACAGCGAAACAAATAATCTGTACCCTATTGGCTGGTTCCAAGGTTTAGAACTTTTCGAGTTTCATCCGCACACAGTTGCGTTAGGAAAGTATGGTTATCTTACCACTGAACCTCAATGGAAGTTAGAGTCAGTAAACGGTGAAATTGTTTACGTTTCTTTCGTTTAATTTTTCATCCCTTTCTTTCTTTTTTATTTCTTTTTTTTTTTTCTTTTTCTATCCTTTTTTTGTCTTCTTTCTTTTTTCTATACGGTATGTTATGGTGAAGGTGAAGAAATGTTAAATCAAACATCGAATTGCATGAGCGCATTGGACCTCATGTCTAAAACAACCTGCTCAGACTGTGTCGCAAAGCTGTTCCGAGCTGTTCTTTCATTTTCTCGACACACCATCCCAGTACGATCAGTATCGTTACGACTCATCGGTCGAGTCACCGCCCTCAAAGGCAGCGTTGTAGTTGCAGCCGTCCGGCTCGGGACGATTGTCTCTGGCACTGAAACCCCCTACAGTGTTTGTGTTTGTCTTCCCTTTGCTGCCGCCCTGTGGGGCCGCCGTCTCCTTGCGGATGCTCTTGCCGGCGACTGGCGCTGCCATGGACAGTCGGTCGTAGCTCCGCTCGTGCTCATCATCGCCGGTTTCTCGCCGATGCCGGTCCAGCAGGGCGTAGTCGTCGTCCTCCTCGCTGCACGTGGTCGGGGAGGGGAGCGGGGGCGGGGCGGGAGACCGGTCGTGGACGTTGTCGTTGCTGGTGTTGTCGTTGTCCTGCTGGCGGCGGCGGTCTCGGATGTCCCAGGGGGAGGAGTAGTACTCGGACATGTCGTCGGAGATTTCTGGGATGGACAGGATTCGCACCTGTCCGGTCCGCCGCCAACGTACAGGTTGGCGCGTGGCATGTAGACAGACACACACGCATGCATGCATGCATGCAGGCATGCATGCATGCAGGCAGGCAGGCACGCACGCACGCACGTACGCACGCACGCACGCACGCACGCACGCACACACACATATGCGCGCACGCAGGCATGCCAGGTACACACACACACACACACACACACACACACACACACACACACACACACACACACACACGGACCCATGCACGCACACACACACACATGCACGCACGCACACACACGCACACACACACACACACACACACACACACACACACACACACACACACACACACACACACATTTTGAAACAGTACTCTCCAAAATCACTTTAACGACAACGTGAGAACCATCATCTTTACACACGACAGCTTGCATAAACAAAGAGTTTATAGTTCCTATCAAATGCATTTCAAGACATTGGAAAATGTTGGGCAGCACACCCATGCATAAAGCTCTCTCTCGACTACGTTGAAACGTTTTACACACACACGCGCGCGCGCGCGCGCACACACACACACACACACACACACACACACACACACACACACACACACACACGCGCCGCGCGCGCGCACGCGCGCGCTCGCACGCTCGCACGCACACATACACATGTACTCAGGGACAGACACATGAACACACTCATACACATACACACAGATACACACATCCACGCACGCACCCACAAATACACTAACACACACATGGGTATACGTCTAAACATGAGCCGTTCTGAAAACTATAGTTATCCACAGAGCTGCACATTCAAAAAAAGAAGTTTGACTGGTTGATAGTATAAATTGGAAATGAGCTGCAAATTGCCCCCCCCCCCCCTCTCTCCCCCCTTCTTCCCTCCTCCACTGTGGTCACTATACCTCAGCACAAGGTTTATTATTAGCACTCTGTTTTGAGTTGGGGGTGGAGGACGGATGGTAAAGTCCATTTTCACAGATTTAATCAATCTAAGTACTTCCTTAAGATGTATTTACTCACAGCGTACACGTTGCATACTTTAACGTAACTTTATGTTTGATTGGTAAACCAGAACCAAATATGGCAACAATTTTGCGTCGTCGTCATCGCGGAAGACGATGGCATTCGCTCAAGACATTTGTCACGCGGCCGAAGATGTGATTGCTGCAATCCCAAATTCCGAAATTACGGACGGCCGCACTTTGGGCTCTGTGATTTTTTGATTAGTCGCCAGAATCTGTGCATGTCTTCTGACTGTGTTTGTGAAATATTCTTTCAGTAGTGTGTGTGTGTGGTGTGTGTGTGTGTGTGTGTGTGTGTGTGTGTGTGTGTGTGTGTGTGTGTTTGTGCGTGCGTGCTGCGTGCGTGCGTGCGTGCGTGCGTGCGTGTTGTGTTGTGTTGTGTGTGTGTGTGTGTGTAGTGTGTGTGTGTGTTGTGTGTGTGTGTGTGTGTGGTGTGTTGGGGGTGGCGGAGGGAGCCAGAACAACGAGGGGGGAGAGCGAGAGAGGGGTAGAGAGAATGGGGCTCGGGGAAGGCTATCGGGTGCGATTTTGTTGAACAAGAACATAATTATCACGAAAAAAGATCGTAGCGCGTATTTATCCTTTTTTTCTTATTCCTGAAATAAGATGACGCTTTTAGAAGATGAACTTTTAAAAGTTGAACAGGTTTATTTTTCTGAACACATGTGAATTTTTTTTTTTTTAAGGCAGTTTAAGATCACGTCTGCACATTCACAATCCTCTCCATTCTCCCCCATGCTTATCCCCCGACCCTCCTCTACCCATCCCCTTATACTTCTCGGATCATTATGGATCGTGGTTTTGTGAATGGAAACCTAAGAGGAGACTGATCTCCGTCTTCTTTTCTATTGCAACCCGGAAGATGAAGACGAGTGTTGGTCATCCTCGTAATACCGGATAAAATGGTGCTGATTCGGTGTGTGTTCCAACTGAAGATCGGTGTCATAAGACTCGGCTGTAAATGCTGAACCAGTCTGGTACTTGTTGACGTCGTTAGGAGGGGTGTGATGAGCTGAGAGGCTCTTTCTGAGAAGTATTTGTGCTAGAATTACCCGCCGGCAGATTCGGTGATGAAAATTTACTCGATTCTTTTGTGTGTGTGTGTGTGTGGGGGGGGGGGGGGGGGGGGGGGGGGGGGGGGGGGGGGGGGGGCGATTGTAACTGCCCTTTCCTCCCTTGCCTTTCCATCGGTTAAGTGGTTTTCATGTTCCGCCTGAGACGGTACGTCCGTTCACCTCTTAGTCTCTACTGGTTGTCTAGCTGGGCCGCTGTTCGCTGACGAGTAAATAGTGACGAGGCTGATTGTTGCACTGAAACTGGCGCTAGTTACCCTTTGATTTGGAATATTTGCTAATGCGACTTTGGTTGTGTATTTGTTCCTTGCACATGTTCCTTGGAAAGTAATTTTCTAAAAAAAAAAAAAAAAATCTGAATGCGGGAAATAAACGGAGTGTCAGGACCAGTGCTTTTTAATAATCTTTTTTTTTTTTGTAGCGTGAGAGTGTCGTTGTTCATTTCGTGGTTCATATTACAGCCTGTTGATATGGGCGTGAACTACTGTCATAAAGTCATGGTCACTGCTGTGAAGTAAAATTGCTCTTAGTTTCCCATCGTGTCTGATGAGAACATCATCTATACTCTCTCTCGTCTGAATTTGGCTGTAGGGTGACCATGGACTCCAGTGTTCATGTGCATGGACGCCGGCAGCGAGGAGTGACATTGTCCCAGCTCTTTAGACACTTCTGCTGCTGCTGCCTTCCTCCTCTTTCAGGCCTCCCGTGACGCTGATGCGGTGGCCATTTTCAAAGCTGTCGTGTACTCACTTTGTCAGGGCTCGCCAGCTAGCCCGGGTCCTAAGCACACACCTCTCTCTGCTTTGGTGGGATGCATGGGCTGAGCTGGCCTTCGCACAGTCCTTGAAACGTGTCTGAGGCATTCCTTGCTTTTACCTGCACAGAATTCGCCGTAGAGGAGTTGCTTGGGGGTTCTGGACTCATTCAGACGAATGACGTGTCCTGTCCATCGAAGCTGAGGTTTTAAGAAGATGCTTGAAATCTCTACCCTGTCCAGAACCTCCAAGCTGGACATCTTTTACCACCACTGGATGCCAAGGTTTGATGCCTGAGCTGCGCACGTGCAAGCGTTCCAGCTGTTTGTGCGGCTCCTCTACAAGATCCAGGTCTCACATCCGCAGAGAAGGCAAGTGAGGACAGTTGTCTCGTTCATCTTCACTCAGGTGGACTGACGGATGGTGCGCTACTTCATCACATGGGATTGCAGCATACCGAGAGCTCGCAAATCCCAGAGTTGATATCGCTGGAGAGGACACCGTCGAGGTATTTAAAGTCCTCAAAGATGGCATAAATCACGCAAATGAAGAAACTACGCGCTGGGATCTTCTCAGCAATTCACAGGAGAGGTATGCCTTGGTAACTGTCACAGTCGGATTCGCTGACTTTGTTTTTGTAAGGAGAGAGAGTCGTGACATCCCTGAATTCTTTGGGGATGGACTGTTGCTCTCCGTTGCTGCCGAGAAAACCGTTGAAGGTTTCAAGGACCGCTGGTCGCTCTGCCCTCAGCAGGAGTACCGGGTATTTCCCCCGAGGTTGTATGACCGATGACTTTCTTGATCTCTCGCAAGAGTGGAGGGGAGACTGTGCAGTCTGTCGTGAGCCTCTGAGGGATCTGGTCCACGTTGTCGGCACTGACCGTGGACAGTCTGTTGAGAACGGTGCTGAAGTGTTCCCTCCACCTCGCACAGATGGCGCTCTTCTCCTTCAGCAGGAAGCCATTGGCTGATAGAAGAGGGGTGGCGCCAGGTCTGGGCGGTCTATACACAGCCTTGGTAGAGCTGAAGGCCACATCGGAGTTCATAGTGTCGGCGTAACGGTACACTTCCTTTGCCTTTTTTTTCCCCCTCCCTGCATCCTGTGTGCAGTGTAGCGCGACCTGGGCCCGACTTTGAACACGCTTGACACTTTAAGTACCTTATACTGAAAACCATGCTTTTTTTTTTTTTTTTTTTTTTTTTTTTTTAAACACTGAGTGTTGTGCTTTTTTGGCATTTAGAGTGGGCGGTTTTGGACGGTCAAACTCGGTCTCTTGGGCTCATGCTGTTGACCTGTTCGCCCTCTGCAGTGCCTCCGTCGTGAGCAGTGACATGTCAGGACAGTAGTTGCAGGCTTCCGGCATTCTGCCGCGTCGCAGGGCCATCTTCCATGATCGGACAGCATGCTTATCCATGAATCACAGGAACCTGTGTTCATGAGCCTTAATTACTGTTTTCATATGACATAATTACCGTATTCATGGTAATCATATTTTACCGCAATAGCCGACTGAAAAGCGACAAAATAAGTAATTATAAAGCAACAACATGAGTGACAACGTAGTGATTTTTTGCAGAATGCAAATCGACTTGTAAGGCTTTTCAAAGTAGCAAGCTCCTGTACATTTCAATTTTTGTTTGGGTATAGTTTGTTGGGTGTTTTTCCTCTTTGTTCATGTTTTTATTTATTTAGTTGCTTTGTTTAACTTTTTAAGTTCACTTTCTATAGTGGAGGGGGGGGGGATGTATACTGATGTATTCTTTTCATATCATGCACGTCGTTTCAGCCATCGGATCAAGCTAGCCAGTTAGTGTCGATTGCTGGCTAGAAAAATGCGCCTAGTGTTATTTTCTTCTCTCCCGCTACGGGTGCTGTCGATAAGATTCATACCGAAGACAGCCAGCGCAAGACTGCACCAGTTATAAAGCTGCTTTGTCACACCCACACAGATGATTGGCTGGCTGACCCAAGCTAGCTGATAGTAACTGGTCGGGTTGAATGCCAGTTACGTAGTCTAAAGCGACCCGCTGACGAAGGAGAAAGTTACGGCGTTGAGGCAGTGTTCAGAGAATGTTGCGAATACCATACCTCGCAGACGTAGCCAGCCACACGCTAGATATATTATTGTGAAGTCATTTGCGTACCTGACCATTCACATTGTTTTATGTGTGATCACCCTGCAATGAAAGTAAGGATGTCTGCCATTCGAACAAAGAAACTGAAGTCATTGTGAGATCAATACTGAATAAAACTTTGGCAGCATTGAGACCTGAGTGGTATATCACGTTTGAATGCTGACATATGTACCTGCCCATAAACTTTCGTACTTGACACCCCCTGACACATTTGTACTGTTATTGATCGTTGCTGTACTGCTGGGCGTCTGTGGATTGCCGCAAGTCACATAGGCCACACTTTACGAAACCTTTTTTTTTTTCTTCAGTTGCGCAGATGTTATATAGTCTGATGTGGTTTTGCATTGCATGCGCAATTCATCGTTTGCGTTGCTCTGCGTTTTTTTTAACACTGTTATGATTGAAATTGTAACTGAATTCGCTTCAGTCGATAAAGTCGCCATTTCGGAAGGGAAAAATAGCCATATATTTAGTTATCTATTCCTGATCTCAAAAAGCGATTTTGATTAGGTGGGGCGATCAGCGTTTTCAGGGAAAGGTAACCCGATCAGAATCCTTTGCTTATTTGCCGTATTGCTGCATTCTCAGGGAAAGGTAACCCGATCAGACTCCTTTGCTTATTTGCCGTATTGCCGCATTCTCAGGGAAAGGTAACCCGATCAGACTCCTTTGCTTATTTGCCGTATTGCCGCATTCTCAGGGAAAGGTAACCCGATCAGACTCCTTTGCTTATTTGCCGTATTGCTGCATTCTCAGGGAAAGGTAACCCGATCAGACTCCTTTGCTTAGTTGCCATATTGCTGCATTCTCAGGGAAAGGTAATCTCAGGGAAAGGTAACCCGATCAGACTCCTTTGTTACCATATTGCTGCATTCTCAGGGAAAGGTAATCTCAGGGAAAGATAACCCGATCAGACTTCTTTGCTTATTTGCTATCTTGCCGCATTCTCAGGGAAAGGTAACCCGGTCAGAATCCTTTGCTTATTTGCCGTATTGCCGCATTCTCAGGGAAAGGTAACCCGGTCAGAATCCCTCGCTTATTTGCTATCTTGCCGCTTTTAATCAAAGCATGTGGACAGATACGACCAACGCTTGAAACCCGGTATTGCGACTCGTCAAAACCCCGAAACTTGCTTCGTCTATGGGCTCCATCAGAGCGCACTGACCACTTTCTTGGTGCTCTGCCGTTTCCGCTCTCGGACGGCGGCAGCTGTGACGTACACCTCTCCGTCGTCGGCGTCCCCGGGCCCCGCGGAGGATTGGGCTGCAGCTGTCCCTGACCCTACTGCAGCAGGCATGGCCTGTATTGTTTCACTGTGGACACACCACAACACACACACACACACACACCACACATCATACACACGCACACACACGCACACACACGTACGCACGCACGAGCGCACGCACGCTCGCGCACACGCACGCACGTTCGCACGCACGCACGCACGCACACACACATATAAATAAGTACGCGTGCACACACACACACACACACACACACACACACACACACACACACACACACACACGCACGCACATGCACGCACGCACGCACGACACACACACACACACACACACACACACACACACACACACACAAGCACGCACACACACGCATACACGCGCGCGCGTGCGCACACACACACACACACGCGCACGTACGCACGCACCACACACACACACACACACACACACACACACACACACACACACACACACAGTGTTTCAGTTTCACCAAGGCGGTGGCATCACATTCGGGCAAGTCCATATAGGCCACACCATATCTGTGAAGACATAAGATCACAACATGCTGGAAATAGAGCTGACAAGCAAGTGAACAAACAGATTACAAGAGAGAGAGAGAGAGAGAGAGAGAGAGAAGACTGAGTCGATGTTTGACTAGGTATCAATCCAGCGCGCTGGTCAGGCCTTGAGACCCCCTAATCCGACCTCTGACCCCTCCCCTACAACCCTCACCTCCGTGCGCGCGCGCGCGCGCGCGCGCCACACACACACACACACCACACACACACACACACACACACACACACACACACACACACACACACACAGAGCTAGGGGTGGCGGGGTAGCAGAGCAGAGGAAAATCACAATGTATACATGGTGTGCACCCAGAATAATACGTAGATGATATCAGAGTCAGATTTCTGATTCCATCGTCTTAAACAGAACGAAGCTCGTTTTGTTTCGTTTCTAATGAGAATATATTCGTGGTCGTTACTTTTTTTTTTTCGTTCTCTGTTTCCTGATCGACGAGCGGCGTTTCCATTTTAGGTTGTGTGACTGCTGCGAAGTTCTCAAAATTGTTTGTCTGCGAAATAAAGTGCTGAATTCGTGTTTTTTCTTCATTTTCTTTGTAATTCAACAAAGGAACAATGACATTTTCCTGCTAAAGAACTCTTCAGCATCGAAACTATTATGTTTCTTTTTCTATTTCTGTACAACATTTCTTGTCTTGTCTGTTTCTAGTTGTTTCCTAGTTGTTTCGATTCAGGGGCCGTCAGGGAGTGTAGTCTAGTTCATGTACCTTTATCTATTTTGTTTATTTGCTGTTAGACCTCAAACTGTGTCGATGATGAAATTAAACATAAATGAAAATAGCAAAATGAAAAAATGAAAGGAAGGGGGGGGGGGGGGGGGGGGGGAGGAGGTCAGAAAAAAATTCTTTGATAAGATATCCTCAAAGCCTGCAAACTGGTATGAAACAAACTGAACAAAAACCTCGGGCGCTTTACCGACTGAACCAGAAGGTAAGTCAGCAGAAAACCATGGTAAGACTTATTAAGCGTTTAGGCCTCTTCAGAAATAATGGCACATTGTTTACATACCAAACTAAAGGGTAAAATACACGGTTCACACCGATGTTATACCACACTTAGGACTTATCTGTACAAGCCTGTGCGAGAAAACTTTACATTCCAGTCTGTAACAATGCTGCCAATGACACAAGGGCAGCGCCGAGTGTTATTTCCCTAAAAAAAAAAAAAAAACCCAACTACATTATTTCATGGATTTTTTTTTTCTCATGACATTTGGAGGTTGTGATGGGGGCACGATTACAGAACACTTCCCTGTGATGTATTTGCGATATGACGAAGTATTGTGCCGTGGCAGACAATCAACCTTTGTATGTGGAATACGATGTCAGACAGTACAGCTGTAGTATGTTCGAGATATGAAGAAGTATTGCGTGGCTGACTGTTTACCTGTGGTGTGTTTGGGGTATGGCGAGGTATGGAGGCAGAATTTTTTTTTATCTGTTGTGTGTTTGAGATGTAGTAAGGTACGGTGGCTGACAGATTACCAGTGATGTGTCCAGACATGTAGAGGTACGGTGGCTGACGGATTACCAGTGATGTGTCGAGACATGTAGAGGTACGGTGGCTGACAAATTACCCGTGGTATGTTTGACGCGGAAGTACGGTTTTGGACAGTTTACATGTGTGTGTTGGGGTATGGCGAGGTACTGTGGCAGACAGTCTAACTGTGGTTTGTTTCAGGTATGCTGAAGTAGGGTTGCAGATAGTTTACCTGTGATGTGTTTGAGGTATGGTGAGGTACTGTGGGGAACAGTTTACCGGTCTGTATTTGAGGTATGGTGAGGTAGGGTTGCAGATAGTTTACCGGGGATGTCTTTGAGACATGGTGAGGTATGATGGCAGACAGTTTACCTGTGGTGTATTTGAGGTATGGTGAGGTACTGTGGGGGACAGTTTACCTGTGGTGTGGTTGAGGTATGGTGAGGTAGGGTTGCAGATGGTTTACCTGTGGTGTGGTTGAGGTGTGGTGAGGTAGGGTTGCAGATAGTTTACCTGTGGTGTGTTTGAGGTATGGTGAGGCAGGGTTGCAGATAGTTTACCTGTGGTGTTTTTGAGGTATGGTGAGGTATGGTTGCAGATAGTTTACCTGTGGTGTGTTTAAGGTATGGTGAGGTAGTTTACCTGTGGTGTTTTTGAGATATGGTGAGGTAGGGTTGCAGATAGTTTACCTGTGGTGTGTTTGAGGTATGGTGAGGTAAGGTTGCAGATAGTTTACCTGTGGTGTTTTTTAGGTATGGTGAGGTAGGGTTGCAGATAGTTTACCTGTGATGTGTTTGAGGTATGGTGAGGTAGGGTTGCAGATAGCTTACCTGTGGTGTGTTTAAGGTATGGTGAGGTACCGCTGGAGACAGTTTATCCGTGGTGTTTTTGAGGTATGGTGAGGCAGGGTTGCAGATAGTTTACCTGTGGTGTTTTTAATACATAGTGGGGTACGATGGCGGGCGGTTTACCTGTGCCGCGGTTGAGGTATGCTGTAGTAAACGTCCATGTCGTCCACCGTGTCATGAGGTTCAGAATAGTCGTCAGCCTTGCTCTGACGTCGACGCTTCCTGAAACGACACAAAAATACTTCAGCTTTTGAAACATTTGACTGTGTAACTGTATGCGTGCATGAGCACGCTGTGTATGTGTGCGTGCATGCATGTTCGTGTGTGTGTGTGTGTGTGTGTGTGTGTGTTGTGTGTGTGTGTGTGTGTGTGTGTGTCTGAGTGCGTGTGTGTGCGTGTGTATGTGTGTGTGTGTGTGTGTGTGTGTGTGCGCGCGCGCGCGCGCGCGCGCTGATATTTGACAGTCAACATTCTAATTTTGATCCCCCCCCCCCCCCCAAACTTTAGACTGGTGGCACTCTAGAGCGTTTAAAACTGTTAAACCGTGCAGGATTATTACTTGTTCTCAGTGCATTATGGTCACTGTAGGCTCCAACTTTTTTCCTTCTTGATTCACATATATATTCTACCCATCAGTGTTAAGAGGGAAGTGGGGGAAAAATTCCCATTGAGTCGTGCCTTTAAGTGTGCGTATGTTCTCTCCATCAGCGTTAAGAAAGGAGAGATCCGAGACATGATTCCCCCACACCCATTCCATGGCTGCATCGCAAGGGAAGGAACACAAAGATTCACTTGGATCCGTTCATTGTATCTATAGAAAAGAAATGATTACCCTCAATTCGTTCACTTAATGCCTCGTTAGAAAAGACCTACGATTTTCCCACAGCTCCTTCCCTTTAAAGCATCGTTAGAAAAGAAATGGGATAAGATTCCACTCAGTTTGCTCACTGAATCTATCGTTAGGAAAGAAACAAGGTAAGATTGCCTTCAACTCGTTCGGGTGACGCATCGTTAGGGGGAGAAATGAGATAAGAGTTTTCCCTCAATTCTTTCCCTTAATGCTTTGCTAGGAAAGAGATAAGACCTCCCTCAATTCTTTCCCTTAATGCTTTGTTAGGAAAGACATGAGATAAGAGTTTCCTCGATTCTTTCACTTAATGCGTTGTTAGGAAAGACATGAGATAAGAGTTCCCTCAATTCTTTCCCTTAATGCGTTGTTAGGAAAGAAATTAGATTTAAAAAAAATCCCCTCAATTCGTTCACTCGCTGCATCGTTTAGAAAGAAATGAGATAAGATTCTACTCAATTCGTACACATGATGCATTGCTAGAAGAGAAATAAAATCAGTATCCTCGTACTTTGTAACCTTGATGCGTCGTCAGGAAACAAATAAGATTCCACTCAACTCGTTCGCTCGGTGCATGATTGGGATAGGAGATGAGATTGTCCTCAATTCGTTCACGTAATGGATCGGTAGGAGAAAAAAAATTGAGATGAAATTCTCTTCAATCCATTCGCTGGAGTCATCGTTTGGAAAGAAATGAAAGGAGATTCCCTTCAACTCGTTTAAGTAATGGATCGTTAGAACTGGAACGAGAAGATTCCATTCAGCTCGTTCCCTGATCGCATTCTTTGGAAAGAAATGAGATAAGATAGCCTTTAATTCGCTCCCTTTATGCATCTTTAGGAAAGAGACGATTCCCTTCAGATCATTCACTTTATGGATCGTTACGAAAAAAAAAGGGGTTTTAAATTTCCCTTAATTCGTCCGTTTAATGCATCTTTATGAAAGAAATGAGCATCGTTAGGAAAGAAACGAGAGAAGTTTCCTCTCAATTCGTTCACTTGGTGCATCGTTCCGTAAGAAATGAGACCACGAGTTCCCTCAGTTCGTTCAGTTAATGCATCGTGAGGAAAGAAATAAGATCCCCCCTCTCCCCCCCCCTCCCCCCCCCCCCCCCCCCCCCCCCCCCCCCAAACACTTGGCTTCATGGATCATTGGGAAAGAAATAAGGCAAGATTGCTCTAAACTCGTTCACTTATAACGTATTGTCAGGAAACAGCTGAGCGAAGTTTTCCCACAACCTCTATTCTTAACGCATCGTTAGGGAAGAAATCAGACAATATTCTCCTCATCGTCAGGAAAGAAAGAAGATTCCGCTCAACTCGTTCCATCGATAGGTAAAGAAATGAGATTTGGTTCCATTAAGCTTGTTCTCTACATGTATCAGTGTTAGAAAAGAAATCAAATAAAACTCCGATTCCTCTCTGTTCATGCGTTAAACAGTTAAAACTTTGATGTCCGAATTTAAATGGAAAAAGAAAAGGTAACTGAACAAAATGTCTGGGAGAAAATGAAGTAAAATTTACAACTGCATATCAGGTCATCGCCTTTAGTAAACGTCTGTAAAGAAACAAATCAAAGCTACAACCATTAGGAGCAACGCAAGAATGCTTCAAAAGAACCAAAGTAGACAGCATTATTCATACCCCAGCAATCATCTCAAGCCTGCCTGACTAAAATCGGCACAATAATAATGGCTTTCTAGCACTAAATGGTTTTATTTTGAACTTTGATCTCTCTCTCTCTCTCTCTCTCTCTCTCTCTCTCTCTCTCTCTCTTGTGTGTGTGTGTGTGTGTGTGTGTGTGTGTCCCTGTGTGTCTGTGTGCCCCCTCCCCCCCTCTCTCTCTCTCTCCCTCTCTCTCTCTCTTTCCGCACCCCAGTCTCGCCTCTTTCTCCCTCTCCGTCTCTCCCTCCCCCCCCCTCTCTCTCTCTCTCTCTCGCTCGCTCTCGCTCTGTTGTGTGAGCGTGAGGAAAGAGTGGGGTAGCTTTAATCAGTTATGAAGAAGCGTGTACAGATCTTGAACCCATCCTTATTCACGTCTTGCCGTTCATTGTATTACAATGGTTAGTTGTATTCCCAGTTCATACGCTCTGCAAGCAGCGTCCCTGTGGACAACCGCTATCTTATCATTCATGTATGCACTTGCCTCGCTTGTTGCGACCGAGCACACAAGCTTCGGATTCCTGCCGCTCTCTTCTGTCTCACTTCATTCCTCGGTGAAAACTTGAAGGGTTCACAACTAACGAGATATTTGCGTACGTGACCAGTTTTTTTTTTTTTTTTTCCTTTTTTTCTTTCTTTTTATTCATTTATTTTTTTATTCATTCATTCATTTTTTTAAATCTCGCCATTCAGTTCGCCACGTTACGCCTTCGGGGATAATGTCTTAAACGACACCAATGTTTCAGTTTCAGTTTCATCAAGGAGGCGTCACTGCGTGCGGACTTGTCCATATATGCTACACCACATCCGCTAAGTTTTGAGACAACACTACGCATGATTTTAAGCTGATGGATAAATGAATTAACAACTAAGATGAGAGAATTGAAGAAGAGGGTCTCGTGGCTACGACTTAGCAGGTGACTGACCTACGCATTAGCCCAATGCGCTGGTCAGACCTTGAGTGCCTACCTAACATTGGTTGGGTTTTTTTTTTTTTTTTTGTAACGTAAGTGTGATACATTTCCATGTATCCATCCGACTGGTACGTGATGGTCTGCTCATCCCCTGCAGGTACAATGGCATTTAGGGTGCGTGCAACAATATCTTCCATGCATGCAGTTCACGCATGGGATCTCGGTCTACTGTCTCCTCCGAAGGACCGAGACTGGACTGGAAGCTGCACAGGTGTCAACTCCGAGAAGAACATCTCTGCCGGCATGGCTGTTCTCGAGCGGGAGTCGAACCCACGGACCTTGGAACCAGACTTGGGCTCCTTTCCCACTGGACCAACTGGGTCTCCTTTGCCGCTTTATGTGCCTAATTCTTTATGTTTTGTATACATCGCTGGGAATAAAAGGCGTTTAATTTCTTTAACAATCCCGTGCCTGCCTGTTCAGGTAACGTAAAACGCCCCGTTTCTGTAAATTTCTTCGTCAGCCATATACCGTGAGTAAAAAAAGGAGTCAGCGTTACACCTGAACATAACCTCACCTAATTTTCAAATGTAATTTCAAGTAACTCCGCCAGTTAACATGGACGAACAAATTACAAGACAAAACACGACGCGTTTCGACCTTTTAGCTCTACTTCAGGCAAGACAAGAGAAAACACGACAAGATAATCTTGCCTGAAGAAGACCTAAAAGATCGAAATGCGTCGTGTTTTGTCTTATGATTTGTTTGTCAACGTTAACCGGCGGAGTTACTTAAGATTACTTTTAAAATTTGCTCCATTTTCCGCCCGCCTGCCTGTATTCGTGTGTTCTAGTTCGTCTATATACTTTGAAAATAAACCTCACTAAGCCTGGATCCGCTTTGTTACCCCACTAGTCAGGTCCGGTGTCGTATAATATCTGGGAACCGTAATATCTGGGAACGCGTTTCCAGATTTCCTGAACTTCCAATCGTGAAATCTGGGAACTTTGTGAAAATCATGCCAAGAAATTAATGGGAAAAAAGTGACAAGAAGGCCAAAGATCTCAATTGCACCTAAATAAATTGTTTCCTACCTTATCTCGAAAATCCATTCGTTTTTCGTCTTCTTTCTGCCCTTCTGAGCTCTGAAAGACCACGTTCCCAGATATCACGGGCCTTCCCAGATATCACAGTACATTTTGGGAACGCGTTCCCCAAAACATCTGTGATATCTGGGAAGCCTTCCCAGATATCACGTTCCCAGATTTTACGCGACACCGGAACCTGTTTCTGTCTGTGCACTTACCGATAAAAGACGAAGACAAGGACGAGGATGACGAGGACGGCACATAGGACGAGGGCGCCCGCCGCACCTCCAGCAATGGCCGCTACCTCTACGTGTTGTGTCTGGTCTGTTGTCCAGGTGTGTCGCCGGAAGACAACATACAACAGGTCTACACTGTCCTCTCATCGTTAACATAGAAGTAGATACGACAAACACAGGAAGATCTTTAATTAAAGATCGTCTCCATGAAGACGTTATCAGTATTTTAAAAACTGGAACATTTTTGTTCTCCTCCTCTGAATCAGATATAACTCATATTAAAAACTCTCAATCTTTCAAGACTATTTTCCCTAGAACATTTTGTTTGTTTGTTTGTTTGTTTTTTTCTCAGGACACTAAGTATAGAGAGTAGTGTTGGTAACTGCTTATTGTTTATGTTGATCTTCTGACAAGAGCTTCAATGGCACTGTCAGGTATAGGTAACGCTTGCGATAACTCTCTCTTCCTCCCTACCTCCCAGAGAACTATAAAATAGGCATTCTGGCTCACCCACCTCCGCCAGCTCCAACCGGCTAAAGCCGGTTTCGCTGTTGCTCCGCCGGCTTACCCAGAATGCCTATTTTATAGTTCTCTAATAGTAAACACTTTACAAACATACATAATGTGTAGGATTATCTGTTTTTAACACTAATTTAGAAAACTTTTGAGACTTAAGTTTTTGCTTAATCCTTCGTTTTTCTTGGGAATTTTCAATAACATCGTTTTCTTTCATACATTCATCAAAAGCGTCTCTGTCTTTCATGTGGAATAAAACCACTGTCTTTAATTGCTCTCTAAAGTCTTTTAAAACTGAGTTATATTTTTGACATAAAATCCACACACTTATCCCAGCATGTCTTCCACTGAAAGCCAGTTTTGACAAAGCGTTTCTTTTTTTGACTATGTCTCTTTCTGCCGAACAGTCATCTATAATAAATAGTGTCTGAGTTCCTTCAAACTGTCTATAAAAGTGTTCTAAGCACTCGCTAAGTTTATTGCTAGGATCAACTAAATAGATTTCATCATCCGTCCATATAAACCTTCTGTCGTGATATGCTTTGTTCCATTTAAGTGTTGGGCAGAAAATTACTATATGATCAAAATTATAACGATAAACTGTTTGTAATAGGTCGAGGACAAATATTGTTTTTCCACAACCAGTCTGTCCACAAATCAATGAACAATGAGGGGTTTTTATCATAAAGTTTAACATCGGCATTGACACCAAAGTCGTTTGCTCCATAGTTTTAAAACAGAATTTAATTTACACCAGTTATTGTTTTTATCATACTCTCTGTCAAAACTTGTTCAGTATAATAAAACCCTATAAGGCCCAAATGTGTAAGATTAATCCAGTTCAGTTCTGTAAGATCGTTTCTATTTAAACTAATATCAATTTTGTTGCTTGTTGTTATGACCTTAATATCCTCGCCATTGTAAAGAACGACGACAGTAACTTTAAGTTTGTCAACGTCTAAGTTTTGCCAGCTAATAAGAATTCCTTCCATAAGGTTGTCACTGACACCCACAGCTCCATTTCTCGCCTCATCTTTTAAGACAGAAATTTTAAATATCATTGTGAACGTGTCTCCTAATTTTGTGCGTGGAATGAACTGTAATTTTGTAGAAGCTTTCTTTAAAACCGATTCTCTTCTGTGGAGGATGTACTGTTTGTCCCCAAACGGCTTTATTTCGATCTCTTTCCGACTGTTGTCCTCTGGCATAAGACTTACATGTAAAGGGCCAGAGTTCAATGCTTTTCTGAAACTTTTTTGGCGGTCGAAAAATGTAAATGGGCTTAAGAATTCAAATTTTATGTCCCATTCTAAATATGGTTCTAAGTGCCATTTGTTGTCAGTTTTTCGAACTATTTTATATTCATACTGACCTGTATTATTTGCTTCTAGATTGCGTAGTTGTTCTAGTTTAGGAAACCTTTTGTTGTCGTCAACCTCTTTGCGCTTATAATAACCATCTTTAGTGTACTCAAAACCATATAAAGTGCCTATCTCACCGTTTTGTTCAAAGTCCTCAACGTCTGCAAGGTCTTTTAATTCTAAAGTTACACACCTCTCAGGCGCTAATGTAACCCCCGAATCGTCTGGTCCACGTGACATTTTTTAAAACAACGTATTATTTTATTTCTAAAACAATGTGCAGGTTATCACATTTCACGACTTTCCCTGTTTTATCTGTGATCTTTATATTAAATGATCTGACCCTCCCACAAGCTAATTTTTTAAACTGTAAATTAGGGAATTGTATAATTTCATAATCGCAATATGCAGCTTTCCCTGATGGAAGAGCTCTTAAAACAGTTGAGGGCCTTCCATCATATAAGTTTTCATCAGTGCTCAGCTCGTCCAAATGAACATAGAGTAATGAATGTAATGCAAGATCGAGCGGATATTCTCCCTCATAAGTAGTTTTGTCTGGTGTAACTATAAATCTATGAAAGGCATGAAAGCCATGATTGCCAGTTGCAAAGCCTAACATTTTAGCTAGCTCTACATCAAAAAGGTAACCTCCTACTTCTTTTTCAGGTTTGAATGTCAACATTATTTTCAAATTTGCATTGTTAAGTTTGAGAGTAATGTCGAAGTTACTCATTGCTTCTTTTAGCGAGCAAAACCCGTAATAACCATCAGGTATGGTTAACTGGCTAATTATGTCTCCACCAAGGTCAAGTTTTTGAATTACATTATTCTTCTTGGATTGACTTATATTAAACCATACGACTTTGTAAAAAATTTCATGGAGTGCAACCCTTCGGGTTCCGCATTTATTATCAATAGCATACTCTAAAAACGAAGGACTGCCTTGAGTTGTTATTGTTACAAACATTTTTAAAACAAATTTAAAAATGAGTGCATTCAAATATACTAATGCAAAATATTCTGTTGGGCCGCACTACAGTCCTAAAGATATAACAACTGACACCCTCGACATTTCTGTGACTCAGACTGACGCCTTTCAAGTAAAGGTTAGTACTCCATTGAACAGATATCTTAACCCCCCTATTAAAAACGACTACATCCCAAAAGTGTGGTTCAGTCATCCGATGCAGTTTTATCAGAACCAGTTAAACTTTGCTGTGTTTTGTGCATCAACTGGGTGTGGAGTGTCGTATGCTGATCATTTAAATCATCCTGATCCTTTGGTGAGGTCAGTGTATAGATTTCATTTTTATTACACCTTCAGACGTATTTTGTCTGAACTGCAAGCGCCATTACCAAATGACAAAACGTTTAATCCATTCAGCAACAGAATAGATTACAAGGCTTTTGAAAGGATCTGTAACGAATTTGATATTGACCCAAAGACAGACTTTAGACAAAAGTTGGATCTTAATCATGGTTTAGGCACCCTTTATTTTTGGGGCGTGCACAGAAAGTATAACTATGATTGGAATCCTCCTTACACATCTTTCTCTTCAGGCACAACTGTTCACCTCGGGTCCATAGAGCAAGAGCATAAAACAGCATGGACAACATTTATTTTGGATACTTCTAATGGTCTAACTAGAGCGGGAATAGAACGAATAAACGACTCCATTCGTACTTATGTTTGGTGTTTGCTAGGTTCGCAAGCACAAACGAGATCAAACATAATTGATCCTTCTACTGGCTTTGACGCCCAAAAACAGTATTTAGCAAATTTAGAGGATTCTATTAATTCTGCAATTGATTTGCCTTCAAGTATTAAAAGGTACCAAAATGTTTTGCAATACGCAAGATCGAAAGTAGACTTTGCTGTTGGCACTGGTTTATACATGCTGCCTTCTGACCTCAGACTTCAGATAGGAACAATAATAAACTATAATAATGAAATCCTTGTGGCTGGTAAAGAAGAGAAGGTCGGAAAAAACGACATAAATTCTAAGCCAGCAATAGCAATAAAAAAAGAAGCCCCACCAATCCCCGAGCCCCCCAAACCCCCCCATTCAATCCCTGTGGTCCCAAGAAATAATGACCATGAATATGAAAAGACAGCACTTGTTATTGGATTAACTGCCCTAGGATTACTTGGTCTTTATCTTACTAAAGAGTAACCCAACTATTAAGGCAACTAATGCCCATAAGTGCTCGGCCATAAAGCCAACTACTTTACTTGCAGTAGACAAAAGCCAGCTAACGATCCCCCCTATTATACCAGGCAAAGAGTCTATTGCCTTACTGGCTAATTTTTTTAATAAACTTGCAAGATGATCAAGTTGTTTTTTTACCCATGATTTATCTGATGGTGGTCCTGGTGGCACTGCTCCCCCACCGCCACCACCGCCTGTAATAGCCAACACCAGTGTACTTATTGCAAATCCTAAGGCTGTTATAACACTTGCTAATGTGACGCCTTGCTCTCTAAACAGTGTTCTTATTCGTTCTGCTAGTGTTGTGTCTTCATATAAAATTCTTTGGATAGTTTCTCTTATTCTGCTCACTTGAGTTCGTAATTGTTCTCGGTTAGTAGACAGCACTTCTAGTCTTGCTGATCTCTCTTGTTCAAGATCTTTTAGTCTTTGTGTTATTCTTTCTTTAACACCAGGTCCTAAGTTGTGGTCATCAGCCTCAACTAGTTTTTCTTTTTCTCTTTTTATATGCTCATCTAGTTCACCCAGTTTTGCTAAATTGTTTGTTAATTCGCCTCTGATGCTTTTCAAAGCATGATCAAGGGCCGTTATTTCTCTCATAGGTAGCGGCGGATCGTGCATAGTTTTTAATACTGTTTCTTCTGAAAAACTGGTTTCTATTATTTCGTCTGCTGTTGGGCTTAAATCTTTAAGGGGTATGTTTTGTATTTGGTTATCTGTTGGGAGTTCTTGTAGTGTGTTTTGAAGTTTAGCAACTGCCTCACTGTCTAATCTTCGCGGTTTAGCAATGCCAAGGCGATTTTGATCGCTCACACTGAGCCTTTGTCTAATTGTAGTCTTTGCTAAAAACTTTGATGGGTCTGGTTTAGTTGTAAGCTGAACAAGTTGTCCTTGCTCGTTTTTCACAAACAAATGGTCATCTTTTGTTTCAAAATCATTAGGGTCTATAAATTCGGGAGGTTCTTGGCCTAAACTTTGATAAAATGATTTGACCTTACTTTCTGTTAATTCACGCCGCAATGATTGTAATGGATGTGTCAAAGGCGTCATTTCACTCATGTCGTCTCCAGGATCAAAAACATCATAATCTTCTTCTGCCATGTTTTTAAATAATTAACTTTTTATTTTGTTTTATAAAAAAAATGTCACAAGCATATGGTTCGATTCTTGACCCGCATAGAAGACTGAAAGAGCCCTTTGGCGTGAAGGGAAATAAACAGAATATTATTGTTCCAAATAATCCATCTACTATTGATTCAGATCAAATTCTTACTGTTAAATTTCCAGACCTAGGAGCAGATGAAGTGATTGTGCCGGGATCTGCACGGCTTACTTTTAAAATAGAACTTGATTCAGCAACAGACACAAGCAGGACAGTTGTACAGAATCTGGGACGGGCAATCGTTAAGAAAATTTCTATAAAACTTGAGGGGCAAGAAATATTTTCTTTACACAATGCAGACATATTTCTAATCTATTCTGATCTATGGCTAACCGATAATGAAAGGGCCGATCTTGCGTTTCAAGGAATCGAAAATAACGAAGCACTAAAACACAGAATAGACGCCGAAGATGCTAAAGACGGTAACAAGTATGAAGCTGTAAGTTATGCGTTTGGAAATCGCTTTTCTATACCCTTGGATTTTGAGTTGTTAAAAGCGCATGCGCCATACTTTCAAGGAGCATTAAAAGACAGATTGTCATATGAACTAACTTTTAATGAATACAAACGTGTCATTAGATCGACAGACACTGATTCCAAGTACAGCATTTTCGACATCTCGTTAGAGTTTGACATTGTTAGCAACCCTAACTTAGCAAGGCTGATTGAGCAACAATATCAGTCAAAATTAGCAATATATTACGAAAGAGTGATTCATCATTCAAAATATCCTAAAAGCAGAGCAGACACTATATGGAACTTTAGTTTTAGCGCCGCAGCAAGATCCCTTAAAGGTATTTTATTGCTGTGTGAAGATGAAGAACCATTCAAAAGACAAAGTGAAAAGTTTATCAATCCTAAAATAACGAAAGTACAATGTTCAATTGAGGGTAGTCCTAACCAAGTCTACGGTAGCGGGCTTAAACCTTATCATCATTTTGATGAAATAAGAAAATTGTTTGGAGGCGGGAGGTGTAGAAATCCAACAGTAGACCTTGTGTCTAAAGATCTACACCTTCACAGTGTTAGACTTGATGAATATTTAACAACGAAATACGGTTTATGGATTGACCTAAGGTCAACAGAAGATAATCAGTTGCATGGGAGTGGGAGAACAGTTAAAGACGTAATAAACATTCAAATTGATAAAGAAAAAGAGAGTGATAAACCACTTAATGTACATTTGTTTTTAATATATGATGCGCAGCTGAATATTCAAGATAACAGATTGAAAGATATCCAATACTAAATTATTTTTATTTTAAAAAAGCATGTCTGTTACGACTTATCCAAAAGTGCCCAAAGAAGAGATAGCTGCTGCTGTAGACATAAAAACTTTCAGATTAACCAACATTACACAAATGCAACAAAAACTACAGCAGGACCTTTCAAAATACAGTAAAACCAAACGAAGGTATTCTGCTGTCTTTAATGCTGTTACATATGTTAATACTGGAGCATCGGCGGTTAGTGCTTTAACAGCAGGAACAAGTGTAGGTCTCTTAGCAACAGGCGTAGGTGCACCGGTAGCTATACCTCTAGGCGGTTTGTCTTTAACTCTTGGCCTGTGTTCATTGGCTGTAAGTGCTGTCAGCAAAAAAATAAAAGCTAAACTCCAAAAGCACACAGCTATGGTTCAACTAATAACAGCTAAACTTAGTTCCTTCAAACTGACAATAAATAAAGCACTTGCTGACTCAAACATCACGGATGAAGAATTTAGTCGCCTACAGGCTGATTTTGAGGACTACAAAAGACAAAAGTTTGATCTTCAAAGAAAGGCAAGGGCAACTTTTTCTCAACAACCAGGCACCGACCAGATAAAAAAGGAATGTTTAAAAAAAGTAAACGAGACATTAAACTCTGTTCTAAACAGCTCACATTAACAACCCCAAAGGGCGTTTATACTTTAGTTTATGAGTCCAAGCACAAAAAGACCGTTGATATTGATTCTGATTAACTTTTATTTTTTTGATTTAAATAAATATTTTGAGTTAGAAAAGAAGCTCAACATGGATAAGATATATGAAGGTTCAGATGAATTGTTTGAAGCAATGCTCGAGGAAGAGCGTTTGTCAAAAGCTTTAAATGAGGTCGTTTTAGAAGTTATTGATCCAACAAAGGTACAGGCAAGCGTTGTACACGCTATTTCTCAAGTTCCAAGTAAACTAACAATAAACCCTCCAGTTAAAGTAAGGTTAGTTGTTTTAATCGACTATATAACAATAAACGAAGAAAATCTAGAAGTCTGGGTCTCAACTAAACAGCAGACTATTCTTTCTCATAATGACTTAACACCCGGTTGGGCAGATCAACTTCTTACACAGTTTAATGAAGCCTCTGAAGCAGCTAAAATGAGAGGCTCTGGTTGGTCAGAGGGTGAAGTCCTAGACATCAGATTAAGACAAGCTAAGTATGAGCCAATTGTAGGCAAGGCTTACATTCCACTGCCTCCAACATTAGTTGCAAAGAAAGCAGTTTTGAACATAAAGAATTCAGACGACAAATGTTTTATGTGGTGCGTTCTTGCTAGGCTGCATCACGTTGCCAAAAATGCAGAGAGAGTATCTAACTATTTACAGTGGGCCAATAATCTTAACTTTAACGGCCTTGAATTTCCTATGGCTGTAGACAAAATTGATCAGTTTGAAAAACAAAATCCACCAATAACTGTTAATGTCTACACATGGTCTGAAGAAACCAACCTTCTGCCAATTAGAGTGTCAAAGAACAGTCCAACAATAGGCGAACCAACCAAAACTCATGTAGACTTACTCCTGATGCAAAGCCTTAATGGGTTGCACTACACTCTAATACGCACAATGAGTAGATTACTAGTGCATACTACAAAACAACATAGCAAACAAGAATTCTGTAGAAAATGTTTAACAAGAATTCCGTCCGTTCAAGCTGCGAGCGAACATATAAAACATTGTATTAGCCCAGTTGACTGTGATACAGAACTAATTACGCCCGGAGAAGGCAGTAAAGTTAGTTTTAAGAACTGGAAACGGTTGCAAACTAGTCCATATGTTGTTTACGCAGACTTCGAATCACTCATTGTTCCTTATGAAGGACCAACCCCACAGAAACTTCCTAAAACAGTCTTAATGAGTAATCATCAGATTTGCTCATTTGCCTTCATCATTGTTAGGTCGGATGGCGCCCATTCAAAGCCAGAATTATACAGAGGACCAAATGCTGCAAAATACTTCTTAAAACGCATGCAGCAAGTGCGTAATGCCTGTTCTAATAATCTAAACTTATCTGAAATCATAATGACGCCTGAAGACCAACAACAGTATGACTCAGCCACTCACTGTTGGATTTGTGGGGCGGCCTTGGTTGCCACCGCAGAGAATCCAACAGTAAGAGACCATGATCACATTAGTGGAAAGTTTAGAGGAGCAGCACATAACAAATGCAATCTTCAACTAAAGTTTGAACCAAAGACATGGAAGCTGCCTATATTCTTTCACAACTTGCGAGGTTACGACTCTCACCTTATAATGCAAGCAGTAACCAGCGACTTCAGGGTGTCATGCATTGCGCAGTCATCAGAAAAGTACATGTGTTTCACTTTAAATAACATGTCTTTCTACGACTCTATGCAACACATGATGGGTTCATTAGAGTCACTGGCTATGTCCTTAAAGTCCTGCCCAATAACAGAAGAATATTTTGACCCAACTCTTGTTAGAAAGGGCGTTTACCCTTATGAGTACATGAACAGTTGGCAAAGGTTTGACGAAGATACACTTCCGCCTAAAGGCGCGTTCTTTTCTAGTCTCAGAGGAAAGGACATCAGTGATTCTGATTATTCGTATGCTCAAGATGCGTGGCAGAAGTTAGAGTGTAAAACAATGGGAGACTATCATGATTCATATTTGATGGCAGATGTATGTTTGTTGGCGGATATTTTTGAAAATTATAGAAAGACCTGCATGAAACATTACAGTTTAGATCCTGCGCATTATATTTCTGCGCCTGGGATGAGCTGGGACGCTTTCTTAAAATTTACTGGAGTACAAATTGATTTATTGTCTGACCTGCCAATGCTTCAGATGATTGAAAACGGATTGCGTGGGGGAATCAGTATGGCGTCGCACCATTACTGTAAAGCAAACAACAAATACTTGGACGACTATGATCCAAGTAAAAGGTCTAACTATCTCATGTATTTAGATGCAAACAATCTGTATGGTTGGGCTATGGCGCAATCACTTCCATTACGCAACTTTAAAATGTACACAGGACTCAAAGACATTCAAAAGTTTTTAAAATGGCTACCTACTCTAGAAGCTGATCGTAAAAGAGGTCTCATTCTAGAAGTTGATTTAGAATATCCTCATGAACTTCATGATTACCATAATGACTATCCATTAGCGGCAGAAAGTCTAAAAGTGTCAATGACAGAACCACCTAAACTTGTGCCTAATCTTCGTGACAAAAAAAATTATGTCTGTCATTACAGACTTCTTCAATTTTATTTAAGACATGGTTTGAAGTTGACAGCTGTTCATCGTATAATTGCTTTTGATCAAGAACAGTTCATGAAACCATACATAATGAAGAACACTGATCTCAGAACTAAATCCGCAGATGCTTCAGAAAAAGACTTTTTCAAGTTGATGAACAACAGCTGTTTTGGAAAGACTATGGAGAATCCGCACAAGCGTAAAGATGTTAGATTGGTCACCAGAGAAAACGTTGCAATTAAGTTGACTTCAAAACCTAATTATCAGGACTTCAGAAGATTTCATGATCAGCTTTTTGGCATAATGATGAAAAAAAAGAAAGTCAAATTGGATAAGCCCGTTTTTATTGGGTTTACTGTTTTAGAGCTGTCGAAGCTTTTGATGTTAGAATTTCTTTACGACTACTTTAAACCCTTGTATCCAGAGTCCAGAGTTCTGTACACAGATACAGATTCCTTTGTAATCGACATCCCTACTGAAGATTTTTACAAAGACATGGAATTAGAAGTAGCTAAAGAGCATGCGGGATGGTACGACACATCTGATTACCCTAAAGATTCGCCTTTGCATTCAGATATTAACAAGAAGGTTTTAGGTAAGATGAAGGATGAATTATCTGGTGGTGTGATCAAGGAGTTTGTTGGTTTGAGGTCGAAAATGTACAGTCTTTCAAGCCAAAAAAAAGTTGTTAAAAAAGCAAAGGGAATATCTCGCAGTGTTGTGCAGTCAAGCATATCCCATGACAACTATAAAAAAGCATTGTTTGACAATAAGACTTTTCATCATGACAACGTAAAACTACGATCTAATCTACATGAGATCAACACAACTGTTGTAACAAAGAAGTCATTAGATAGAACAAACACAAAACGTGTGTTTGTTAATCCAGAGTTTTCATATGCAATCGGGCATTGGAGAATAGTATAATCATATGGGCTTATATTTTTCAGCAATCGCACGTTCAATTATATCATCATCTAATTTAGCAAAATTAATATTATTTATTAATGCTAGATGTGCTTTAATTTTTTTTGTCATTTCGCAATATTCATGTTCCCATACCCATAAATCAAAATAAAAGCTTTGGGGTTTAAAGCGATTGTCTGGCGATTGTTCTAGCCAGGGATTGTCAATCTTCTCAAATACTTCTTTAATGATATACTGATACTCAAATAAATCTTGCATTAATTTTAAAGACTTTTCCTTTGCCATTTCTGCCATTTCCCTTTGAGCTTCCATTTTAAACCCAAATGTATTTGCGTAGATTAAAACAGTTCGTTAAGCTTAACTATATCATCACCCAATTCAACCAAATTATTTTTCATTACTGCTAAATGCGCTCGAATTTTTTTAATATATTCCCAATCAAAATTTGAGGTTTTGTCTAGCATGGCATAATCAATCTTCTTAAATATTAGTCTAATAGCAAGATTATAATCAAATATTTTTCGCATTATTTCTAAGGACTCTTCCTTCACCATTCTTGCTTCCAGTGCCATTTTACGTAAGGATTCTTCCTTTTCCATTCTTGCCGCCATTTTAATTTAAATTAAAAAATAATTAAGCGACTGTGTCTGGAGGGATTATCTGCAGTTCTTCCTTCACAAAAGATCTTTGAGGGGCCGGCCGTTTTGTTGTGTCAGTTTCTCGTAAATAATACACGGGTGGATTCATTTTCACAATTTTTTTTATCTCATATGGATCAACACTCCAAACTGGATCTGTTGCCCTGATGCGAGTGTCCCCTTCCGCTTCTCCCGGTGAATAAAGGTATCTCACTTTCAAACCAAATGGTAATAGTTTGCTTGATGAAGACTCTCCTTCAACAACATTTATTGTTTGTTTTCTGATTGCTTGTACTGGTTTTAGACCTTTAAATTCTTCATTATTCATTGCGCGCAAAACTGAGGGCAGCCTTCTAACCCATTCTGTGTTGCGAGAATTGTCAATCAGCTCTCTGTGATACTGGTAGGAGAAAAGTCTTTCAGATAACTGTTTGTTAAAGTTTTCAACCAAACCCTGTGATCTGTGAACACCCGGAATGCCTCTTTTAATGGTAACTCTATGTTTTAACAATAATTGATTCACTTGACCTTTAAATTCTTTTCCATCATCGACTTGAATCATGCGAGGATAAGTTAATGGGCCTCGTTGATATATCAGTTGTAAAGCGACAGCAACAGCAGAAGCACTCTTTTGTGTTAATGGTTCCGCATCTTTGTATCTTGAAGCTATGTCAATGACTGTAAGTGCGTACTTAAATCTTTTTCGTCTAATCGTATCATGGGGTAAATATAGAAGGTCCATTTGATGGGTGTCGTTTGGAGTTATATTCACAAAGTGTGGTCTCTGTATTTGTTTAGGCGCTGGTAGATAAATTTGCCAAATCGCTTGTTTAGATAACCATTCCTTTGCTGTTTGTTCACTGACTCCAGCTGCTTGGCTTAGCTTTTTAATTGCTGTTATTCCCTTCCAATATCCTTTTGGCGAATAATAGATCTTGTTCATTTTTTATTCAGCCAATATTATGTGCAACAAAATACACAGCGGTCATGCCAAAGACAATAAACAATATTTCTTGCATCTTTTGTTTTTCTGATGGTTGATAAAAGTCGCTAAATTTTGGTGGAGGCAATGTCTCGATTGGCTTGCCTGTTACAAGATAATATTCTTTTATTGCTTGATCAACATCTTTAAATGTGTAAGCTGCATGTCCCTGTTGTTTAAGTCTGTCGTTAATAAAATCTAACTGCTCCATTCTTTGCTTTTCATAGGTGTCTTGTGCAGCAGCTAGTTGCTCCATAGCTTTGTTATGTCTTTTTCTCTCGCCGTCATCACGTAGTTTACTAAACGCGTAATTACTTCCGCTGAAAGCAAGCGCGTTGACCACTGCGCCGCCTATCATCATTACGAGTGAAGCCATTTTTATAAATGTATTTTTTTAATTTTACATATTGATACTGTCTGGAATTATTCCTTGCTTAACTAGAAAATCTTTCGTAGCAAATGAAGCTGTAATAACAGCAATCAGCTTTGCTGAGTCTTCAAAGTCTAGTTTGCCAAGATCTGCTGGTTTTATTTTTAACAGGCTTTTACCAAGCATTGTGTATCCTACACTTAGGCCTCCAATAACAGCAGAATGGTATACAAGGTTAGTAATAGTTTTTTCGGTGCTCATTTTTAAAAAATAAAATAATATTTATTCATTAATAAAACATGAACTGCGATGATTTACTTCCTGAACTTACAAATGATCAAGTTGATGACCAAGCTATTATGCGCCAAAAGGAAAGGCTGTATTCTTTAGCAGCATGTGGAAAAACAAAACAGTACCTTGGAAATGAATTCAGCATAGAACAGATACAACAGATGTCGCCACAAGACATTGTAAAGTATCACAACAGGTATGAAGCGCAACTGGGGTCAAGAATGGTAAAAAGTGTTGGGCAAACGGTTCTTAGTTTGTACACTAAACTAGTTAGTAGATTTGCTCCCATTGATTCTGAACAAGATTTTATGTATGATTTAACACAGGATCCAGTTTTAACAAAGTCATTAGAGTCTCTAGGATGTGATCTATATTACAGATTTGGAACATTATTGTCGCCATTAATCATGGGATTAATTACTTTTAATCATATAGATTTTGTTTCCCTTCAAAATGACCGAGCCAGAAAATCAGCAGAAAACATTGATGGAGAAAGTGACCAGTAAAAAGCCTCCTCATCCTGGGCGTGTTGCAGCAGGAAAAAAATTAGCAGAGTGGAACAAACAAAAAAAATTAATGTTGCAATCACAGAATATAACTCATAATGAAAACATAACACCGCCAACGCCAACAGTTGTTTCAATGCCAGCTGTAAATACACAAGTTGATTCAAGACCTACAACACCAAAGTCGACATGGATTATTTGGATTAAAAGAGTTAGCATTTTTGGCGTCATTGCTGTTGGTGGGGGTGGTTATTACGTTTATAAAACATATAAACAACGCCAGCAAAAACCAAAGCAGTCAAAAAAATCTCAACCACTAAATACAGAAGCCAAACAAAAAAGCATGCCAGAACCGCCAACAACAAAAGATCATTTTGATCCATTTCAGATGGAATAATATTTCAAGAACTTAATAAATAATTATAAGTGACTTGAATAAGAACTTAATAACGACTTGATGACGACTTGATAAAACTTAAAT
>CM065727.1:24508067-24525567 GCA_033310375.1 Conus canariensis
TCGTCGTCGTAATAGTAGTAGTAGTAGTAGTAGTGGTGGTAGTAGTAGTCGTAGTCGTAGTAGTAGTAGTAGTAGTCGTCGTCGTCGTCGTCGTAGTAGTAGTAGTAGTAGTAGTAGCAGCAATAGTCGTCGTCGTCGTAATAGTAGTAGTAGTCGTAGTAGCAGTAGTAGTAGTAGCAATAGTCGTCGTCGTCGTCGTAAAGTAGTAGTAGTCGTAAACGTAGTAGTCGTCGTAGTAGCAGTCATAGTAGTAGTAGTAGTCGTCGTAGTAGTAGTAGTAGTAGTAGTAGGAGTAGTCTGATGTCCTCCACTTCATTGGCTGGAAACAGACAATACTAGTAGTAGTAGTAGTCGTAGTCGTAGTAGTAGTCGTTGTCGTCGTCGTCGTCGTCGTAGTAGTAGTCGTAGTAGCAGAAGTCGTAGTAGCAGTAGTAGATAAGTAGTAGTCGTCGTCGTCGTCGTCGTCGTCGTAATAGTAGTAGTAGTAGTAGTCGTTGTCGTCGTCGTCGTCGTCGTCGTCATCGTAGTCGTCGTCGTCGTCGTCGTCGTAGTAGTAGTAGTTGTCGTCGTCGTCGTGTCGTCGTCGTCGTCGTCGTAGTAGTAGTAGTAGTAGTAGTAGTAGTAGTAGTAGCTGCCGTCGTCGTCGTCGTTGTAGAAGTAGTAGCAGTAGCAGCAGCAGCAGTAGTAGTAGTAGTTATAGTAGTAGCAGCAGCAGCAGTAGTGTTCAAAAAGAAAGGGTAAAAAAAAAACGCAGTAAATTCATATAGCTGACATGCTTTGTGTGGTCCGTGGAACTGTGAAGTTTCCCGAATGGTGTTGGGAACACCACAGCGTTACAGGTGGCGTTCGTTCTCTGTTGGATACCGTGAGATGACTGCCACCACCGCTGAAGACCGTGACTTCCCAAGTGTTCTGATCCAGGGGACTCTCGTCGGGCATAAACAGGTGACTGCTCAGAATACGGAACCTAATGATGCCCACGGCTGTTCGTGAAGGATTTCATCTTTATCTTTCAGCGTCGTCCTTTTCATCTTGTCTCTCCTGTTCCGCTCCTCCTCCAGTCCCATCCCCAGTTGAGTCATTTTCTTAGTGATGGAGAACTTGTTCACTTGTCGTTTGTTTTTTTCCACCCCTTCATGTTCATTCCCGTTGTTTGTTTGTTTGTTTCTTCTTGTCGTGCCTGAAGAATACCAGCTGGCCAAGACACGTTACTTCGGGAGTTTGTTGCGTTCATCAATGCTTCAACATGTATTTTCATGTTCTGACTTCTGTCCGCAGTCATAATACTTTGAACCTAGCCAATAAACAAGCATGTCAAACCAATAAGCAGCTCACTGGACCATATGAAGACCACTGTCGTCAGTGAAGAAAAGAAAACTAAGTTGGTAGGACCATGTAACACGATCCAATAGGCCTGCTTAAACAGACATCCAAGAACTGTTCAAGGAGTGAGATTGGGGGGGGGGGGGGGGGGGGGAGACAAGAAGGAAAAAAAGATGGACCGACCACGTTACAGACTTGACAGGGAAACCACTTTGAAGAGACCCAAACCTTGGCACATATCCGACAGAACTGAAGAGACCTGGTGAACCGTTCCCCAGTGCGGCGCCCCAAAGACTTACCGCAGAATTAAGGGAGAGAAAAGAAGCGTGAGCATACTATAAAACATGGACTGGGGATGTAGACTGGACGACGAGTTTCTTTGTAAGTAAAAGAATTTGAAACCAAAACAAAACAAAATAAAAAGAAACAAAGAAAGAAAATACTGACATTCAAAGCCAATCCAGACGATCTCGGGCAATTTCTTGTGCAGAAGCAGCTCCACGGTGGCCACGTTGCTGTGGTTGAGCAGGGCCACGAAGGGGAACGCCTGCCGGGGGTCACGGCTCGACTCGCAGTCCAGGTGACGTGTCGTTGGGCCTGACTTCAGCGTGACGTCAGCCTGCCATGACACTTCCACGATGACGTCACGAGACCCATGATGATCGACGTGAAAGGTACGTTTAAGAGTGAATGACATGGAACAGGCTGTGTGTTGGTTCTTTATCAACTTTATTCCTATTTAATATTGGACTAATGATTGTATACAATACTTATGCAAAAAGAAAGAAGAAAGAAGGAACGGAAAAAACCGTCGGTTCGGGGGCGAAAAGGCGTGCATAAATGTTGAAAAAAAAATGGTGGGAATGGGAGGGAAGGGTGGCGACGGTAAGTTCATGTTTTTCAACACATTGTAGAACAAAGAAAGGAACAACAATGGTTTTAAAGACTGTAGTCCATCATGGGGATTTCTGACGAGGTCGGCAATCCTTTATACATCATCATTACAGGTCAACTGGCCGCACAGGGTCTTTTTCAGGGCAGTGAACGCTTAGCGTCAAAAAGTCCGAACTTGGACAAAACAACAAACAAACAGCAGTCAACAAGTCATACGCATTTACATGGAATTCAAAACGTGATGATGAACCCACAGATGTCTGCAAGGCTGGTGAAACTACACTCGGCTGAGGGTGCGAAGCATTCCTTTCAAGTTATCGTCCCCAGTGACAAAAAAAAAATCTTAAAGAAAGATCTAGTTGCAAAGTGAGACGACTGCAGGCGGAAATCTAAACAAATCTTAAATAAATGTTAGCGAACCGCCCAGAGAAACGTGGACAAACGAGTCACAAGACAAAACACAACGCGTTTCGACCTCTTAGGTCTTCCTCAGGTGAGAAACAAACGAATAAAACAACGAAAATTCACTTAGCTTTGATCGCTTCAGATCGCTTCAGAGTTCAGCGCAAGGAAGAAGGCCAGAAAAGCATTTGAATGAACAAAAATGCATAAAAAGTTTTCATGGGCAAACAGTTCAAAACAGAGGACTGTTGTCACTTTAGACAGCATGCACACTTTCTCCACCCAGTCACCAGTTTACATCGTTACAAAAAAAAGTTGATATGTTATCAATAGCCAGTGGAGTGCTTGTGTCGCTGCTTCTACCTCCGTGTTAGAATTGAAATTGTTAAACTGTGTGCGCCATTGTTTTCCTGGATAGTTCGGCCATTTTGCTTTACTGTGTATTCCCAGCCTGACTTACCTTTGGTGACAGAACCATCAGAGTATATAACAATATCATCTTTGTGCCAAGGTCTTCTACCTGCATATGAATTTCTACGTTGGTTTTGCCTTATGGCCATTCTCGACAGTGTCTTTCCAAGTTCTGGAGCGATGGCAATTTGGCAGAGGTGTTTGAAGTGTTCTGGATACTTTCCTCATTCTTTCGTTTCTTTGAGTTCTGCTTAATGGCACACAGGCAGTATATTGTCTTCTGCCTGTCCCATCCATGACTTTCCACGCCCTAACCGAGTGTGTTTTGTTTCCTTGACTGCTGCATGCAGTGGGTTTTGGGAATTTTCAAGTGCTCTGAAATATGCCTTCACCTGTTCTAGCTTGTGTCTTGCCTGCATTGAAGGAAAGTCACGCAGGTACCGCATATTTCAAAACTGGTATATCCTTCGTGGTTCCCAGGATCAATCTTATTGCTTCATTTTGTATTCTTTCTCATTTAAGAAAATTTAAGCCGTAATCCATAATCAATTACACTGAGTACAAGTGCGTGGTGCAGTCGGCAGAGATGGCGCTGTCCAATGCCTTTAGCTGCCATTGCTTTCATGGCTGGAGTATTCCTATTTTGTAGCAAATACTCTTATTTTGGATTTGGAATACTCTAAGTCAAATTTTGGGGTAAATAGGTCTGAGAGAGAGAGAGAGAGAGAGAGAGAGAGAGAGAGAGAGAGAGAGGAGAGAGAGAGAGAGTACTAAGTCAAAGAAGATGAGAGTGAGAAAGAAGGAAAATTTCCACAAAAAAAAAAATGGGGGCTGAATCCATATACTAAAACAAAAACCACCCCCTCCTTCCTTCCCCGTTCCCCACCCCCACCCCTCCCCTCCCCTTCAGGCATACCCCACAAGGGTGAAACCTCTAAGCCAGAAAGCACCTTGGAGCAGTGAGCCTCTCTCAGCATGTTGAGCCTCATGTCGACGACGAAGACGGCGATGGTGTTGGTGGTAGGCCAGCGTACGCTTCCGCCGTGCACCTGCACACGCCGCCTCCGCGCGGGTTCCGCCACCGGCCCGCGTCCAGCATGGTGAAGAGCGTTCGGCCCTCCACCTTACTCTCCTTCACCGAGCAGATGTCCACGATGAAGTTCTCTGCAACCAGCGGGCGTCAGCCTTATTTTACATCATCATCTGCTTTTTCTTGGTTTTTTTTTTTCGGTTTCGCTGTTTACACTAATGCAGAGCCATGTCTATCAGCACTGACTGGAATCCAAAGCACGGATTCCTTATAAGAAATAATAATGACAGAAACCGTGGCAAGTCACTTTAACACACACACACACACACACACACACACACACACATACACACACACACACACACACACACTACGCGCGCGCGCACGTACGTACGTACGTACGTACGTACACACACACACACACACACACACACACACACACACACACACACACACAGATGATAACAGTAAAAGGACATTAGTCCTGTTGTGAAGAAGAGTCACCGCGGGAAGGAATTCCACGAGGCGGCAGTCCTTGGTATGAATGTCTGCAGGGCGAAAGTCCACTCCCCCAAGAATAATGCATTGAAGTCGAAGGTGAAATTTACGTCCTATTGGCCGGAGGCCCTTAAAGACAAGGTATAATCGCAGACCGAAGTCTGCATTTTTCGTGGCAGTAGTTGCCGTTGGCAGTTGTATTAATTTTGTGTCTGGTTCCGGATACGGGCTGTCGTCTGTTCCTCTCTCAGTTCTGGTTCCGTGTGAAATCCGGTTCACTTTGTGGCGTTGGTTGGCCGACGGAGGACTTCGATTTTCTTCGCTTCCCGCCCAAAGGTCTGTCTTCAGAGCCGCCAGGCGGCCTTCTTCATGATCGACTGGCGATGGTCCTGTGCCGCGTAAAGCGGCTGACACACGAGCCTCCCCGCCCGTACGCTTCGGAAGCACCGGTCGAACCCGATCCCAAACGTAGCGTCTGTCATAGTAAACGTACATCTGAAACGGACTTCGGCATCCAGTTGAACCCGACCGTTCAGCTGCTGACACACGAGCCTTTTCGTCCGTACAGTTGAGATGAAACGTTTGAACCTGTGCGATCCGACCAGTCAGTGTCGAACAGACGGAGTGCTTCACGATAGTTTCAAAACCTTCGAGTTTGATCCCACATGCCGCTTCAAGGAGGCAGGTTGTGAAGGGGTTAAAGAAGAAAGGGTGCATGCTCACACACACACACACACACACACACACACACACACACACACACACACACACACACACACACACACACTGTCTCACAACAACAACACACACACACACATGCGCGCGCGCGCGCGCGCGCACACATACACACACACACACACACACACACACACACACACACACACACACACACACACACACGCAACATATACACAAGTCGCAGAATTAGTTTGATGGTGAAGGGAAGGGGAAGAAAGAACTGCTATTGATAGGCCAAAAGGGTTGTTTTAAGAGATGCCTTGAAGGAAGACAGAGAGTTTGAACTGCGCAAAGATAAAGGGAGTTTATTCCCAGAAACCGGACCCTGAAAAGAAATAGAGCGATCGCCATGGGTTTTAGTTCGAAATCGAGGGATTTTGAGCAGAGTGTTGTCGGTAGAACAACGTAAATGCCTGGAAGGAACATAGAGATGAAGGAGAACAGAAAGGTAGGAAGGAACTAAGCTATTCAAAGATTTAAAGCAGAGTAAGGACAGTTTGTAGTCTATTCGTTTTTCGACAGGCAGCCAGTGAAGAGAAAGAAGTAAGGGAGTGACATTAGAAGATCTGGGTTGTCTAAGAATCAAACGAGCAGCATTGTTTTGTACTTTCTGGAGACGACTGAGAAGATTCTGGGGACACCCAGCAAGAAGAGAATCACAGTAATCAAGTCTGGATAGAATGAAAGCAGAAACAAGGATTTTTGTGGCATCAGTGGACCATTCATACGCATATAGAGATACTGACCATAAATACACATACAGAGATACTGACCATTAATACACACACACAGACACTGACCATGAATATACACATAGAGACACTGACCATTACTTCACACACTGACCATTAATACACACACAGACACTGACCATTAATACACACACAGAGACACTGACCATTAATACACACACAGAGACACTGACCATTAATACACACATAGAGACACTGACCATTAAGACACGCGTAAAAGTATTGACAATTAAGACACACACAAAGGTACTGACCACTAAGACACACATAAAGGTACTGACCGTTAAGACACACACAAAGGTACTGACCGTTAAGACACACACAAAGGTACTGACCATTAAGACACACATAAAGGAACTGACCACTAAGACACACATAAAGGTACTGACCATTAAGACACACATAAAGGTACTGACCATTAAGACACACATAAAGGTACTGACCATTAAGACACACACAAAGGTACTGACCATTAATACACACACACAGACACTGACCATGAATACACACATAGAGGACACTGACCATTACTTCACACACTGACCATTAATACACACACAGACACTGACCATTAATACACACACAGAGACACTAACCATTAATACACACATAGAGACACTGACCATTAAGACACACATAAAGGTACTGACCATTAAGACACACATAAAGGTACTGACCATTAAGACACACACAAAGGTACTGACCATTAAGACACACATAAAGGTACTGACCATTAAGACACACATAAAGGTACTGACCACTAAGACACACATAAAGGAACTGACCGCTAAGAAACACACAAAGGTACTGACCACTAAGACACACACAAAGGTACTGACCATTAAGACACATACAAATGTACTGACCATTAAGACACATACAAAGGTACTGACCATTAAGACACACACAAAGGTACTGACCATTAAGACACACATAAAGGTACTGACCATTAAGACACACATAAAGGTACTGACCATTAAGACACACATAAAGGTACTGACCATTAAGCCACATACAAATGTACTGACCACTAAGACACACACAAAGGTACTGACCACTAAGACACACATAAAGGTACTGACCACTAAGACACACACAAAGGTACTGACCATTAAGACACATACAAATGTACTGACCATTAAGACACATAAAGGAACTGACCGCTAAGAACACACAAAGGTACTGACCTTTAAGACACACACAAAGGTACTGACCATTAAGACACACACAAAGGTACTGACCATTAAGCACACACAAAGGTACTGACCGTTAAGACACACATAAAGGAACTGACCACTAAGACACACACAAAGGTACTGACCGTAAGACACACACAAAGGTACTGACCATTAAGACACACACAAAGGTACTGACCATTAAGACACACACAAAGGTACTGACCGTAAGACACACACAAAGGTACTGACCACTAAGACACACATAAAGGAACTGACCACTAAGACACACAAAGGGACTGACCATTAATACACACGTAGTCCATGACTGTGTGGCTGACCGTCTCGTCTTGCCGGAAGAACGGACACGCCACCGATTCTTCCTGGGTCCGCTCCGTTTTCACTGCGCATGCGCGCGTGCCCGAGCAGTTCCGGTGCACAGCCTCGAGGTGGGTTGGGGAGTAGCTGAAGACACAGTCCTGCACTGACGACTGCTCGCAACACTGCGTTTCTGTGCCGCAAGAATGGGTCTGCGCACAGCAGTGTGCTGGACTGGAGTTTGGTCAAGGGAGCCAACACTCCCACAGTAGATTTTAAAAGGTATTTGAAATGACTCTGCCAGTTAACACGGACAAACAAATACGAAGACAAAACACGACGCGTTTGACCTCTTAGGTCTTCTTCAGGCAAGATTATCAACACTCAGAACAGCGAAAATGAAGAACGAGCAATCACCTATCTATTCATATTCGGCGCGAGATGAGCCTTGAATACAGGCGCACAATTGAAAGTGATTGCATGTTCTTCATTTCCGTTGTCCTGAGTTTTGTTTTGTCTTGCCTGAAGAAGACCCAAGAGGTCGAAACGTGTCGTGTTTTGTCTTGTAATTCGTTTGTCTATGTCAATTGGCAGAGTTATTTCAAATACCTTTTAAAATTAAAATTTGTTTTAGTTTTCGCCTACTGTCACCTCACTTTGCAACTAACTTTCACAGTAGGTTAAAAGTGTTTTACCACTGAAAATCTCACCAAGCTGAACAGGCAACAGAAAGATCTACTAGAAAGTGCCACCAGTACGGAGCCTAAGAGGACGACAAAACACTGAAAACAAGGGGACATGCGTTCTGCTTGTGCAATCCTTCAAACCGTTTTGGAGCGGTCAAAATTTGTGGCTTGTGAATAAGATTTTTCAAGAACGTGTTAAAATCTTCAGTTTCAAACCCTCTTGTTTTAACTAATCAACAGGGACACGTTATTTATTCAATTCAACACGTGCACAGAAATAGTTTATCTAAAGCAAGTAACCCTCACCACCAGCTGCCGTGGCGAAGTGGTTAGCGTCGCGGACTCCCGGCTGGGAGGTCGTGGGTTCGAATCCCATCAGAGTCATGTGGGTTTTTCTCCCCCGACCGGCTCCTACCCAGAGTTGAGTTTGCTGCGGACTCAGTTGGGAAGACTGGGACCACACAGTCGAGTTTCATCCACTTAATGGATGCGTTTCTGAGAGTGTTGCTCAAATTTCCTGACCAACACTGCAGGTCCTGTATCTCTCGGGCCTGGTTGACGCCGGGATATATTATGAAAGGAAGCGTAGAGTACAGCCCTGTCATGTAGTCTCAGACCGAGGTGGAATTCCGTGGCATCATCTTGGTCATCCCCATTCTCATCGATCAGCATGAGAAAAAAATGTCTCAAATTCTGTGGCCCTTCATGCCCTGCTCTCATGGTGACCTCAATTTCGATGTCTTCTCCACGTCTGTGGCCTTGGTTTGGTTCCGTCGGGGTCACCGGTGTCGGCGAGTCCGCGGGGGCTGTCGTTGGACGGACGTGGTGGCGCCCTCCGGAGGGAGAGCTCACTCACGCCGGCTCCGAGACTAAGCAATTATTGTCGTCAGTAGGGGGCTTAGTAGGTGGTGTCCTGCGTATGTTAGATCAGAACAGGCGCCCCTGAACACCACTGAAGTGACTCGGCAGCAGTGCAGTGTCTCCTCCGGTTGGTTGCCTCTTGACGACTTGACATTGACTACTTCCTGTGGATTGCCGGTGCCGGGGCTGCGGCGGGGCCGACCGGGCTGTGGCTGTGGACGGGGTGTCGGAATGAGCGGCGTGGGTGCACTGCCTCTGAAGTGGCGCAGAGGTTGGGACAGCACAAAAAAAAAAAAAAAAAAAAAAAAGTTTATCTAAAGCAAAGCCGGTGTAGTATATTCTGACAAACGAAAGTGTGGCTTTGGGTTATACCGCTTGAAAATAATGGAGTTGATTCTCGAACGACTGCGCACCCAGCAACGTCCAATTCCGGTGTTGCAGTTGCTTTTAGAGATGACTACTATTTCAGGCTACATTCGATGTGTATGAATGTAATGACTGATGAATGAGTGGATGGTTGTTACAGCGTTTGGCTCTTTAACCTGTCAATGCTGCCTGACCTGTGACCCAGCCGTTCCTGTCAGCAGCTGAATTGATTTGTTGGTCGCTCTATTTGAACGCTTGCATTCTGATTTCTAAAACATCAATCACATCACGTTTTGTGCGACTCAGAAACGTGCCTTTCTGTGGTAAGAACAGAAACGTTACATTGTTTAGAACCCATTGTAGTGACATATAGCAGCCACCTTCGTGGCCATTGTTTCTCATGGTTTGTTGCTACGTCGGTGCAGGAAGAGTTATGATCTTAGTGTAAATCGTGTGTGCAAAAGAAAGACTGAAAGTATTTCTGTTGGGTTTAAATGGAATGTGTATGAATATATGGTAAAAGAGCTGTGATTTAAATAAATCTTTAATCAGACAACAGTACATGTAACTGAAAAATTGCACAGTGACTCACAGCAGCAAGAGGCTTAAAGCTGACAGCGTGACCACACATTGCACTTCTGTCTAGATGTGACGGCTGTTGAAACGTGTTTACCATGCACTAATCGATCACCGGTAACAAATAGATACATGAAGAGATAAATCAACGAAAGAAGATGATAATATTTAAGTGCTAATTACACGAGATGCAACCATTCATCAAAAGCTGGAGAAAAATGAAAATGAAAAGCAAAATTAATTTAAAAAGCAAAGGTAAAGATAAGAAAACGGACAAGTTGAAAGACAAGTTGAAAGACGAAAGCTGAGGAGGGGTGCAGGAGATACTTCACGTATCAAATTACTTAGAAGATCAGAACATTTCAAAGGAAAATACCATCACACGGTAACAGTACCAATAACAATCATGCCATGTAGTTTCTTAGAAAATATTTATTAACCGTTAAAAGTTATTTGACAAAAAAATGAATCGATGAACTGTTTAAAGTCTGAATACATTTCACGCATTTCGGAGATCAGAACTTCCATTCAGCGAGATTTGTAAGTGGGTGTACTTTGGAGGTAGCCTAATGTTGAAATTGTGTTTGCTCGTGCGACATTAAAGTGTTGACAACATAATAAATGATGCTCAGCGGTTTCTCTTGCACTACCATGGGCACAATGTGGGTTATTTACTAAACGGAGATTAAACATATCGTTGCTCAGATCTCTTATCCTGAGACAAAATCGGCAGTGAAAGATTTGTTCCTTCCGTTCATTAAAGTAGTAATCCTTAGGTACTACAGTACTGTCAGCACATACGAACTGGTTGAATTGTCGTAAGGAACTGCTTTTTATCATAGTCAGTTAAACAAATTCCAGAGATTTGTTGTATGGGGTATAAAGGAATTACGACAGAGTTCAGTGTTGTATTTTGGAACATCACTAAAGGTCTTCGTCTATACTAAGGGTTTCTGTCCGACATCAGTTCAGAAACAAGAACCGTTAAGTAATCAGGACAGAAACCATTAACCACTGTAAAGGAAAGTATTAGTTTATGCCTAGTTCTTTCTTTTTCTATTTGTACAGAATCCTGACTCCCGGTATAGTGTTTTTAGGACGAAAAGCTGCAGTTATCGCTCTTGATGCTTCAAGTTGCAGTTTTTTTCTGAGAATTTGATTATACATTTGTACAAATATCCCATACAATATCGCCATAGTCAAAATGCTGTAGCATAGATGATTTGTACATAATTTCTAAAGCAGTCCTGTATAGCTTGCAATGTTAGGATTTTTGGCAAGAAATCAGTATAGTAAAATTGTTAGTTGATCTTTTGATCTGGTTGTCCTATTTACAGCTACTTCGGCGTATGACACCAAGATGTTTATGTTTGTCTGCATCATTTAAATTTACAGTTCCAAATGTAAGGGATGAAACTGCGTTGTTTCCACGAGAAAAAGTTTAACAGTTCTATCTTCTCCTCTTTGAATCTAACTCTCAAGCGCTTTTCCCAAGAATGTATCTTTTCTAAGTCAGAGTTAAGCAATAGTGCACGGACCTCAGAATTCTTTGTTGCTGAGGCCATGCTCGTGTCATCTGCAAACAGCTTGATGCTGGATTGAATGTCATGGTACATACAGTATCGTTAACATAATTTGCTTTCGTTTTATGAAGAAGTCCCTTGTGGCAGACTTGATCAAAAGTTTTGGGTATTAATAACAAGAAAAAAAAAAGCCAGGATTGTACCTACACGCTCAGAAACGAACACAACTCGTTATAAAGGCTTAATAGCTGATTTACGGTAAGTCGCCCGGAGTAAACCCTAACTGCGAAAACAAAATGCTGTGGCTGGTTAAGGCAGAAAAATGAAAACCTGTTTATGAGTTTCTCTCTCGAGAACTTTACCTACACACATGAGCATAGAAATTGGGCGGTAATTGTTGTATAGTTCCTTCGATGCGTTTTATGCAAAGGATTTACATGTGCTTTTTACCATATTTTTTTTTTTTAGTAAACTTGGCTTCTTAGAAGCTTCTGTTGAAAATTGTGGTCAAGGGATCTTAAATGACCGGCAATAATGCGATAAGCAGTCTGTTATGGACAAGTTCTGGTTATAGCGTTGTTTTCGCTGAAGTTAAGAATGACATCTTTAACGTCAAAAGTGGTCAATAAAGATTTCCGTACGTTCGAAATCAATGGAATGCTTATGAGCATCTTCGTTCTCATTCAACGGCTTCCTTGCGCTGAACTCTGAAGCGATCAAACTTTAAGCTAAGTGAATTTTCGTTGCCCTATTTGTTTGTATCTTGCCTGAAGAAGACCTAAGAGGTCGAAACGCGTAGTGTTTTGTCTTGTGACTCGTTTGTCCACGTTTCTCTGGGCGATTCGCTAACATATATTTAAGATATGTTTATGTCGTCAAGAAATGACAGTATTGTTAAGCAACTCGTGTTATATTTGAACAAAGCATTTAACAGACGAAGTTTGCATTTAACTTAATAATACACTATTCATGAGCCTATTTTTTCTTGTACACCCCCCTTCTAAGGGGCTATGGCCTTTACGAATAAAATGTGTATGTCTATGTCTATGTCCTGTCTGTCTGTCTGTCTGTCTGTCTCTCTCTCTCTCTCTCTCTCTCTCTCTCTCTCTCTGTCTCTCTCTCTCTCTCTCTGACTGACTGACCACGGAACAGGAACTGGCGGTGGTAGGGCGAGCAGTGACGGAGAAGAGGGCATCGCGGACAGCCAGACGGTATTGGGCCGGACAGGACAGCTGCAGCATGCTGCACGGCGTGTTGCAGGACGTCACCTTCCGCTCCTGCACCACTGCTGCGGCAGAAGAAACAAACAAACAAACAAATGAACAAACAAACAAAACAAATGCGACAGATTCGCTAGAACTAGCCACTTGGAAGCGGAACGTCATTCAGACTGCGATATCGCTTCCCTCACTTTACTGTAAATCATTTTTGTACTCCCAGTTCTTATAGAACAGGGAGTACTTTACAATGGGAGCGAAGAAATGCTGTCTGTGTGTCTGTCTGTCTGTCCGTGGTCAAAATGTGTTCCACTCGCTCCAGACAAAACTTCTGGCCGATTTTTCTGAAAATTTTTAGGTATGTTCATTATGGGTCACGGATGATGCCCGATGTTTTATTTTACCAGAATAGCCGTTACTAACGGCTATAACGGCCCAAAACGGCTTTTCTTCTTTATGGAATATCTCAGTGACGAAATACATTATGACGCATGTTTGATTGTGACGCTTTTTTTTTTTTTAATTTGACAAATATCTATGAAAATACTGTATTTGACGGATTTTAAAACAGCTTTAGATCTAATAACTGACTGGTAGATCATAGGTATTTTCATAGTAAACATGCTCTTGACATGTGCACGCGTATTCAAGATAAACTGGGAGTACGTTTATATGCTTTGCATCTTGTTTTCTCTGCTTTTTCTTACGGTCCCTTACCTTTTCACACTTCTCCTTTTTCTTCCTTCCTTTTCTCTGCCTTTCTTTCCTTTCTTTTCTCTGCCTTTCTTTCCTTCCTTTTCTCTTTCTTATTTCCACTACCTTTCCTATGTTTCCCTTGCGCGTTCTTACTTTTCCATATCTTTTCCCTATTTTTTCTCACGTCTTCTTTTCTTTTTTTTCTTTTTTTTCCCCAACCATTTTATTTGACTTTGCGTGCTTGAACTTTTCCCTTCATTTTCCTATTTTTCATTAGGTGCTCTAACTTTTTTCACATCTTTTTACTTTTTCGTATCTTTTCTACTTTTTTCTTATGTTTACTTATCTTTGTATACTATTCTTTATGTTTTCCTATTTTCCCCTATTTTTTTTTCCTACCTTTTCTTGCTTTTTCTCTTTTACTTTTTCTCACCTTTTCCGCACTTTTCCTTACATGTTCTCTTTTGGCACCTTTTTCCCTAATTTTCTTGATGTCTTCTTAGTTCTTGCCACCTTTTCTATAATTATCCTTACGTCCTTCTCACTTTTGTATTTTTTTCCATCTATTTTCTTGTGCGCTGTTACCTTTTCTCTACCTTTTCTATTCTTTGACATGGCGTACTCTTCTTGTTTTCCTACCTTTCCCTTATATTTTTTTTTTACGTTTTCTTACGTTCCCGCATCTTTTCCATACTTTTTCTCACCTGTTCTCAGTTCTCATTTTCCTGTACCTTTTCAGTACTTTTCTGTATATTTTTTAGTTTTTTTTTTTTTTTTTTTTCACTTGCCTTGTCTAAATTTTTCCTGTGTCATCTTACTTTTCCATTTGTTTTCCCTTCCTTTCCCTCACGTGATCTTCATTTTCTCTTCCTTTTCCCGCTTTTCCTTACGTGTTCTTATTTGTCCTCGTCTTCTACCTTTTTCTCACATTTCCTTACTTTTCCTATCTTTTCACGTTTTTTTTTTTTTTTCTTCTTTACGTTTTCTTACTTTCCCTCGAAGTGTCTCATCTTTCTTTGCGTGTTTGTTCTTTGACTGACCTTTTCCTACTTTTAATCACATGTTCTTATTTCTAACTTTTCCTTGTCAGTCTTTTGCTTTTTTTTATGTATACTGTTCCTTGCCTGTTCATTACTTTTACTTGCGGTTTTTTTTTCCTGCTTTTTCTCTTCACGTGTTCTTACCTTTCCCAAACTTCAGATTTTTTTCTCTCGCCTTTTCCTACGTTTCCGTCTTTTTTCATACGTTTACTTCTGTGCATTGCTCATTCATGCGTTTCATTCTTATCTTACGCTTCCTGTGTGTTCTTTCCCCTACCTTTTCCTTACCTGTTGTATCTTTCCCCCGTCTTTTTCTAACTTTTTCTATCCTTCTCCATACCTTTCTTACCTTTTGTTAGCCGCTCCTAGTTTTTCTTCTTTTTTTTTTTTCTTTTACTTGCATAACTCTTTCCAGACTGTGATTTCACTCTTTTGTATGTTTGTCTACTTCTGATTTTTTTTTTTTTTTAATTTGACCTCAACATGGCTGACTGAACGTGAAAAACGACGGTGTCGGTGACAAATATAGTGTTGTGCGTGGCTAGACGTGATCCTGCTAGATGGCTTGTTTCTTGTGACGGTCACTTGTCATGCCTTAGACGACAGTGTTGGTGACAAATGGACAATGCTGTGAGCGGCTAAACGTGACTCTGGTAGATGACTTGTTTCTTGTGACAGTCAAGTTGTCACGCCTTAGCATAGCAATTAGGGTTTAGTTGTACATTTCTTCTTTTTTTTCTTCTTTTTTTTTCAAAGTGTGATTTCATCCTTTTGTGATAAGACTACCGCAGACTTTGATCTTTGTGGCTTGCCTTGTGTGGACGAGTCTCACAAAGGGTATGAAAAATGGACTCTATACATGCAAAACAAATGGTTTTGCTAAAAAGACAGAATTCAGTGGTTTCCCACGAGCTGTGAATGAAGGGTTTAAGGCGTAAACTTTAATGCCCTTTTCTTTACAAAGAACCCACCCCCAACCTATCCCCCCTGACACTCTACACCCATCTCCGCTTTTTGATGTTCTTTTAAAGGCATATCTTTGCTGCGTCCGTGTCCGAACGACGGAGCAGGTTTTTTTGTTTGTTTGTCTGTTGTTTTTGTTGTTGTTGTTGTTGTTGTTGTTTTTTGTTTGTTTTTTTTACCCCGCAACATATCTCATCGTTGTTATCTAAGCCAGAAAATCGGTCATACCATGCTGCAAAATATTTTATGGCTTAAAATCATTAGCAGCAGCAGAGACAGTTCCGCTAGTTTCTATTCACAGTATTCTGCGAGAATGTTGTGGCACTTGAGAGATTATCACCATCACGGAGCAAATCGGAATCGGCCATTTAGGATTCATATTTTCGGAGTTATTGGCATGAGAGTCAGGTTGGAATCAGCCAGTTGAGAATCACACCATTCAGCGAAATATTACATGAGTTACAGTAATTGGAATAAAGAGAACAAGTGAGAATTGGCCTTCTTTTAGAGTCACACCTTTGTTCAAAATATATCATCTGGAGTAATTAGCATCAGGAGTTGCTCATTTTAGAAATGCATTCTCCGACGAAACATTGTATTTTTCTTGACTACATGAGAGGAGGGGGATTACGTGGGAGGGGAAAAGTTTATCAACTTCATTTTAGATTCGCGCGTTGCTTCAAAATAGTGTCGGACTCAGAATGGTGAGCTTCAGGGAGAAAAGTTGACCCAGCTGATATAGAATGGCACTGTTCTGCGAAATATCGAATGTCGTGACGTTACTAGATTCAAGGAACATCTGGGCGGATCCGATTTCGATATGTCTAAAATGTACCAGCGCTTGAGACGTATCAGTTTCCACGGTTTTTAGGTCAGTAGAACTGAACTATCAGATCTCAATGTGACAGAAATGAGCCAGACGTAAAAGCGCATGACACGTATCATCAACAACGTGTTTTTTCGTACAGTAACGTCTAATGGAGTGAGAGTATATCAGATTTCTATGTGCTATGTCGAAAGAGATTCCGTTTTCAGACAAAATACGGATTTTTTTTTTTTTAATCAGTATTAGATAGGCGGAATCAACTTTCGCAACACCTGTCTACAATCCATCGATCCGGTCACATGTACTTGGCTTGTGTTCACATGTCGTTCATCCTCGTGACAGGTGTTTTTGAATCGGTTACACAGGAGATGCGATCACATAAAAGGACTGCATTTTGGGAATACTGTTTCCGGCTTCGAGTAATGGTTCTCTTTGTCCAGATCCCTGTGTGTGTGTGTGTGTGTGTGTGTGTGTGTGTGTGTGTGTGTGTGTGTGTGTGTGTGTGTGTGCGCGCGCGTGCGCGCGCGCACGCGGTGTGTGTGTGTGTGTGTGTGTGTGTGTGTGTGTGTGTGTGTGTGTTAGAGAGAAAGTCTTTGTCACCCTGAATCAATTCTAAGATATTCATATCATCACTGTTAATTTGTTGTCTCAATTTGAAAAAAAAAAAAAGAAAAAAAAAAAAAAAAGAGCGGTGAAGTCCGAGAAATGAAACCTGATGAGCACTATCTTGCGAAGAATGTAAAACATACATAAAGTCAAATCAACCTCATTACGACTTACGTTTATGCAAAATATTTCGCTTTTAATTAATCTATTTATTCATGTTTTTACAAATTTCACATGCAAATTACACACACACACACACACACACACACACACACACACACACACACACACACACACGCACGCACGCACGAATGCATACACATCACACACACACACACATGAGCACGCACGCACACACACACACACACACACACACACACACACACACACACACACACACACACATACAGAGAGAGAGAGAGAGAGAGAGAGATCTGATGATAGTGTCAATATAACACAAAACCAAAGAATTAAGAACCATAAAATGAACCAGCTATACCTAGCTTGCAAATGAAAACAAAAGAAAAGAAGATACAAGTGCCGGCATGAATATTGTTTCCAATGTTGTGTGAACGAGTGAAAAGCCACCCAGTACAGTA
>CM065727.1:24530567-24533067 GCA_033310375.1 Conus canariensis
CTTCCCTGTAAAGTTGATACACTTTTTTTTCTTTAAAAAAAAAAAGAAAAGAAATCCGCGTATTGATACACAGTTTGATACCATTGTTTGTGTTGGTTTGATTTGCTTATTTTCTCCAGATTTGCTTGTATTACAGTCCAAGATTGTGTCACGATGTAGACATGTGCATACACTTCTGTGACCAGAAAATTTTCGGTGGAACAGGGACAAAAGGAAGGTATTGTGATCTGATTTTATTTTATCTTATTTTTTTATTTCATTTATTTTTCTTGTCAGTCTGCAATTATTGCCAGATCATGAGACAGACTAGATTAAGTTCAATGAAAAAAAAATAGTATTAATAACACAACCCACTGTGCACGGCATATAAAAAGAAAACAAAACCAAATTGAAACTGTCTTCATGTTCCAGTGCCCTCATCAATTCTGATTGCGGAAAGAAAATCGTTTTTACGAGAAACATAAAGACGATTGAAAGAAAATCGTTTTGACTTAAGTTCTCTTTGTTCTGTTTCCGTATCACAGGTAGACAGACACATGCACGCACGCACGCACACGCACGCACACGCACACGCACGCACACACACACACACACACACACACACACACACACACACACACACACACACACTGATGCAGGGAGAAAACACGGCTTAATCACAATTTCTTTTAAGTTGTGTCCCTTTATTTAAAAATTGGACGACCTTCCTGTTTTCGTTTGTTGAGATTCCGTGCGATAATCAGAAGAAGAACTGTTTTTGTTGTCCTTGTTATTGTCGTTGGAATGCTGCGGCCTTTGCGACAACCCGAATTTTTGTCTCGATCTGTTGCGTACATAATACAGGGCCGGACGTGGCGGGGGGGGGGGGGGTTTCCGAGTCTTCTGGACACACACACCCTCTCCCCACGCCCTTCAACTCCCAAATGTGGCAAAAATTAATTTGATTTTTTTACAATTTTCCCCTCCCCCCCCCCCCCTACTCCCCACTGAGGGAGGATCTTGGACCACCCTTTGGAACTCTCCCTCTCATGTAACGGCTCTTTTATTTAGCTGTTTACAGAATCGAACACGGAGGAGTGCGGAGTGAAAAACAAACAGACAAACAGAAAAAGAGAGAAAGAAAGAAGGAAAAAGAAAAAGGACTAAATGATTTCATCTAGACTTGCAAGAGATAAAATTCGACGAAGCTTGCATTTCGGGCACCTTTTCTTTCTTTTTCTTTTTTCTTCTTTTTTTTTTTCCCCTCCCCTTGTGACGTACAAATATGAGTTTTGTGCTGACCTCGTATGTCCACTTAACTGCAAGTCTACACTGTTACGGGAATTATTTCACGTACCGGTCTGACCGACTTCTGTTGTTGTTGTCGTCGTTGTCGTTGTCGTTGTTGTTGTTGTTGTTGTGTGTTTCTTTGTTGTTGTCGTGTCGTTGTCGTTGTTGTTGTTGTTGTTGTTGTTGTTGTTGTTGTGTGTGTGTGTGTGTGTGTGTGTGTGTGTGTGTGTGTGTGTGTGTGTGTGTGCTTTTCCTGTTCATCTCATGAGAGTAATTGATCTTGTTTTCGCTGTGCATGTTGTGTAACTATCTTGCAACAGCGTTTTTTTCCCCTCCCCGTCTGTAATGTAACTTTCCAAAGTCAGACCAAATACATGTAGCTCGGCAATATTCGGAAGCCAATATAGCGAGATCACGTGAGTACGTGAGTGAGTTCTTTAAGTTAGAGTCTGTTCACACTTGGTGATATTAGGCTTGAAAAATAAAACAAGATGCAAAGCATATAAACGTACTCCCAGTTTATCTTGAATACGCGCGAGATATTCCATAAAGAGGAAAAACCGTTTTGGGTCGTTATAGCCGTAAGTAACGGCTATTCGGGTAAACATCGGCCATCATCTGTGACCCATAATGAACATACCTACAAATTTTCAGAAAGATCGGCCAAGTACTTTCTAAGATTTTCCATGAAGAAGAAAACAGTTGTGGGCTGTTATAGCCGTTAGTAACGGATATAACGGTAAAATAAAACATCGGGCATCATCCGTGACCCATAGTGAACATACCTACAAATTTTCAGAAAGATCGGCCAAGTGCTTTCTGAGATATTCCATAACGAAGAAAAACCGTTATGGGCCGTTATAGCCGTTAGTAGCGGATATAACGGTAAAATAAAACATCGGACATCATCCGTGACCCATAGTGAACATACCTACAAATTTTCAGAAAGATCGACAAAGTGCTTTCTGAGATATTCCATAAAGAAGAAAAACCGTTACAGGCCGTTACAGCCGTTAGTAACGGCTATAACGGTAAAGTAAAACATCGGGCATTATTTGTGACCCATAATGAACATACCTACAAATTTTCAGAAAGATCGGCCAAGCACTTTCTGAGATATTCCATAAAGAAGAAAAACCGTTACAGGCCGTTACAGCCATTAGTAACGGCTATAACGGTAAAATAACACATCGGGCATCCTCCGTGACCCATAGTGAACATACCTGCTAAT
>CM065727.1:24538067-24560567 GCA_033310375.1 Conus canariensis
TTGTGGTTGTTGTTCTTGTTGTTGTTTTTTATGTAACAACAGGTGGTTAAAATGTAGGGGGGGGGGAGGGGGGGGGGCAGGTCCTAGTTTTGGCCGAGTGATAGATGTAACAATAAGCAGTAAAATGGCATGAACACTCATTCCTGGTGTTAGCTGACGAGCGGTGAAGTGCAGGGTGAAGTATGTCACAGTGCTGACTCAGCCACACATACACATATCTTGTGAAAAGTAGGTTCTGGTGTTGGTTGAAGGATACATGCAACAACAAGAGTAAAACGTAAGGAAAAGAATATTCCCTGTGTTGATTGAACACTACATATCATAACAAACAGTTAAATGAGGAGAAAGTAGATCCTAGTGTTGGCTGAACCATACATTTCATAACAAACAGTTAAATGAAGAGAAAGTAGATCCTAGTGTTGGCTGAACCATACATATATAACAAACAGTAAAATGAGGAGAAAGCAGATCCTAGTGTTGGCTGAAACCCAATACATATCCTAACAAACAGTAAAATGGAGGTAGAAAGTAGATCCTAGTGTTGGCTGAACCATACATTCATAACAAACAGTAAAATAGAGGAGAAAGTAGATCCTAGTGTTGGCTGAACCATACATTTCTTAACAAACAGTTAAATGAGGAGAAAGCAGATCCTAGCGTTGGCTGAACCATACATTTCATAACAAACAGTAAAATGAGGAGAAAGTAGATTCTAGGTTGTTGCTGGAACCATAACATTTCATAACAAACAGTAAAATGAGGAGAAAGTAGATCCTAGTGTTGGCTGAACCATACATTTCATAACAAACAGTAAAATGAGAGAAAGTAGATTCTAGTGTTGGCTGAACCATACATCCTATAACAAACAGTAAAATGAGGAGAAAGTAGATTCTAGTGTTGGCTGAACCATTACATCCTATAAACATAACAGTAAAATGAGGAGAAAGTAGATTCTAGTGTTGGCTGAACCATACATCCTATAACAAACAGTAAAATGAGGAGAAAGTAGATTCTAGTGTTGGCTGAACCATACATCCTAAACAAACAGTAAATGAGGAGAAAGCTAGATCTAGTGTTGGCTGAACCATACATATCATAACAAACAGTAAAATGAGGAGAAAAGGGATCTTAGTACTGGCTGAACAACACATTTTACAGCGAAAAAGGGAATGCATGCCAAAATGAGATCAAACTTCGACTGAACGACACATGTAATACCGAGCAGCCAAATGGAGGGAAAAGTAGTCCTAGATTTGTCTGGAAGAAAAGTGCCATAAAAAGTAGTAAAATGTAGGGGAAAGCAGACCGTGGTGTTAACTGAACGACGTCTGTCATTAAAAAAAAAAAACAGTAGTAAAATGAGAGGCCAAGCTGATAGATGAATTAACAAGCCATTAACAAGGCAAAATAGTTTTATCGTTCGTTGATCGGTGGACGTATTAACAACCAGTAAAATGAAGGAAGGAGTGGGTCCTAGCGTTGGGTTACAAATAGGCAAAACAAAGTCATAAAACGTTGTTAAAAATGAGGTCCCAGCGTTGATTGATCGATACATATAAGAAAAATAGCAACACACTGGGATAAGTATGTCCTTGACTGAACAACACATGTCACAATTAGTGATTAAGATGTAGATGAAAAGGAGTTCCCAGTTTCTGGGCTGCAGCACGACAGATGGAACAACACGCAGCAATATGCCTCATCAGCTCAGTTAAGTCCTTAAGTCCTGGCAGTCCCTGAACAGGCAGTGAAAGGCAGGAAATGCTAGGCCATCTTGCTGGCTCAACGTAAAATACTGTGAAGAAGTAGGTCCTAATGACGTCTGAGCGATGCATGTAAACAACAAGAAGAAGCAGCAAACCGTTGGCAGAAGTAATTAGTAGTGTGATGACGCGCACTGACGCCTCGTAGTTTGCACGAAATTGCCGTCCCCGTGCAAAGCCCGTACTGACGTCACCCGCATCTTTGTAGTCGCACTGACCCCAAATCTTGGCGACATTGTAACGTTTAAGTGTTCACCTGTGTCATACGTCCATCGAAGAACACGCCCGTGTGTATACCCTCTGGGTATGGTCCCTTGTTTCAAGCCATGAAAGATTAATGTACAGATCGCCGATATGGTGGCATGAGAGATAGGCTACATATACAGTGATCGCAGGGGCCGAAAATCATGGTGAAGACTGTTGGAGCGCATGTACATCACAACACTGTGGAAACGATCCTCAGCCTGAAGTGATTAAATTACCTGCGCAAGATCGCCCTCAGATAAGAGGAGACATGGCTTTTTGTTGTTTTGTACTGTCGCGTGACTTGATTAGAGACACCATAGTCGGTGCTGAATTCACAAGAGCCGGTAATTATAACGAATTCTTGAAGATGCTTTGCGATTTTTTTTTATAACTTGTATTCGTTGGATCAGGATTTCACACACACACACACACACACACACACACACACACACACACACACACACACACACACACACGCACGCACGCATGCACGCACGTGCACACACACACACACTACACACTGAGAGAGAGCGCGCGCGCGCATGTACAGAGAGAGAGAGAGAGAGAGAGAGAGAGAGAGAGAGAGAGAAGGAGAGAGAGAGAGAGCTCAGAACCCAGAAAAATTTTGTTAAGCCAATGGTTTAGATTTTAGGCTGAATCTTTTTTTTCCAATCTGTCCTTGCTAAGTTAAATTACGTAAATGAAATAAACGTTTGAAAGACACGAGAGAGAGAGAGAGAGAGAGAGAGAGAGAGAGAGAGAGAGAGAGAGAGAGAGAGAGAGATTGCATTGTACTGAATATAATTTTTTTTTTTAATGTGACCAACGAAAAGGCGTGTTTTTTCTGTACACACACACGTAAACACATGCAATGAGAGACAGAGACAGACAGACAGACAGACGGACAGAGACAGACAGACAGGCAGAATAGAGAGATAACTTGCAAGTTTACAATGCAAGAAATCTAGTTTGGTGGCAGTATCACCAATTATACCACACACACACACACACACACACCACACACACACACACACACACACACACACACATACACACACACTATTGTTACATCAGTAAATAAACATGAATAAGAATGGATTTTTGAACGCTGGAATCAGAAAAAAAAAAAAGTCTCACAAAGTTTTGTAATCAGGAATTGTTTTCTATGAGTAATTTTGACTGCAAGTACATACAGTTGTTGGCTTTTGAGTTACCTCACGACCCCCACCCCCAGCCCTACCACACCTCCCCGACTTGTACGTCTTCTCTGCACCAGCTTGACCCCACGGGAATCCGATCAGGTGATTGCATTGTTCTTTAGAGCCTCCGCGTTACAAGACAGCTAATGTTACCTTCATTAAGTCGCTCACTCGTATTGCTTTCGAACAATCTTCCATATCTCTGAGAAGATGAAAGGAATTTGGTTTTTGCTTTGTTTTGCTTTGTTTTGTTTTGTTTTGCTTTGTTTTGTTTCGGTCTCATCTTCCTGTGCCATTTCACCGGTGTGACTCCCACGCCGCTCATTCCGGTGGATCACGCCAGAATCATTCTCCGCAGGAACCACTACACACTACTCCGTCGTCTTCAAACACGATTTCTCTCCCTTGTGTTTTTCTTTCTGTCAAGGATCGACGCGCGAACTTAATCAGGCAACATGTTAACGCTCTACCTTAATGCTGAATAAACAAACAAGTTAGCACGTGTATTATTCAAACGAATGTGACCTTAATATTTCACAGACATTTTTTCAAAGAAGTTATCTCGCGAGGGTTTGGAGCAGAGCCTCTGATGGAACTTTGTCGTAGGCAACTTCACTTGTCAGTGTTCTTCTTCTTCTTCCTTTGAGTGTCCACAATCAACAATTTGATTTTTATGACACTTTTCAGGTTGGGGTTCGCCCGGCGAAGAAGGAAAAAAAACCCATCAGAACAGCAGTTGCACTCTTGACTGGAAGGTGTCAAGAGTGGGGGAGGCCACAGTCTCTGCTGGCAACTCATTCCAGTCTCTGATTGTTCTGGTGAAGAATGAGTTCTGCCGGTACTGTGTGCGGCACTGGATAAGGAGTAATGTTGATCATGTCCTCTTCTTTGGCGGACCGGAGCTGGACGAAGTTTGTTGTGGCTGACTGCGACCATGTTATTGCGAATCTGTACAGCATTGTCAGACGTGCTATCTGCTGGCGTCACTGAAGGGAGGGCCATCCCAGTCGAGAAAGCATGTTATTCACACTTGAGGTGTTGTGGTAGCGGTTCAATACAAAGCGAGCCGCCCTTCTCTGTATTGCTTCCATTCTGTCCACATTCCTCTGTGTATGGGGGTCCCACACAGAGCTTTTTTCGGCACGGCAGCATTTAAAGCGCGTTACATCGGCTCCCCGTTCATAGAAACTCTCTGGGTTGTCTGGATGCAATCCGGCACCGGCAATCCACAGGGACTGGTCGATATCGAGCCTTCATACGGCCAGGCAATCCACAGGGACTGGACGATATCGAGCCTTCATACGGCCAGGCAATCCACAGGGAATGGTCGATATCGAGCCTTCATACGGCCAGGCAATCCACAGGGACTGGTCGATATCGAGCCTTCATACGGCCAGGCAATCCACAGGGACTGGTCGATATCGAGCCTTCATACGGCCAGGCAATCCACAGGGACTGGTCGATATGACCCTTCATCGGCAGGCAATCCACAGGGACTGGGTCCATATCGAGCCTCAAAGGCAGGCATCCACAGGGACGGGTCCATATCGAGCTTTCATACGCAGGCAATCCAAAAGGGAGCGGTTCCTATCGAGCTTCATACTGCCAGCAATCCACAGGTATGGTCCATATCGAGCTTTTACGGCCAGGCAATTCACAGGGACTGTCAATCTGAGCCTTCATACGGCAGGCAATTCACAGGGACTGGTCCATATCGAGCTTATACGCCAGGCAATCCACAGGGACTGGTCCATATCGAGCCTTCATACGGCCAGGCAATCCACAGGGACTGGTCCATATCGAGCCTTCATACGGCCAGGCAATCCACAGGGACTGGTCCATATCGAGCCTTCATACGGCCAGGCAATCCACAGGGACTGGTCGATATCGAGCCTTCATACGGCCAGGCAATCCACAGGGACTGGTCGATATCGAGCCTTCATACGGCCAGGCAATCCACAGGGAATGGTCGATATCGAGCCTTCATACGGCCAGGCAATCCACAGGGACTGGTCCATATGAGCCTCCATACGGCCAGGCAATCCACAGGGACTGGTCCATATCGAGCCTTCATACGGCCAGGCAATCCACAGGGACTGGTCCATATCGAGCCTTCATACGGCCAGGCAATCCACAGGGACTGGTCCATATCGAGCCTTCATACGGCCAGGCAATTCACAGGGACTGGTCCATATCGAGCCTTCATACGGCCAGGCAATTCACAGGGACTGGTCCATATCGAGCCTTCATACGGCCAGGCAATCCACAGGGACTGGTCCATATCGAGCCTTCATACGGCCAGGCAATCCACAGGGACTGGTCCATATCGAGCCTTCATACGGCCAGGCAATCCACAGGGACTGGTCCATATCGAGCCTTCATACGGCCAGGCAATCCACAGGGACTGGTCATATCGAGCCTTCATACGGCCAGGCAATCCACAGGGACTGGTGATATCGAGCCTTCATACGGCCAGGCAATCCACAGGGACTGGTCCATATCGGGCCTCCATACGGCCAGGCAATCCACAGGGACTGGTCCATATCGAGCCTTCATACGGCCACCCACAAGAGAGGACGCTGCTGTGCTGCTGAGCCACGTCAATGGTGTTCAGCAGCGCCCGTTTTGATCAAAATGTTTACACCTAAAATACTTCCACAAAAGAGTTGGAAACTAGGACGGGATAGAAAATTTGAAAGCTACATTTCATAAACGGAAATCCATTGTAGCTTTTTTTGGTTGTTGTTGTTGTTGTTGTTGTACTCAAATATATGGAAACATGGAAAAACTAGAATTGTCTACTTGTGTAAGGGATCAAAATCTGATTTGGAATGATGCCTTTCAATCATACAAAATATGTAACAGTAGAGTTAAACTTAGGAGAAAAAAGAAGAAGAAAAAACAAGGCGAAGAACCTATATCTTCCCGAGGGTTTCGTTATGCATACAGTATGACTAGCTTGCCGGTGGGTGAATACGAACGGCCTAAGCTGAGCCTTGTGCACATGCAAGGGTCATATATAAATAAAAAATTTTAAAAAAAAACGGGGGGGGGGGGGGGGGGGGGGGGGGGAAAAAAAAAAGGCATTTCTTAAATCTCGTTCATGAGTGCTTCACCTCAGCAGTTATTTTCTTTATTATATGTTAATTAGTTCTACCTTCCCTACGCTGTGATTTTGCGGTTTAGCATATGTAGGGAAGCGTACAATCGCGTGCAGTTCTGCAACGCACGCGCTAAAAACCTCACTGACCAATCGGAAACTTCACTGACGACACGCTGTGAAGGTTACTTAGGCACAGTGTTCCAAACTGATACAGGGAAATTTGTTGTGACCACAAGGTAGTTCTACAAATCGTAGTTACACTGCTGTCAATGTATTCTGCGACGCATGAACTCGTACTTTGGTTTTCCTATACTGTTTTGTTGAAATTTCACGCAAAATGACCGTGACCTGTCCGGGTGGAGCTGGGGGAAACTATGTGTCGACAGATAGATTATTACAAATGAATGAATGAATAAATAATAAATTGATTAATAGATAATGAAATAAACGGATAAGCAAACAAATAAATAGAATAAGTAAACATTAGTTTTTGAGATCTTCTATTACAATCAATAAACGTGTACATTTTTTTTCCGACAAAAACTTGGTACAAATGGGATAGAAGTATTAAATGGCTGCTATTGACTCCATGTAAAAATTCTTCCCATTCTGTGTAACAATATCTTCCATGACTACCACACAGGGATGGTTCTAGCACTGTTTGAAGATCTTACAATGTTGCTGTCTCAATACGCTAACAACAGCCTGAAAAAAACAAACAAACAAGAAAGGCAACGAGCCTTTTTCGAGTCACATATCATTAATTTAAACCACTATCGCAAGTATCTTAGACATATTATCATTTTCTTGTTGTTGTTGTTGTTCTTCTTCTTCTTCTTCTTCTTCTTCTTCTTCTTTTCTTCTTCTTCTTCTTCTTCTTCTTCTTCTTCTTCTTCTTCTTCTTCTTTCTCTTTGCTTTTTGTTTGTTTGTAGGTTTCAGCACCAACAACGTGAATCTCCAAGCAGGTACCCCACCATGCTATTCTTGTGATAAATTTGATGGGCAAGGAAAGACCAACACAAACACACTGTCAGAGATTCACGCAAACTCTCTCTCTCTCTCCTCTCTCTCTCTCTCTCTCTCTCTCTCTCTGTTGTGTGTGTGTGTGTGTGTGTGTGTGTGTGTGTGTGTGTGTGTGTGTGTGTGTGTGTGTGTCCCTTCCTCCAACTTAATGGAAAAGGAGAGTTGAAGACAGACGGGTGGTTAAGAGGGGTGATGGAAGCTGGAGGTCTGTTCAGGCAGGGCTGGTTCATTCATGGCGGGTGTATTTTGTGCAGGAAAAGTTTTGCGTAGGCGGTTCAATGACAGTCCTTTCCTTGACGGACAGCTCGGGTCAGTGGCTGTGGTATTTCAACTGTGCAGCGTCAAACATGTCAACACGCAAATCAGATGTATACAAATAACCTTCAGTAACCCGTGTCATCCACATCATGTGCATACACACGAAGATCACATGCTTACAATAAAGATCCGGTGATCCATGTCATCCACTTCATGTGTACAGACACGAAGATCATATGCATACAATAAAGATCCAGTACTCCATGTCATCCACTTCACGTGCACAGACACGAAAATCATATGCATACAATAAAGATCCAGTCATCTATATCAGTTGTCGAGGGGTTATGGAAACAAAAATACCTGGTATGCACCAGAATACTCGGAGAGGAGATGGGCACCGCCCGTCAGTTCCCGTCGCTTGCTGAGATGCTTGATGAACCCTGAAATAATTGTAAACTTTGGTGTTCAGGAGTCTTCGGGGCGATCTATGCTGTAGGACGATTTAAAATGATACAACGCAAACACACGTGACGGCAGCAGTATAGTTCGCCCCGTATAGTTCGACGTTATGAGTATATGTCTGAAAATGAAGAAGATGTATCCCAGGTTGTGACATGTGTAGTATACAAAAATTTGGTAGCTGGTCAGAATTAACCTGTAGATGTTTTTGTGTGTGTGTGTGTCGATGTCAGACCAGGGGGCACAACTGGAAGTACAAAATGGTTGGTGTGGCTCTACAGTTACCGGACTTTGAAAGACATGTCTGATCGGTGGTTCAGAGAAGGAAAAAAAAAAACAGAGAAAGAAAGAAAAGGGTCGATGACTAGACAGTATGCTTTGATTTTATCAGAGTCACCGCTGTTTTAACATGAAAGACTGTTGTGACTGATAATGGTATCGAGTTCACGCACCGTTCCACTTCATTAGCGTTGATCAAGGCGGATGACAATTCCAGAAAGAGAGCCACGCCAGCGGTGTTGACTGGGTTCGAGAACGCGATAAAAGGGGAGTCCATTAACGTACGAGTCAACAGCTTCCGTGCTTTCTATTGTGTACAACAAAGCAGAGTTCACTGTGACAACCTCTCTCTCTCTCTCTCTCTCTCTCTCTCTCCTCTCTCTCTCTCTCTCTCTCTCTCTCTCTCTCATTCCTCTTCCTCTCTCTCTCTTCTCTCTCTCTCTCTCTCATCTTGTCTTGTTCCTTACTCTTACTCTAAGATTATCAATTCAATCAATCAGTCAATCTCTCTCTCACTCTCTGTCTTTGTCTCTCTCTCTGTCACTCTGGTCTGTGTCTGTCTGTCTCTCTCTCCTGCTCTCTCTTCTCTCTCTCTCTCTCTCTCTCTCTCTCTCTCTCCTCTGCTGTGTGTGTGTGTGTGTGTGTGTGTGTGTGTGTGTGTGTGTGTGTGTGTGGTGTGTGATCCACTTCTGGCTGTCACCCTTGCCCTTCAAGACAGAGATTCTCTCTCTCTCTCTCTCTCTCTCTCTCTCCTCTCTCTTGTGTGTGTGTGTGTGTGGTGTGTGTGTGTGTGTGTGTGTGTGTGTGTGTGTGCATTTAAGTCCGTGTAAACACAGGGAAAGACTGAAATAGACTGCAGGATTACCGAAAACGAAAGGCGAAAAAAACACAAAACGAGGTGCAAAGAAACTCACATAATGTAATCATTCGCCAACATAATGTCACCACCACGGTATTGTCCAGTGCTGTCTTGACCAGCAATAAGTCACCATCATCACTGGTGCAGGCTGTTTGGGCCAAAGCTTTGATTCAACATCATGACGATTTATTTCATTATTTTGAATGGGCGGGCCATTAACATGTTTCGTAAGTGAATTCCATGTTCTGTGTTGTCCCAGTTTTTTTCCCCGAATAAGCAACATCTTTGGGTGATAGTCCATAGCTGAATCCCTCGAAATCGACAGTCTGTCTGCAAAAAAAAATTAAACAAATAAATTAAAAAATAAAAAAAAAACAAAAAAAAACGAGTGTCTGCTGTTGATATCGATGACAAAGCTGATAAACGTTTCTATGGGGCGTGAGAAGATGTGTCAGACAGCCATTGTCAGTTACACAATGGACTGGACTCCTAGGAAGCTGACCATCGCACGTACGACGTGGTTGCCTTGAAGATCATGAAGGAACAGGCATGTTCCTCTGCAGCCTCTGTGTTGCCAATGCGGGCAGTGTTTTTCTTAGAGTCGAAACAGTGACACAAGCACTCTGGCTGCTGCCTTGCATCCTGGATCCTCAGACAAATCGGATAAAAAAACAACTAACCATGATGGTGACTGAACGAATGTCTTGTTCAGAAAGTGCAAAGTATGATGTGAAGTCCCAGCTGGCATGAGCAACCTCCCAGCCAGAAAAGCTCACATGGATGCAGTGTCCTAGGGAAATGAGGGAGAAGACACCTGGCTGTCAACGCAACTCAAACAAACGGATTACAGCCAGGCCGATCACTTGTCATACGATCATATTTCAACAACAACAAAAATATCAAAAAGCAAAATTGAGGCCATTACACTATTGATCTTATCAGAACCGAATATCGAAGAGAGGAGAGGGAGAGAGAGAGAGGGAGGGAGAGAGAGAGAGAGAGAGAGGAGAGAGAGAGAGAGAGTTGCAGCACATGCAAACAAAGTGGAAGAGCGATCTAGTGCCGTCACCATCCGAGCAAATATTGGTATTGTTAGCAGACCAACACTGCAAATACTTCTGGAAAATGGGGCAGATTCATACTGAGCATTTCGACACAAATGTCAACTGAAGCCATAGACTCTGAAACCCTCAGGGATTCCTACTTCTGCTATGTAAATGCCTGTCCATGTATGTGTGTGTGTGTGCACTGGTAGGGTGACATGCGTTGATCGTGTATTGCGAACAAACAATACTCTCTCTCTCTCTCTCTCTCTCTCTCTCTCTCTCTCTCTCTCTCTCTCTCTCTCTCTCTCTCTCTCTCCTCTCTCTCTCTCTCTCTGTGTGTGTGTGCTTCGTATGTTTTCTTCAACGATTTTTTTTGTACAATGATAATACAAAGAAAGCAAATAGAACATGGGATCTTCTTCTGCATATTGACAACACTTCCAAATTGCAGCCTAACGTGGGATGGATTGCGGACACGTGTTCAAGTTTCACAACACATTATAACGTTTAAAGCAGAGATACTGGGAAAATCTTAGACAACCCCTACAGAACAGCCCGTTATCCTCTCGATAAAGTTCAGCATATAACAAGCCGCCGTGGCGAAGTGGTTAGCGTCGCGGACTCCCGGCTGGGAGGTCGTGGGTTCGAATCCCATCAGAGTCATGTGGGTTTTTCTGCCCCGACCGGCTCGTACCCAGAGTTGAGTTTGCTGCGGACTCAGTTGGGAAGACTGGGACCACACAGTCGAGTTTCATCCACTTAATGGATACGTTTCTGAGAGTGTTGCTCAAATTTTCTTACCAACACTGCAGGTGCCTGTATCTCTCGGGCCTGGTTGACGCCGGGATATATTATGAAAGGAAGCGTGGAGTACATCCCTGTCATGTAGTCTCAGACCGAAACGGAAATCCGTAGCATCATCTTAATCATCCTCATTCTCATCGATCAGCATTAAAAAAGTCTCAAATTCTGTGGCCCTTCATGCCCTGCTCTCATGGTGACCTCAATTTCGATGTCCTTTCCACGTCTGTGGCCTTGGTTTGGTTCCGTCGGAGTCACCGGTATCGACGAGTCCATGGGGGCTGTCGTTGGACGGACGTGGTGGCGCCCTCCGGAGGGAGAGCTCACTCGCGCCGGCTCCGCGACTGAGCAATTATTGTCGTCAGTAGGGGGCTTAGTAGGTGGTGTCCTGCGTATGTTAGATCAGAACAGGCGCCACTGAACACCACCGAAGTGACTCGGCAGCAGTGCAGTGTCTCCTCCGGTGGGTTGCCTCTTGACGACTTGACATTGAATGCTCCCTGTGGATTGCCGGTGCCGGGGCTGCGGCGGGGCCGACCGGGCTGTGGCTGTGGACGGGGTGTCGGAATGAGCGGCGTGGGTGCACTGCCTCTGAGGTGGCGCAGAGGTTGGGACAGCAAAAAAAAAGTTCAGGATATACAGGATCTAGAGAAGAAAGGGGAAACTGAAAATTATAGCAATAAGGAAGGAATATGTTACGCAATCACATACTTGCATGAGTATAGGTGATAGTCCATGGTGTGTTAAATTTAAAGTGAAACACACTGGCGTGCCTACTGTCTCTCTTTCTCTCCCCGCCCCCACACCCTCTCCCCGCATTTCTCACTCCTTCCCCCCTCTTAGGGGTTGAATAACAGTAGATACAGACGCTTCATAAGCTAACGAGTGAAAAACTTTGCCAGCTGAGACACCAGACATCGAAGCTATCAGGACTTCAATTTGCTGCGTGCTATCGTTGGATCCTTGAGTTACTGTTCTCATACTGGAAATAGGATGCAGTGTAGTGTTCTTGTGCACGATCCACAGGCAGAGAGACAGACAGACAGACAAGGGGGAAAGAGAGACAGACAGACAGACAGAGAGAGACAGAGAGAGAGACAGAGACAGAGAGTGTGTGTGTGTGAGTGTCACTATGTGGGACGAAAGTAAGTGGGGAGGGAAGGCAAGTGAAGGGGTGGGGGTGGGGGGCACGTTTCGCAGAGGAGCTGAAGGTAGTTCGGAGACGTGGGGTGAGATATTCGGTCTTCTAGCTGCCTTTCTGTTGGGTTTCTTGCATGAACGGATTTGTATTATTCGCCCTGTGTGTTCCGGGCGCCCGCGCACAAGGACATTGCCTGATCTGCTACATGGCAAGCTTGTGTCCGGGCGTGTGCGGTGTTCTACAAGTCTGGGTACCTTTGAGTGCTTTACTTATTTTACAGCCGTCCTTTTTTTTTTCTTAATGTTTGTTTGTATAATTTGGTGTGTGTGTGTGTGGTTAAAGAAAAAAAAAACAGCAACATCGTCTGAACTGCTTTACCATACCGATGAACCCACTCCAAACAGCAGCCTTCAGACTTGCGTGTGCAGGTGTTTGTGTGCAAACATGCATACATGTGTGTGCGGGTGCACGTATTTACATCCACATGCCCACACATATGCACACGCCCACATGTTCACATAGGAGCGCACCCAGGCTGGACAAACATCCGCGCATTCAAACACACGCACGTACACACACGCACACACACACTGATGCGCGCGCGCACGCACACACACACACACATACACACACACACACACACACGCACACACACAGATGCGCGCGCGCGCGCACGCACGCACACACACACACACACACACACACACACACATATGAAGAAGAGAGAGAGAGAGAGAGAGAGAGAGAGAGAGAGAGAGAAGAAACTCTTGGAACAGCTTGATAGCAGAATGTCTTTAGGACAGAAGTAACCCCTCACCAGCCGCCGTGGCGAAGTGGTTAGCGTCGCGGACTCCCGGCTGGGAGGTCGTGGGTTCGAATCCCATCAGAGTCATGTGGGTTTTTCTGCCCCGACTGGCTCGTACCCAGAGTTGAGTTTGCTTGGACTCAGTTGGGAAGACTGGGACCACACAGTCGAGTTTCATCCACTTAATGGATGCGTTTATGAGAGTGTTGCTCAAATTTCATAATCAACACTGCAGGTGTCTGTATCTCTCGGGCCTGGTTGACGCCTGGATATATTATGAAATGAAGCGTAGAGTACAGCCCTGTCATGTAGTCTCAGACCGAAATGGAAATCCGTAGCATCATCTTAATCATCCTCATTCTCATAGATCAGCATAACAAAACAAAAAAAGTCTCAAATTCTGTGGCCCTTCATGCCCTGCTCTCATGGTGACCTCAATTTCGATGTCCTCTCCACGTCTGTGGCCTTGGTTTGGTTCCGTCGGGGTCACCGGTATCGACGAGTCCATGGGGGCTGTCGTTGGACGGACGTGGTGGCGCCCTCCGGAGGGAGAGCTCACTCACGCCGGCTCCGCGACTAAGCAATCATTGTCGTCAGTAGGGGGCTTAGTAGGTGGTGTCCTGCGTATGTTAGATCAGAACAGGCGCCACTGAACACCACCGAAGTGACTCGGCAGCAGTGCAGTGTCTCCTCCGGTGGGTTGCCTCTTGACGACTTGACAGTGACTGCTCCCTGTGGATTGCCGGTGCCGGGGCTGCGGCGGGGCCGACCGGGCTGTGGCTGTGGACGGGGTGTCGGAATGAGCGGCGTGGGTGCACTGCCTCTGAGGTGGTGCAGAAATTGGGACAGCAAAAAAAAAAAAAAAAAAAAGAAGTAACCCCTCATGCATGCAAATGTTTCGTGCTGAGGAAGCCGGGTCGCAACCACGTCATGACATCTAGATGCCCGTCAACTGTCAGCAATATGATTCACGCTGCCGAGGTTTGAACCTGCACCCCCTAGATGGTTGGTACCTCAAGGCTAAATCACATTGTGATGGATGCCTTACCCACAGAGCTATTGGGCATCGTTTTAAGTTGGAGAAAAAAAAATGAAGCCTTATAAAGTTCACCTTCGTCCCTCCTCGACCTGGTCTAACTGTAACTCTTCTCAGCTGTCTTTGCTCCTGTTTTCAGGACTTGGTCCCCTTCGTCCGGACATCGAGAGCCCTTTTCACGAAATCAGAGTCTGAGGAGCCTACCCCCCACCCATCCCACCCCCGTCCCCCCTTGCTCCAGTGTCCCACAGCGGGGACTTTGGCTCGAGTGCCAGATTGCCTCAAGCTGCTGGCTATGCTGGCATTCAACTGAGCCTCATAGATGTGAGCTTCCCTCATTCTGCTTTCACATGGCTCGGTGAGTTTAGTCAGAGTGGAATGTCTCAATGAACCTGAGTGAGATGTGTATAATCCGATCTCATGCCTGTCGTTCGGATGATCTCTGAATGGGGTTTTCTCGTTCTGGAAGTTTTCGCTCCCAGTCCCAGGCCTGCACCCCATCCAGTGAAGCCCTGCTTCCATTGCCGTGGTTGTCACGCTGTTCCAGCTGTGATCTGCGGCTTCCTGCCGTGTGGAATATTGTGTCTGTAGCTTCTCGTGACGTAGTGAATCCTCCGGCTCTGTAAGAAGCATGTACGATCTCCTTGATCGTGCGCACACACACACAGACACATTCACCCACCCACCCACCCCACCTAAACACACAAACACTTGCGCGCACGCTTCCTTACACATACACGCGCGTGCGCGCGAGCGCTTCCTTACACACACACACACACACACACACACACACACACACACACACACACACACACACACACACGCACACACACGCACACACAATGTACGTATGGATGTGTGTAGTGTGTGTGAACGCCTACGTGCGCGCGTGTGTATATATAGTGGTAGTAGTAGTAATAGTAGTAGATGAAGTAGTAGTTGTAGTAGTAGCAGTTTTGGGTGTACCACGTTAAGTGCACACAAGAGGCCGGACTACCACGGTGGGTTATTGCGTTGGTCAGACATCTGCGGTGGAAGCCCTTCCATCAGCTCTTTCCAACTCTTTCTTTCATCCTTCGTTTACCCGCTTGTTTAGCTGTGACTCCTGGGCATTGTGGCCTCATGGCTCGACAGATGTGGAATGGTGTATATACACTAGTTCGCACGCAGTGATGGCCCCCTAAAGACACTGACTCGCGCCACAGACCGTGATACCATCTCACTGCAGGGTAACCCAACTTCAGCCCCGACCCCGTTAAATCGTACTGCCGTTGTGAGCCCAGTCAAAAGACCAGCGGCTTTGATGTGGAGATAATCCCATCGTACACAGCAGGATAACCCAGATTCAATCCCGAAAATGTGAAATCGTGTTGCCGTTGTGAGCCCAGTCAATAGAACAGCGGGTCTGATGTGGAGATACCCCATCTTATACTGCAGGGTAACCCAGATTCAGTCCTGAAAATGTTAAATCGTACTGCTGTTGCGAGTCCATTTAGCGAACAGCGGTTTGATGTGGCGATACGCCGACGTCAGTTTCCTGTTTGTTTCTTTGTTTGTTTGCTTCTTTCATCTTCTTTAGTCGCACTTCGTTACCTCACCCCACCCTTCTTTTCCCATTACAATGCATAGAAAAAGACCCTAGAATCTCTGTTTGACATCTCGTGCCCTTTGTGTAGATCTCAAGATGACATCTGATCGTGAGCGTGTTTGCCACATCTTTACGGCGGACAACGCCAACTTCTTCGGTCCTCCGAAACTATCAACGTGACAGAAGGGAAATTGTCCGAGCCGAGTCGTCATTTCATCACGCTCTTTTGGGTTCTTCATCCACGGTACGTCTACTTGTCATGGTCCGAATCTGGTCCACCTGTGTCCGAACACTGACACACGCACGCACGCACACACGCCCTATCTATCTATCTACCTAACTATCTTATATCTCTCTACCTGTGTGTGTGTTGTGTGTGTGTGTGTGTGGTGTGTGTGTGTGGTGTGTGTGTGTGGTGTGTGTTACGAGTCTAAAACATCACATGAACTTTCAGCGAAACCAACATTCTGTAAACATAACAAATGTACGGGAGGGGGGGGGGGGGGGGGGGGAAGGGGGCATATCTGTTCCAGACTGCGTGCAGACAAGGGACTGTTTTGTACTGGCAACCTGCTCAATCACTTATGTAGTCATGTTCCAAACCAAGTATTCAGCTTCAAATAGACATCAGCTTAAATCCATTGACATATTTAGGTTGGCCGACCACCAGTTAAAAAAAAAAAACAACCTACAATCGACTGATATAAAACAAATTTTAAATGTAATTAGGACCTCTTTGGTCTTCTTCAGGCAAGATACAAAACACTCAGGACGACAAAAATGAACGAGCAATCACTTATCTTCATTCACTTCAGCGCAAGAAGTGTATGTGTATGCATATATAATACAGACACATAATCTACAATATATTAATGTGTATGTGTATGCATATATGATACAGACACATAAATATTTACGAATGTATGTATGCATAAACTAACCCATGCGTCAATATTCATAAGAGTATATTAGTTGGATTATGTTTTCGTAAAAAAAAGATTTTTTTTTTATGTCTGTTTGCGCAATTGTGTGTGCGTGTTGGGTGTGTGTGTGTGTGTGTGAACACGCACATGTGTCCATGCACGGGCGCACTGTGTGTGTGTGTGTGTGTGTGTGTGTGTGTGTGTGTGTGGTGTGAGAGAGAGAGAGAGAGAGAGAGAGAGAGCGCGCGCGCGGCGTGTGTGTGTGTGTGTGTGTGTGTTTGTTCGTGCGCGCGCGTGTGCGTGTATATGTGTGTGTGCGTGCGCGCGCGCGTGTATGTATGTATGTATGTATGTTTGTGTGTGAGTGTGTGTGTGTGTAAGCGCGTACGCGCGCGCACTTCAGTGTGCGCTCCCCTGTGTGTGTGTGTGTGTGTGTGTGTGTGTGTGTGTGTGTGTGTGTGTGGTGTAAATAAAAAAAGGACCGCTCCTGCGAAGACTGGCGACCCCCTAAAACTGCCCCCACCCCCACCCCACCCCCATTTTTTTCCCCCTCACAACGAGGAAAACAAGAAACGAAATGAATCAGCGACTGTCAGTAGCACAGGAACATTGATAAAGAACCGAGTTCCCTTGGAGTCATCTCTGTGTTATCTTTGTCGTCCTCCCAACGCTGGAGGAACACAGGCGCGTGCGTCCGCTCTCGTTCACACAGACCACGCGGCGGGCCAGAGTGCATGGAAGCAGGTCATGAAAATTATGAGCGCGTGTGTCCGAAATGTCAACCAAACGCGAGATTTAAAGCTAACAATTTAACATTCTCTTCACAAGCGGTTTTTTTTTTCTTTTTGACGCTGCAAGTCTTTGTTTTTGTTTTTGTTTGCTCTCTCTCTCTCGTCTCTCTCTCTTCTCTCTCTTTTCTCTCTCACCTCGTCTTCTCTCGTTTCTCTCTCTCCCTCTCTCTCTCTCTCCTCTCTCTCTCCTCTCTCTCTACTCCTCCCCCCCCCCCCCATTTTTCATCTGATCGAAGATTTTACGGAAGAAAGATTTTTAACAAAATTTCTGGTGTGTTTTTAGCTGTATTTTAAAAGAGTTGTGTAAATGAGCTTTTGTTTGTTTGTTTTTAATGACTTGTGAGTTAACTTTAACGTGGTGACAGCTCGTATATGGCCCTTTGCGGTCGGCTTGGCTATAAGGAACATTAAGTACCTGACCTTACCTTACCTCTGTGTGTGTGTGTGTGTGTGTGTGCGTGTGCGTGCGTGCGTGCGTGCGTGCGTGTGTGTGTGTGTGTGTGTGTGTGTGTGTGTGTGTGTGTGTGTGTGTGTGTGTGTGAATATAGTAACAAAACAACAACAACAACAAAAAGAGATTAAATCTTCCTAATCATTCCTCAAGAAGCTGGTGTTCTCATTTGCTGCTCCCATGTATCATATTTTGCCAACACGAATACGGTTCATGCGAGAGATTCATCGCCGTCAAGACAGACCTTTCACTGCGTGCGTACAGGTGACAAAAGTAGGCAGCCGGCAGGACGGGCGCTAAAAATAACAACACCCTGTCGTGGATCCGCTCCGTTGACTGGTCGGCCAAGTCCTTGTGTGAGCACGCTGGCTTCTATGGTCCACCAATACTGTCAATACGACAAAAAAAAAAGTTTTTGTTCAGTTTAGATCGTGGAAAGAAATCTTAAATAAATGTTAGCGAACCGCCAAGAGAAACGTGGACAAACGAGTCACAAGACAAAACACGACGCGTTTCGACCTGTTAGGTCGTCTTCATGCAAGACACAAACAATTAGGACAATGAAAATGAACGAGTTTGTCACTTAGCTTTGATCTCCTCAGCGCGAGGTGGGCGTTGAATGAAAACGAGGCTGTTAGAAGGCTGTTCAACGCCTACCTCGCGCTGAACAGATCAAAGCAAAGTGACGAACTCGTTCATTTTCATTGTCCTATTTGTTTGTGTCTTGCCTGAAGAAGACCTAAGAGGTCGAAACGCGTCGTGTTTTGTCTTGTGACTCGTCTGTCCACGTTTCTCGTGGCAGTTCGCTAACATTTATTTCAGGTTTGTTCAGATTTCCGCCTGCAGTCGTCTCACTTTGCGACTAGATCGTGGAAAGAAGACTGAAATTGTAAAGAAAAAGATACACTGGAAGATGCGAGTGGGACCCAGAGAAGTATTGTCATCAACTGCCGAGCCAACCAGCCGGGAGCAGTTTTGCACCACACCCGAGAAGCCTGTGCTGCTGTGTTCACATAGGGTGCAGGCACCCTGGTTCTTCCAGGTGAAGAGGAATCTCTGCATTTTGATGCTTTCAGACCTTAAGGATATGTATACCAGGTGTGGCCGATGCTTCAGATGGAGACATGTTCTGAATGTGAACACTTCCAGGCCTCAGCTGACTCAAATATGTATACACAAGACGTGGCCGATTTCTTGTATGTGCACTGTCTGGTATGTTGTTTTTTTTTTTTTGTCTGCTAGTTGAAGACTAGTCTACCAGTCCACCAACGTACTGAGATGCAGCCTCTGCTCAAAGTTGTACGTTGGGGAAGCATAGCGTACCCTCAACGAACGCTTTTGTGGAACAGCTCAGAGCCATCCCCGTCGTCTCCAACACCAGTGGGGATTCATTTCAACGCTGATTGCCACAGCCAAACCCATATATCCGTCACCGCTGTTTGGCAAAACCACTCCTCAGCTCCAGAAAGAAAATTCATGGAGTCCAGGATTATCTCTCGCCTTGGCACCACAGTTTCTGATGGACTCAACTCCCACCTCTGATTTTTGTTTAGTTTGAATCATTCCAGCTCTTTGCCCCCGCTTTCCTTCCCCCCGACTTCTCCTCCATCCCTTTTTCTCTACACCCCCAGCCCCAATTTCCCCATCCCACCATATTTACATTCAGACCCTATGTACATATATAGCATATTTATAACATCACATGTAGAGCATATAAACACCATCTCCACCATCCAGGTATGCACACTCGTAGTAGACACATACACATGTGAACAATCCATATGCACCTATATTTTTTATAGGAGTTTCCACCCAACCTCCCATCCCCCCCCCCCCCCCCCCCCCAACTCCCGTGTTTTTTTTGTTGTTGTTTTTTTCTCATACACACCTTCAAGCGCCACCTTCCAAGCATGAGACTCCTCCTCTACCACTCTCTCTTTTTTTCTCTCTAGTTCTGTTTGCCTTTACCCTCAGTCTGCCTCTTTTTCCTTTTCCCCATTACACACACACACACACATACATACACACACACGCGTGCGCGCGCGCGCGCACCACACACACACATACATACGCGTGCGCGCGCGCGCGCGCACACACACACACACAAAACACACACACACACACACCTTTGAACACGTAATCGTCCGTTTACGTATATGTTTTCATGCGTCATTGCATATACGTATTTATTTGTTTTTCTTTTTATGTCTCAAGTCCTGAAGACGGCCTATGACCGAAACGTTGTAGATTTTTGTTCTGTTGTTTTGTTTTGCTTGGGTTTTGTTTGTTTGTTTGTTTTCTCTATTTTAACATCTTCTAAGCATCCCCAAAGACATTTTGCATACATAAAATCAGCTGAGTGTATCAAAAACCAGTTTTGTAAAGGTGTGACTGACCGACCCGGCCATAGAGCAACGATCGATAACGGTACTTGACCTGTGTCAGCGAGGTCGAACACAAAAGTTCACGGGCAAATAAAATATTTCATTATGGAAGCAATGTTGTCGTACTGCCAATGTCAGACCGCTTCATTGTTTCATTCTGTAATGATTTGGCAATAGCTTTGGTTTCTTTGTTCGAACGGCGGGCGTTCGGGCCTTCATGATAGAGGGCGCGCATAAAACAAGGTAAAAGGTCAGGTGTGCAAATGACTTCATGGTGTGTCGAGCGCGTGGCAGGCTACGTCAGCGGGGTACAGTATGGTATTCGCAACACTCTCTGAACACTAGCTCAACACTGTACATTTCTTCTTCGTCTTCGGGCCGCCAGACATACGTGTCCAAGTAGCAAGATAATCCTAGGTTCGTGCTTTGGGTCTTGTATTTGATTTTTTCTTCTCTCTCCCCCTTTCCAATGGACCTCACGTGGTGAGCTGGATGCTAGTCTTTTTTTTTTTTTTTTAAGCGAAGTTCGCCTTAGCAGCATGTGCTTAGTAAAGCTGGAACAACTGGTAGCATTAAGGAATAGAACGAAATCCTCTTTGATATGTAAAGAAAAAAGTATACGGCTGGCAGGATGAAAACGGTGGACCTGTAGGCTACAATGGTGACGTGCTGTTCCTGGGCAGAGCAGTTCCGATTCCACAGTTAGCAGTCTGTTGAGACGACAGTACAATATAACACAATGCAGTGCAAAACAAGGCAATGCAATACGGTGCAATAATGCAATGCAATTCAATTCATACAGTGTAACATGATATAATACAATGCAATACAGTATAATGCAAAACAATGCACTACAGTGCAATAATGCAATTCAATCCATACAGTGTAACACAACACAATACAATACAAAATACTCAGTCTGACAGTAGACTGTTACGGAACTATTTCTTGAAGAATGAAGAAAACACAGTCTCCTTAGGATCACCTACTGGGATTAGCATGACACATAATACACAAATCTATTTACTGCCCGCTTAGTGAAACATCCTCTCTATAGATCATCTGACAAATCTAATGTTTGTCTGTGAATGCTTGAGGTAAGCAATTTCCCCTTTTTCATGTGATAATCACAGGTGGACTAGCACTTTGCTTTCATCTGCGTTCTTGGTTTGAACCGCCTTGGATCCCCCCCTCCCCCCCCCCCCCCCCCCCCCCCCCCCCCCCCCCCCCCCCCCCCCCCCCCCCCCCCCCCTCCTCTTTCGAATTACTGTGTGGTCATCATTGGCTGTTGACACGAAGAATACTGTGGTGCAGCAGTTCCTCTGTTTTCCGAATCGTTGCGAGTGACCAAACTGGTCGAGCACTACATTTGAATCGTTGCGAGTGACCAAACTGGTCGAGCACTACATTTGAGTGCCCACAACTGGAAACCTGAGCCCGGGGTGCCGCACATTAAAAGACTGACAGACTGGCCTGTTCAATGCCTGGAAACTGGAACTGCCTCAAACTGGAATGGATGTTCTTACAGCCGGGGTGCCGCACATTAAGAGATTGACAGACTGGCCTGTTCAATGCCTGGAAACTGGAACTGCCTCAAACTGGAATGGATGTTCTTACAGCCGGGGTGCCGCACATTAAAAGACTGACAGACTGGCCTGTTCAATGCCTGGAAACTGGAACTGCCTCAAACTGGAATGGATGTTCTTACAGGCTTCGTTAGGTGAAATTGTCTGAAAAAAATTGTTGTTATTAACATCTAAACGAAACCATTTTCATAATGACAGAAGAACTGTTTACCCACATTCGTTCTGACTGTGACTTCTCTTTATCCAGTGAACTGGCTGTCGTCAACCTCCCTCTGTCTTTCCCCCCAGCATCACGCGATAGTTGGAATATCCTCCTCTTTGGACTCCAGCATTGCACCATACCCCAGACGGGTGCACGTGTAGGTAGGGGATGGGGGATTCCTAGTGCCACCGACCACCAACCAGTGGGACACACAAACGCACGTATTGTTCTGACCGAAGAGGACGACCCTCACGGGCAATCCTAGAGATCATCAACCGCCGCTGAGTGCGATGGGTTGTGAAGAACCCAACGGCAAAACAATGGTCTGACGACACACGCCTGTGTGGACACACACTGGTCCTTCGGGAGGTAATCATAAAACAAGAGGCCATAACGTGTCTCTCGCTTGTCTCTCCCGTGTTGCCGAGTAGTTTGAAAGTTTGGGTTGTGGTTTCTTCTATGTTGACCCAGTCACCCCCATGCTGGTTCGTGACGCGAAGGATGGCCTGTTGCAAGACGTGACTCTGATCATCTTTGACAGAAACTGTGTTCT
>CM065727.1:24563067-24565567 GCA_033310375.1 Conus canariensis
AGGGGGGGGGGGGGGTACAATCGAATGCACGCTTGAACGAAGCTACACTGCATAATAAACAGGCATTTACAAAACAATACACAAGCGGGATTGCACGAACATACACTCCCCACTCGATAGCATCAATCAAGATTCATCTGAAAAGCCCGCCTGTTTTTGTCGTTCTTTTTCAGTTGTGTATGCACTTGTTTAACATTAAAGGGGGACACACACACACACACACACACACACACACACACACACACACACACACACACACACCACGCACGCACACACACACACACACACACACACACACACACCACACACACACACACACACACACCACACACACACACACAAACACCACGCACGCACAGCGCACACACACACACACACACACACACACACACACACACACACAGCGCCAGCCACGCACGCGCGCGTGTAGTGTGTGTGTGTGGCGCGCGCGCGCGCGCGCACTTTTAGCATAATAAAGAGAATAATGTTGTTTGTCGTTGAGTACCCATATGTCATAATGTTTGGAGGGGGGGGGGGGGGGGAACTCGAGGGGGAAAAATATTGTCACCAGATCTCTTCAAGTTGGAAGCAAACCATGACCATACAATCGAGTTCCATCTACTTTAATGGATGCGCCTCTGAGAGTTTTTCTTAAATTTCCAGACCAACACTGCAGGTGCCTGTATCTCTCGGGCCTGGTTGACGCCAGGACATATTAAGTAGAGAACAGCCCTGGCATGCATTCTCAGACCAGAATGGAACGCCGTGGCATAATCTTCATCAACCTCATGCTCACTGATCAGCATTTAAGAAAAAAAGTTTCGATTCTCAGATTTTGTGGCTCTTCAAACCCTGTTCTCATGGTGACCTCAGTTTGGATTTCCCTTCCCCGCGTTTGTACTCGTATGAGTTCGTGAGTTGGAGGTCTCCGGTATCAGGAAATTCATGGGAACTGTCGTTGGACGGACGTGCTGGCGCCGTCCGGAGGGGGGAGGGGGGGAGGGATGCTCCCGCACACTAGCCCCGCGACGAAGCGATTATTGTAGTCAGTAGGGGTTTTAGTAGGTGGTGGTGTGTATGCTGGACCACAACAGGCAGCACTGAACACCACCAAGGGCACTCAGCAGCGGTGCCGTGTCTCCGCTGACGGGTTGTTTTGTAATGACTTGACATTGTCTGCTGTGGATTGTTGGTGTCGAGGTATGGATTTGGATGGGAGCCGGAGTGAGTCATCATCATCATCACCCCCATCAATATCATCACCATCATCGTCGTCATCATCATCATCATCGTTCATTTTCATCATCATCATATCATCATCATCATCACCGCCATCATTATCATCGCCATCATCATCGCCATTATCATAATCATCATCATCATCATCATCATCACCGCCATCATTATCATCGCCATCATCATCGCCATTATCATCATCATCATCATCATCACCGCCATCATCATCGCCATTATCATCATCATCATCATCACCATTCCTTCTCCTCGTTAAACAACTTGCCATCGGCAAGCAGACCCCTGATCAGAAACAAATGTCAGCTGTCGCCAACCTCCACAGGCGAACGGGAAAGAAAAAGCAGACAAACTGGCAATAAATGAATATGCCTTCAAATGCCTTCCTCCCTTCCCCCTCCCCCTCCCACCCATACCCCCCCCCCCCCCCCCCCCCCCCCCCCACCAATTAAGAAAAACGTCCTAAAATGGCGTGTAATTTTTAATGTATACGTCTATAAATACGAAACACATGCCGTTTCAAAACATATAGACATATAGATCTTTTTGAGGTGGATTGTTACGCACGGAAATAGAAGGCTTTAAGTGTCTGGCGTTTTTTTGCTTTTTAAAAAAATTTTTTTTTTAACGTAATTATCTCAAGGGGCCGAGGGAATTTTGGGGGCATGAAGGGAGGGAGGGTCTCATCTGAAGAAAATGCCTTTGAAAGCATGCATGAAAGTGGTGTTGTCTTTCCGCCTGTTGCTGGATGAAGTTCGCAAGGCTGGTGGGATATAGGGATAAGATTCCCTTGAGGCCAGATCGTGATAACGACGGACCCCCGTGGGTTTTGGCAACTCAGACATCACGACTCCCTTTTCGTGTCGGTCTTGTGACTGCGAGTTAGGAACGGCTTTGACGCTGTGTTCGTCTGTCCTGTCTGTTCTGTCTGTCTGTCTGTCTGTCTTTCTTTCTATCTGTCTGTCTGCCTGTCTGTCTGTCTGCCTTTCTCTCTCTCTCTCTCCTCTCTCTCTCTCTCTCTCTCTCTCTCTCTCTCTCTCTCTGACTTCCGCAGGAAGGAAAGGAGATGAGGTACGGAAGTATAATGTGCAGATGTTCTAGACCACATCACAGTAACTCACTAATTACTGTGTCTTCGAGTTCCTGGAGGAATCGGCTCCGTGTTTCAGCAGAACTGTTCGTCTCTGTAGTCCCTGGCGCTGCCCTTTCGCCGTCTCTCCCCAGATTCATAGCAGCATTCCGTCATTTC
>CM065727.1:24573067-24575567 GCA_033310375.1 Conus canariensis
GTGGTAATTACACTTTGAGTCTGTTTGACAGAGCCATGCAAAATACACCAATCCATCATACCTGCATGCATCTGTCACCCAAGTTCTTTGACAGTACAGCTGCCCAGGTAAAAAAAAAAACAAAAAAAAAACCCCACTAAGCCGTGTTCATTTGGCATTGCAGAACTTCACCTACGCAAAGCATTGGTTGTATGCTAGTAAAGGAATAAATGAATTAGTAAGTAACGGCCTTCAGAGATTTTTTTCGCAGAGGGAAAACGAGACAGCGGCGACTGTAATCGGATTCCGTTTATATTCGAGTTCACTAAAAACTGCATACACCTCTCGCCGAGTTATTCGGCAGAAGTTTGCCTAACCTAGCGAAAGGAGCCAGGTTTCGTTCATTTGGTCTTGTGGAATTGCACCCATATGGAGCTTAGGTTTATTGTGCTACTCAATAAATAAGTAAAGAATAAATGAATGAATAAATAGATAAATAAATGGATATATAAACTATGAATGAATAAATAAATAATATAGATCACTGAAGAAATAAATAGACAGTGAACACGTACATCCTCTTACGGGCTTAGGCTTCCCTGTCGCAGACCTAAGCCATCGATCTGTCCTCTGACATGCAGTCGATCGATCAGTCTGTCAGTAAGTAAGGGTTCTTCTTCCTTACCAAGCTAGCTATTCAAGACAGTCATCGGAGCTGGCGAAGCGAGCTAAACAGCCATCGTCCAGAACGTTATAAGCAAGCCTGTGTTGTTGTGTGGACAGACAAGTTTGCTGGACAGAGTGACGAGAGAGGGGAAACGGGTGGGAGGGCCAAGTGCGTAGGTAAGGGGGAGGGGCGGGGGTGAGGGGGGGGTAGGAAGAGGGGAGAAGCGGGGTGGGGGAGGGAGGGGGGAGTGGGGCTCCTTCAGGTCTGTCTAAGCACCCGTGGCTGACGGTCCAAGTGGCCTCTTCTGACAACTGGGCGACAGGTTCCGGAAGGGGGCGGGGAGCGGATAAGCCTCCATGTTGTCGTTAGAGGACAAAGTTGTTGACCCCTGGGTCCTCTCTCTGGTCTGACATTCTTGTCCCTCAAAGGCGGCGGTCATCCACGGGGGAAGTCGGCGATGCCTCGGGCGGTGTTGCGTCAGTCGGGGTGGATGGTGGGACACGTGGTGTGTGTCAGTCGGGGTGGATGGTGGGACACGTGGTGGGTGTGTCCAGCTCCAAGAGCCGTGGATGGTGGGAGGGCTGTATGTTGAACGAGCTCAGACGGGTTGGGAATAGACATGCGTGAGAGCGTTGGCACACCTGTACATGAACGTATCTTCCCGCGAGAGAGCAAGGGCACGCGAACAAACACACAGGCAAGCACTTGCTTACTTACAAAAGCGTGTGTGGCGCATGCGCGTGCGCGCACACACACGCACACACACGCGCGCACACACACGCACGCACGGACGCACGCACGCACGACACACACACACACACACACACACACACACACACACACACACACACACACACACACACACACACACACACATACACACACATTAACAGCTTTTTAAAAAACGCACTCACAGCGAGCAAAAGTGAAACGTGCTTATACAGTACACACAAACGAGAGAGAGAGAGAGATAGAGAGAGAGAGAGAGAGAGAGAGAGAGAGAGAGAGAGAGAGAAGATGCACGTTGTTTTGATATTGTCGATGCAGTATAGCACACTTCACGGCTTTTGGAATTATGGGACAGTGGATAGCGAAACTCCATGACGTATTTTAAAAACAAGAATTAAGACTACAGTACAGAAATGTTACGTATGCCCCCCAGGCGACCACGGAGGTCATGTAAGGACCGATGGCGGCTGAAATAGATATATAGATAGATAGGTAGGCAAGTACATAGGTAGGTAGGCAAATAGGAAGGTAGATAGACAGACAGACAGACATAGGTAGGCAAGTAGATAGGTAGGCAGGCAAGTAGATAGGAAGGTAGACAGACAGACAGACAAATTACAAGATCAAAATTCCAAACCGAGCCAAAGAAAGTCAATTACAGGCAAACCACATGGTCACGAGAAAACATGAACAGCCTGTGTTTGACCGGGGGGGGGGGGGGGGGGTGGGGGGGTGGGGGGGTATAGCCGTCTGTCGAGTAGGGGAGGAGAGGGGGGAACAAGAAACAAAAACAGGAAAAGAAAAAAAAAACTGCCATGAAGTTCATCTGAGTTGAATTGCAACAGCGACTTCCACTGTTATCAGACCCTCACACCACGCATGATCATGACCACCCCTCTTTTCTTGCCAGACCAGCCGAAAGATCTACTCTCAGTGTCCAACGTAGTGCGCGTTTGACTGCGTCAGACATATCTAAACAGTCTATGTACAAGACTTTTTCACTTTATGGTACCGTTTAAACTTAATGACCCGTAAAGAAAGACACTTGAGAAAACTTTACGGGTGTTACACCCACCTGCCCAGATCATTTACTGAAGTGAGAAGTGAAAGAAAAGAGTTTATCCT
>CM065727.1:24585567-24588067 GCA_033310375.1 Conus canariensis
TATATATATTTCACTCCTGTTAGTGTGAAAATTAAGCGCATGTGAAACATAACCCGCCGGAGAGGAGACAGTAGAGAGATGACGAGGACGGTCATGCAGGGTGCACAATACTGGAGGAGGGAGACACGTATGTCAGTGTGCCCCAGTCTCTGAACAGTTTTTAAAGCTGGGTAGTCAGTGCAGGGAAGTTGCACAATACTGGAGGAGGGAGACACGTATGTCAGTGTGCCCCCAGTCTCTGAACAGTTTAAAGCTGGGTCATGCAGGGTGCACAATACTGGGAGGGAGAAGAGAGGCACCGAACGTAATGTCATCAGGTGTTGGGCCACAGGGCTCTCTGAACAGTTTAAAGCTGGGTCATGCAGGGTGCACAATACTGGAGGAGGGAGACACGTATGTCAGTGTGCCCCAGTCTCTGAACAGTTTAAAGCTGGGTCATGCAGGGTGCACAATACTGGAGGAGGGAGACACGTATGTCAGTGTGCCCCAGTCTCAGAACAATCGAAAGCTGGGTCATGCAGGATGCACAATACTGGAGGAGGGAGACACGTATGTCAGTGTGCCCCAGTCTCTGAACAGTTTAAAGCTAGGTCATGCAGGGTGCACAATGCTGGAGGAGTGAGACACGTATGTCAGTGTGCCCCAGTCTCTGAACAGTTTAAAGCTGGGTCATGCAGGGTGCACAATACTGCAGAAGTGAGACACGTATGTCAGTGTGCCCCAGTCTCTGAACAAGTCTCCAGCTAGGTATGCAGGGTGCACTCGCCTGCCCAGCTCCGCTAGCATCAGTGCACAATACTGCAGGAGGGAGACACGTATGTTTATGTGCCCCAGTCTCTGAACAGTCTCCAGCTAGGTCATGCAGGATGCACAATACTGCAGGAGGGAGACACGTATGTTAGTGTGCCCCAGTCTCTGAACAGTCTCCGCTAGGTCATGCAGGATGCACAATACTGCAGGAGGGAGACACGTATGTTAGTGTGCCCCCAGTCTTAGAGAACAATCTAAAGCTAGGTTACTGGCGAAAAGGGAGAACTTTTGCCTCCCGTTTAAATTGTGTTTCTAAATTATGCTCCGTGCTAAAACTGTACTTCGTTGGCTTTTTTTTTTTTTTTTTAAAGAAAATACAGATGTAGGGAAACAATTAAGTAAATAGTAATGAAGATACAGATGTAGGTAAACAATTAAGTAAATAGATAAATTCAATACACTGAATGGAAATTAATGACACATTTTCATGTCGTCATATCCAATATCATGATCCGCACATGGAGGTTTGCAATCACAGAGAACAGCAAAGGGAAAATATGAATATATGTACACACATAAATAAACATTTAGTCATGACGTAAAAATGTCCACTATATCGACTTAAACACGTATGTCTGTGTTGCGGGCCGAAAAACGCAGTAATCACAGGCTAGTTCACGCTTGTCTCATGAAGACATACGTGCTCACATGAACAGATCCACCAGTATTGGACGACTTTAAATGGCACGAATATCAGAATACGGCAGAAAGAAGATAGATTACAGATAGAAGACGGGTGTAAAAAGTAGCTGAGTGGGTAATTTTTAAGTGCTTACTTTTTAAAACAGCAGTCATTCTTATGCTGACTGCCGTCAGTAGAGTGTTGTTTTGTGCATTTTCACCTGCTTTTTGTCACGTCTGACAAAGAGATAATTATTTGTCGGAAATTCACGTGACTGTTTTGTATTGAATATAAAATCTGCTTATTTTGGTGTCTTGATTTGTTTTGGGATTTGTTAGTTTGCTTTTTGTTTGTTTTTTGTAACCTCCAAGCAGCAGTATTTTCTGTGTGACGTAAATCATGGGATATGGATGACAACAAACAAACAAACTGGTGTACAAATGTTTCTAGTTTTCGCTCATGGCACAGACAGAATATCAGACGACCGTAGCAGACGATCGTACGTTAGTGATTTCTCCCCACCCCCCACCCCCACCCACCCCCCAACATACTCACTCCCACCTTCCCCCTCCCTCCTTCCGTCCACAGTCTGTACCAGATAAAGCCGCGCCAAATGTCCCGCCGATCACCAGATGATGTACAGTGCTCCTCAGTGCTTGCCCGCGTGTGTCTAGACCTTTGGGGGGGGGGGGGGGGGGGTGAAATGGTCTAACGGAGTATGTGTCTGGTCTTCAGATAAAGCCGCGCCAAATGTCCCGCCGATCACCTGATGATGCACAGTGCTCCTCAGTGCTTGCCTTTCGGAGTGTGTGTGTGTGTGTGTGTGTGTGTGTGTGTGTGTGTGTGTGTGTGTGTGTGTGTGTGTGGAATGGTCTAACGGAGTGTGTGTCTGGTCTTCAGATAAAGCCGCGCCAAATGTCCCGCCGATCACCTGATGATGCACAGTGCTCCTCAGTGCTTGCCTTTCGGAGTGTGTGTGTGTGTGTGTGTGTGTGTGGTGTGTGTGTGTGTGTGTGTGTGTGTGTGTGGAATGGTCTAACGGGGTGTGTGTCTGGTCTTCAGATAAAG
>CM065727.1:24598067-24603067 GCA_033310375.1 Conus canariensis
ATTATATGTTATAAACTGCAACGAGAAAAAAAAAGTGTAAGGCTTTTATAGAACGAAGCGGCTGAAAGACCACGGAAGCGAGGACAACGACGAATGACAGGTGGGGTGTCGTTGTTGCTGTTGTTGTTGATGTTGTTGTTTTCAAGACAAAGGGGGTAACTGAAAAGAGGAAATTGCAAACGCACAAATTCATAAAGACGAGCAGACCTTTTTTTTTTTTTTTTTTTTTTTGAAAAGTTCCCGGTATGCCCAACGGGGTCAGTTTTCAGGGTGGTTAAAAGAAAACAACTTACAAACAAACAAACGAACTTGGTCAGAAGGGAAAACAAACTGTGAAAAGCGACGGTTCTGCTGTCGCTGGATATGAGGTAAAAAGCTTTCTACTTTCAGTGCTTGTTTGGCCTACTTTCCTTTTCATGGATGTTATGCGTAAACAGATCGCCAGCCTTTTTCAGTGTAATGTGTGTGTGTGTGTGTGTGTGTGTGTGTGTGTTGTGTGTGTGTGTGTGTGTGTGTGTGTGTGTGTGAGAGAGAGGAGAGAGAGAGAGAGAGAGAGAGAGAGAATGTGTGTGTGTTGTTGTTGTTGTCTTCAATTTAACGTCTATCCACATAGTGATGTTAGACGGGGGGACGGGAGGGGGGAGGGAGTGGATCGGGAGGAGGAGGAGGGGAGGGGGACCGTATCGTGTGTGTATGTATTTATGTCTCTTTGATAAGAGGGGAAAAAAAAAGGCAGAAAAATGAGCATTAACAAAAACTACAATCAACTTGTCTATAACAAATGTCCTACAGGACTATGAAGTAAACATTTTGCAATATTAAACAAACTAGTAGCATTTTTGAAAACGCCTTCAATACAATTTTCAGAAATCACTGGTAAGATAGGTCTTAACCTCTGACATTCAAAAATGATGTGCTTGCTAGAAATTTGATCACCACATAAACATCTAACATTTTTACTGTATTTTGTGATGAACGCATTAAGTTTTATCCTGTAAGATAGCGAACTAATCTGTCTAAATTTGATTACGCCAGTATGATTCAAATATGATTTGTTATCCAAACCACGAGAATCAATATACTTATTCTTGGAGAGTCTATCTTTTCTCAGGGTATAGCCTTTAATTCTACTCCATACTGCTTGTTCCAGCAAGTGATAACCCTCCTGAATGGATAAAGGAACATGAATTTCAGTGGATTCTGTGCCTTGCCTTGCGCCCTTTTTTGCTACTTTGTCAGCCCACTCATTTGAAGAAAATCCAAGATGTGAAGGAACCCAGCAGAAGGAAACCTTGGTCCCTTTTAAAGTTAAGATATGAATTAATTGACTGATTTCTAACATAATTTTGGTCTTTTTCTTGTAATCTGAAGATCTTAAAGCATAGAGTACCGATTGAGAATCTACACAAAATAAGATTTGAAAAAACTGTAATGGAAAATCAACTATGTAATTGAGAGCCATAAGAATAGCAATAAGTTCAGCAGTAAAGATGGATCGATTTTTACCAATGTAGTATGACTTTTCCTTCTTTATCGCTGGTATTACAAAAGCTGAACCTGCCCGGTGATCTTCTAGGAGTGAACCATCTGTATATATCTTTAAATGATTTGGATAAGTGTTCTGTATATGTAATTGGACTTCAGTTTTCATAATGTTTGGATTCTCATTTTTCTTCATGTCAGTATAATTAATATCAAACTGCGCTTTATTCATCTCCCAAGCAGGACAAGGGAGGCCGCTTGATTTGTGTCAATATTACTTGGATTTATATCAGACCTTTTGAATAGATCTGATACGTAAGTGGCAATTGGTTTCAATGATGGTATCTGCTTAGCTCGTTTAGGAAAAGAATTTTCAGATGTAATTTTCAGTTCCTCAGATGCAAAGTTGTAACTTGTCGAACTTCTAAGAATGTATTTAGCACATGCAAGACTTCGGTACTCGTCCAAAGGCAATTCTCCAATTTCTTTATAAGTTCCAAGCGTTGATGCGTGAAAAGGCACACCAAGAGCAAGCCTATAACCCTTGCAATCTATGCTTTGAAGTTTCTTAAGTAAATAATTAGGGGCGCTAAAAAATACCTCTTGTCCATAGGACAATTTTGATCTAATCAGCGACGTAGAGAGATGTTTCAAAACTTTGCAATCTTGTCCCCAGGCTTGTTTGCTTATAATCTTTAATAGATTTAAACATTTCCTTGCCTTGGTAACGATGTAGTTGATATGAGCATTCCAGGACAACTTTGGTGTAAGATAGATACCTAGAAATTTCACAATATCTTTATACTGAATAGTCGTATTTTCAATTGTAAAAAACGGCAGCTCTGATGGATTGCTGCCATTATTAAAGAGAATCATATGTGTTTTCTCTGTAGATAATGTCAAACCATTTTCGTGCATATAAGTAAATATATGATCGAGCTCTCTTTGATAGATCTTCTTGATGTAGTTCAATTCCCTTTTTGATGTTTTTCTTTTCATTGTAACATTCATCCAGATGCATAAATCATCAGCATATTGTACTAATACAACATGCTTTGATAAGAGCGAAGGCAAATCGTACATTAAGATGTTAAATGACATTGGGGCGATAACAGAACCTTGTGGCAATCCCATATGTAAAGATCTAGAATTGGAGTATGCATTCCCTACTCGAACACGTATGTTTCTTTTATTCAAAAAGCATTTAATGTAGTGATATAAATGTCCCGAAATCCCGATTTGTTTCAATTTGTAAAGGAGCTTGGCGTGCCAGACTTGGTCATAAGCTTTCTTGATATCAAAAAAGGTCGCTAGAACATTTCTTCTTCTTGCAAATTGTTGTTTTACATTTGTTGTGAGTTTCACTAAATTGTCAATAGCAGACCTGCCATTTTGGAAGCCTGCTTGATTAACTGGAATAACTTTATTTTTTTGACAATACTGCGTCAATCTTCTCAAAACTATTCTCTCTAATAGTTTACAGGTATGTGAGGTTAATGCTATTGGTCTGTAACTATGCTTATCTGTTGGAGGTTTGCCTTGCTTTAAAACTGGTACAATGATAGACTGTTTCCACTGTTCTGGCATTACGCCCTCTAACCAACATTTTTGAAACAATTTCTGCAGTAATAAGACAAAATTTTCAGGCAGGTGTTTAAGCATATCATTGGAAACTTTATCTAGTCCCACGGAAGTTTTCTTATTAGGAAGAGATAGAATTGCATCTTTCACTTCATCAAGAGTAATTGGAGCATTGATGAAATGACTATTATCATTAACTGGATCTATATAATCATCTTTATTTTCTTCTTCTGTTCTGAAAGTTTGATCTTTAAAGGACAGACCTTCCAAACGCATAGATTCGGAAAACATATCGGCGAATGATTCTGTTTTTTTTCTGAATTAGAAGGAAATTCTTTGTTCTTCAGCTTGACAGGACAAGATGGCAAGTTTAAACCCCTTTTCATTTCATGAAACTTTTTCCAAACTTTTTGTAAATCTTTATGATTCGAAATCTCATTAGAGCAGAAAGAGGACCAATATTGCCTTTTAGCTTGAGCTATTACCATGTTACTGTAGTGATTCGCTTTGTTCTTGGCTATTAGATTCTCTGGTGTTTTGTCTTTTAAATATATTTTAAACAAACATTTTTTGTTATTAACGGCTGAGTCACAAGCAGGTGTCCACCAGATATTTCCTGAGTGTTTGTTTGACTTAACTGGGCGAAATTTTGGAATGGCTACATCTGCAGCACTAAGGATAGCATCAGTAAAATACGAATATAACTGATCAACTCTATCAATATTAATATCAGCAGTCTTGTATGTAGCTAGTTTGTTTTTGAAGGTTTCCCAGTCAGCTGATTTATAATTATATTTTGGGATTATCTCTTCTTGAAATTCACAAGAATCAGTTATTTTATTAAAAGTTACAATTATTGGAAGGTGGTCGCTTCCTAGAGTATCGTCAAAGGTAGACCAGCTGCATTCAGATGCTAATGCAGGAGATATCAAGGATAAATCTATTGCTGATGCCCTATGAGTTGGAATGTCTGGAATTCTAGTTATGCTGCCATCATTAAGCAAATATAAACATGAATCAACAATATTTTCTACAAATCGGTTACTAGTTACTGATGTGCAATCCTTGTCCCAAAATGGCGAATGGGCGTTAAAGTCCCCTGCTATTAACCATTTTTCGTTGTCTGGTAGAGTGTGTAACCATTCTGTATTAAATTCATTTGGTCCGTTGGGAAGATATGTAGAGACTATGTTTATCATAAAATCTTCCCTTAATTTAATTCGAGCCGCACACGAATGTAAAGTTGGAATATTGTTTGGAGCAGGGGACGGGTATACTTTATAATCTGTTCCTTCTTTTATATATATAGCTGTATTAATTTTAGTAACAGCATCTACTTGTTCATGAACTGGTGGGTAATAATAACCTGATAATTTAGGCAGTTTGTTTCTTTTCACATTCAAAGATTGTAAAATAAGAGCTTGGTAGGAGTTATTCGCAAGATGTTGAACTAAATAAGGCAAGTTTGTGGAAACAGACCTAACGTTCCACTGCATAAACTTCATAAATTAAGATGTTTAGATGGCATCATGTAAAGGGTGGGAAAACGCAATTAACAAACGTAAGTAAATAAAAACAATAATATAATGAAAGGAAATCTTAAACACGCTCTAATAACACAAAGATTGTCAAAACAATGCTAAAACAATACGCCTACATTATTTTGCCAGGAAAATATGACAAAAATAAAAACAGACGATTAGTCCTATATAGGCATACAAGGGTTACTTAAAATATTTCTCTCGTCTATAACTGATTAACAGAATCTACAATATTCTAAATTACGATGCTGAACAGTCATTAATGGCGAAGTTAACGTGGATTACTCAGCAGTCCCAAGTTCGCAGGTGGAACAAAAATTGACGTCAGTAGAAAAGGCCCCAGTCGCTCAGGGCAAGGTAAGGATTGAACCAGTCACGATGTGAAGGTCCGGAGTA
>CM065727.1:24608067-24610567 GCA_033310375.1 Conus canariensis
TAGCGCATATACACACATACGGATTCTTTTCGATCAACAACATTATAGCTGTAGCCATCCACCCAAGAATAATGTATCTAGTAGAGCACACATCACACACACTCACTCACACACACACACACACACACACACACACACACACACACACACACACACACACACACACACAGAGTCCTGATATGGCTTCCGCCGTCGGCCGAGCCCTAAACATTTGGATGCGATACGAACCCATTACGACAGGGGTTAAAGTAGACAGGCGTCTGTCTGTCTGTCTGTCTGACTGTCTGTCAATCTGTCTGTCTGCCTGTCACATACCACGATAAGAAGCGTGCCGGTCAAAGCCCGAAACAATGTACACACACACACACACACACACACACACACACACACACACACACACACACACACCACACACAAAACCTCCGTGTCAACCGATGTAGAAGTATGGGAATCTCTGCGAAGACCTATCTGGTAAGCTGTGTATGAATACGTCATACGCACAGAGGTTGGAGACACCACTCGACCTTCAGGTAAGTGTCGTAACACTCGCAGCATCGAACGGGCTCGGCCCAAACCTCGGTGACTCTTTTGGAAAATATCATACAACTTCTTGACCATGTTGCCTGCTTCAGTTGCCTGTATGTTTGCTTATTGTTGTCGGTTTTTTTTCCTTTTAACTTCATCTTTTTTCAATTTTGACATCTGCTGTATTAAACAAATCTTAAATAAATGTTAGCGAACCGCCCAGAGAACGTGGACAAATCTTAAATAAATGTTAGCGAACCGCCCAGAGAACGTGGACAAACGAGTCACACGACGAAACACAACGCGTTTCGACCTCTTAGGTCTTCATCACGTCTTCCTTGCACTGAACCCTGTGAAGTGATCTGAAGCGATCAAAGCTAAGTGAATTTTCGTTGTTTTATTCGTTTATGTCTCACCTGATGAAGACCTAAGAGGTCGAAACGCGTTGTGTTTCGTCGTGTGACTCGTTTGTCCACGTTCTCTGGGCGGTTCGCTAACATTTATTTAAGATTTGTTTAGATTTCCGCCTGCAGTCCTCTCGCTTTGCAACTAGATCTGCTGTATTAGTTGTCCGTTTCTTTCATTAATGTATTTTCTTTTCTTTAGTTTTGTTTGTTTGTTTTGATGGAAAGGACCCTGTACAGGCGATATGATTATATTAGAAAAAAATCTGAAACGTCTACAGTCCCCATCTTACAAGGTGATTCCTTTCTTGTATTGGTTTTTTTCTGTCTCGTTTTCTTTTTCCTTTTAATTTTTTTTCATTAATTTATTTAGTTTTTTTTGTGTAATACTTGACCATGCACTTTGTAATTGTTTACATCACGATCTGTTGTCCACGCCTTTCTCAGTGTGAAGTACAGCACGTGTTCACTCATTTTAGGTCCTTGCTTTTGTAGATTTTTTTTTTTCAAATTCTATGTGTGTGTGTGTGTGTGTGTGTGTGTGTGTGTGTGTGTGTGTGTGTGTGTGTGTGTGTGTGTGTGCGCACGCGTGCGCGCTAGAGCGAGCGAACATTTGAACATGTCTCTGTGTGTATCGTGGAGAGAGAGAGAGACAGAGAGAGAGGTTGGGGAATGAGATACTCAATGGATAGCCGGGAAGGAAGGGTGACGGTTGCAGGAGAAAGAATGGGAGGGAGGGAGGGAGGGAGGGAGCGAGAGGGAGGGGGTTGGCTGGGGAACAGGGAATAAAACGCAGGGGGGGGGGGGGGGGGGGGGGGGGGGAACCACGTGAACTATAGTAACTGGCACAGGACGAACCTGAAAGCCAACCAGAAACCGTCTGTGACACAATCCGTCGCGCGCTGCGTGTGGCGGCGTGGAAATGAGAAGAAATCGAGACGGAAGAGAGAGAGGGCGCCACTTGATCTTGTGAGCCCCCGGGTTCTCTATAGGGTCCCCCCAACCTTTCAGAAGATGCGACCCCTTGGCGGGGCCACGCTTTTGTCCTCGGGGGTTCTCCATGAAGACAGCTAAAGCCGTTTCTCGGAGAGATCGAGTTGCCACAGCTTAGTGTTCCCCAACCCCCCACCTCTTTGAGTGGGCCTGTTGTCCCCCTCCGTGTCGCTGGACAAGGCAGGGAAAGGGGGTACTAGCGGGCGACATTGAAGCTTTGTTTTGACAGAATAATTTGTTGTTGATATACGCCGTTTAAAAAACGATAGCCTGTCGTCTTACCTCCTTTTATTATGGCATGGGGTGAATAGGATGGGGAGGGGAGGGGGTGGGAGGATGTGAAGTAATGGGGAGGGAGGGAGTTCAGGAGGGAGGGGGTATGGGGGAGAGGGGCTGGTTAGCTCAGTGGTAGGGCACCGCGCGTTTGGCAATCGGGTCTTCTGAGTTCGAGTCCAGCTTGCACCCGACGACTCGACAGTACCCTGGTCACTGTACACCTGAACGTGGTGTCGCTCCAGTGGTGCTGTTGGCTCAGTGTCAGATTGGTTCCCTTACCCATCGTTCTTCTTGGATGCTGT
>CM065727.1:24614755-24642255 GCA_033310375.1 Conus canariensis
TATAAGTCTTAGTAATCATCCTGTTTTTTTGGGGGGTGGGGGGGGCTGTGTGCGTGTCTGTGTGTTATGTCTGTGTCTGTGTGTGCTTACGCGCGATTGTGCATGCATGTGTGTGTGTGTGTGTTGTGCGCGCGCGCGCGTGCGCGTGTGTATGCGCGCATCTGCAGTAAACTTTAGTACCGCCGTTATCTCTGGAGATACAAGATAGTGAAAATCAAAGTCAGCAAGGCTACAGATATTGACAGCTGTTGCGGATGCACTCATAACAAGGATGACAAAGGCTAGGGGAAGACGATGAAAGTTCCATGGGGAAAAAAATCAGTCTTTAGCAATTGCTGTTTACATGAGTTACACGTTTATTCCAAATTACAGTGACGAGGTTGATTCTTTCAGAAATATCAAACCGTTTTACACAATTCGAGTGTCACAATTATGCAAATGAGGAAAATGTCATTTACGCTGTTGGCCACCTAGACGACTAAAGGTCCGATAACTTTCGCCCTGTGGTTTTTCGCCCCGTCAAAACGACAATATTCGTGAGTTTGGCATCGTATTAGTCAAAATATAGTCAAGATAGGCAAGATTTTTGGAGAATAACGTTTTACTCCTTCATCAGCGGAAAAGGTCTTCGATTATCATGAAGAATACTGACTGTCTCTCTGTCACTGTCGCTCGCTCGCTCGCTCTCTCTCTCTCTCTCTCTCTCTCTCTCTCTCTCTCTCTTTCTCTCTCTCTCTCTCTCTCTCTCTCTCTCTCTCTGTCACTGTCTCTCTCTCTCCCTCTCTCTCTCGCTCTCTCTCTTTCCTCTCTCTCTCTGTGCCCCTTCTCTCTCTCATTCTTATTCTCCCGCTTAGGGATGAATCGCATTGACTGACTGACTGAAATCAAATTTTGTTATTGAGGTGCAAGCTCACTGGCCCATAGTCTTCAATTATCAGAAGTTATAGTAAGAGGACCGTGGAGTGTGTGTGTGTGTGTGTGTGTGTGTGTGCGTGTGTGCGTGTGGTGTGTGTGTGTGTGTGTGTGTGTGTGTGTGTGTGTGTGTGTGTGTGTGTGCGTGTGGTGATGATGGTGGTGGTGATAATGGCGAATTATGATCAAATTGTGTGAATGTGTTTTAAGAGGTCACTATCAGATAGAATTTCTGAACATCATGAATTTACATTTGTGCCATTGTTTTAAAAAAAAAGTGTGACCCTTCTCCCTCTCCCACCCCCCCCCCCCCCCCCCCCCCCCCCATCACATAAAAAAATGACCATGAGTTTGATTGGTGCAGAGCGGTGCTCATCGGAAGTGACGCAGACGGCAGTGGGCGCCATCACCTGGCCGGAAGCGTTCATGGGCACCACCACAGCCGTCCTGTGTCCCACGTCCCGGCCTGACAAGATACGTTACGCTGAACGTGCATGGTATGTGTGCTGTACTGTCCGCTAATGTCTTATAGTGTCTCTTCTGGGTTTTTTTCTTTGTTTTTTTTTTCTCCGAAGTGCTTTGGTCTCCCCCACGCCCCCGACCCCCAGGTACGTGCGCGCTTGCTCTAGGCTGGGGTGTATGCAAGTACAGCAAAGAGCGGGGGGGGGGGGGGGGGGGGGATAAATCTGTACGTGCCTGTCGGTGCGTTTGTGTGTTAGGGTGTGTGTGTGTGTTAAGGGGGAGGGGACAGAAGGATAGATCTGTGCGTGCGTATTGATGTTTGTGTGTGAGGGTGTGTGTGTGTGTGTGTGTGTGTGTGTGTGTTAAGGGGGGGAGGAGGGGAAGGGGGAGAAAGACAGATATGTGCGTGCGTATCGATGTTGTGTGAGGGTGTGTGTGTGTATATGTTAGAGGTGAGCGATTGGAAACTGAGGGGGAGGGGGAGAGGGGAGGCGAAAGGGATGAAGAGCAAGAGGCGTGCATGTCATATGTTTCGTCAGAGTACGAAGTGCAGACTAGACTGGGGCGCAGCGAGATTTCAGCGCAGGACACGAAAGACTTGAGGGGCAAGATCCTGATCAGGTGCAGCAAGGGAACAAAGACCTTCCAGCACACGGCACAGTACCAGGAGACCAGCTCCCTGAAACAGACAACCTTCCGGGCATTCTCTTGCAGAAGAAACGCAATCGGAACCAGCGAGGAAAGGCCGTTTCCGTTGAGAACATGAAACGGGCCTACGCAAGAGAACTCCGGATGCACGCTTACATAGACGGCTCAACTGAAGTGGCGGATTTTCCCAAGCGTTTGAAAGATGGAACGGTGATCCACCAAGCTTTCTCGGCCGGAAAATTCTTCACGAATTACAAGGCTGAAGCGGATGCCTTTAAAACAGCACCCGGAACGCTCTCGTGACAAAAGGGAGGCAACCCACTCTACAGATTTGTCAATTCCTTAGCAGCACCGTGTCGTGTAGCGTCGTTTGGCGTCGTAGAATTTTCTCAGCGCGCAGGAATACCGGCAGCTCTGCCAGTAGAAAATCTGCAAACATGCCACCCAAGCATGCAAATGACTCATGACAAGTAACGTGTAAATACACTTCCAGTACGCACATACACACTCACACCCTCCCCAGTGAACTTTGAATTTCTGAAGGAGATTAACATTTTTTTTCCATCTGATCTAAGATCTTACGGAGGAAAGAGTTTTAACAAAATTTCCGTTGTATTTATAGAAGGTGTGTTTTGAAATGTAGATGACTTGTGAGTTGACTTGAACAGGATGACAGCCCTGAAATGGCCCTTTGCGGTCGGCTGGGCTATAAGAAGCATTACCTTTGTCTTTACCTGTTCACCACCACAGCCCCTCCCCCTCCCGTTCACACCCCTCCCCTTCCTCATCGCGATTTAAAGCAGGTACTGTCATGTATTACAGAGTTAACTGGAAAGAGAGCCCGACAGCAGAAGGTCATCAAAGAAAGACTCCCCAGACGAATATTTTAGCCCTGAGTTCCTTACACTCTGAGGGGGCTAGGCCACATCAAGGTACTACTCCTAGATGTCCTTCTGCTGGCAGTTTTGTTTTGTTTTTTTCTGGTGCTGCCAAGATTCCTTCCATCAACTTCTGGGATGGGTGGACGTGTCAAGGCAGTGCCCTTTAAGTCTGGTGCCTTACCCACACCTCTGTGGGACACGGTTCTAAGTAAGAAAATTTCAAGCCTTTTGAAATTCGCTTTTGTACCTCCTCGACCAGATCTAGCCGGCAGTCTCTTCAGCTGCTTCTGTCATTGCCGTGAGGGTTCTGGTCCTCTTCTTATCAAACATCGAGGGCTGATTCATGAGATCATAGGCTGAGCCCGACAAACTCCCCTTGCTTCCGACCTTTATAGCGGGAACTTTGGCTCGAAAGCCAGGTCACCCTCAAACTGCTGGCTAGATTGGCTTACTTTCCAGTCATGTGGATGATGACTTGCTCCGTTCTGCTTTTGACACGGCGCAGTAAATGCAATCAGAATCAGCTGCTTTGACGAATCGTGAGTGGAGTATAATACCCGGTCTCATACCACTCTTCCTGGTGGTCTCTGAATGTTTTTGTGTTTTTTTTTTCCCCTTTCAGCAAAGTCTGCTGTGCGCTCCCGGCCATCCACTCATCCAGGGAAACCTGATCTTAAAGGGCATTTTGGATGCCGCAATCCTGCAATCAGAGTCCAACAGATCCTGGATCCGCACTTTTGACTGTATCTGCGCCAAAATTTAACACGTCTGTCCTTGGGCCGCGTTTTGTCTATAGTTTCGCTGCGTTTCGAAACAGTCGGAGTTGTGTAACGATTTCCCATATAGATGCGGTCATGTTTGTGCAGGCTTGCTTACAAGACAGACAGACAGACAGACATACGAATGCGGGGTTAGTATATCTTCCTTGTCCGAGAAATCGGTGAAATGGGTCTTGGGTAGTTCACGGACAGAATCGGTCGGGTCAGGACAGGACAGCGCTGGTGTAACGTGCAGTACACGTAACCACGCTGAAAACGCAAACAAGAGAACAAGGAAGAAACAAAAGTTGACTGCAGGATTCGTTGTAAAATGAAAAAATAATAAAGTTTATAAAAACCTTTTGGTGGTAGTAGAATCCGTTTGTGAGAAAACTGACGTTTCAAGCCACAGGCCCGTTGTCAACCAAGAGAAGTTATTCAACAGGATTCAATGGCTGGCCCATATTCCAGATCCCATATGATAACTTAGACGTGTCCGCTTCTGCGTTTACTTGGATTGACGTCAGTCGTAAAGGTGTTTCTCAGTTCTGTTCATTTCAGTTATTGAGGGAAAGAAAACACAAAGGAGAGAATCGCGTTTGAAGGCAAGGAAGGGTAGTGTTACACCGGAAGGCAAGTGTAGGGTAGTGTTACACCGGAAGGCAAGTGAAGGGTAGTGTTACACCGGAAGGCAGTGTAGGGTAGTGTTACACCGGAAGGCAAGTGAAGGGTAGTGTTACACCGGAAGGCAAGTGAAGGGTAGTGTTACACCGGAAGGCAAGTGAAGGGTAGTGTTACACCGGAAGGCAAGTGAAGGGTAGTGTTACACCGGAAGGCAAGTGTAGGGTAGTGTTACACCGGAAGGCAGTGAAGGGTAGTGTTACACCGGAAGGCAAGTGTAGGGTGGCGTTACACGGAAGGCAAGGGAAGGGTAGTGTTACACCGGAAGGCAAGGGAAGGGTAGTGTTACACCGGAAGGCAAGCGAAAGTAGTGTCACACCGGAAGGCAAGTGAAGGGTAGTGTTACACCGGAAGGCAAGTGAAAGGTAGTGTTACACCGGGAGGCAAGTGTAGGGTAGTGTTACACCGAAGGCAAGTGAAGGGTAGTGTTACACCGGAAGGCAAGTGAAGGGTAGTGTTACACCGGAAGGCAAGTGAAGGGTAGTGTTACACCGGAAGGCAAGTGTAGGGTAGTGTTACACCGGAAGGCAAGTGTAGGGTAGTGTTACACCGGGAAGGCAAGTGAAGGGTAGTGTTACACCGGAAGGCAAGTGAAGGGTAGTGTTACACCGGAAGCAGTGAAGGTAGTGTTACACCGGAAGGCAGTGTAGGTTGTGTTACACCGGAAGGCAAGTGAAGGGTAGTGTTACACCGGAAGGCAAGTGTAGGTGTGTTACACCGGAAGGCAAGTGAAGGGTAGTGTTACACCGGAAGGCAAGTGAGGGTAGTGTTACACCGGAAGGCAAGTGAAGGGTAGTGTTACACCGGAAGGCAAGTGAAGGGTAGTGTTACACCGGAAGGCAAGTGTAGGGTAGTGTTACACCGGAAGCAAGTGAAGGGTAGTTTACTCCGGAAGGCAAGTGTAGGTGGCGTTACCGGAAGGCAAGTGAAGGGTAGTGTTACACCGGAGGCAAGGGAAGGGTAGTGTTACACCGGAAGGCAAGTGTAGGGTAGTGTTACACCGGAAGGCAAGTGAAGGGTAGTGTTACACCGGAAGGCAAGTGAGGTAGTGTTACACCGGAAGGCAAGTGTAGGGTAGTGTTACACCAGAAGGCAAGTGTAGGGTAGTGTTCACGGAAGGCAAGTGAGGGTAGTGTTACACCGGAAGGCAGGTGAAGGGTAGTGTTACACCGGAAGGCAAGTGTAGGGTAGTGTTACACCGGAAGGCAAGTGTAGGTAGTGTTACACCAGAAGGCAAGTGTAGGATAAGTAGTTACACCATTAGGAAAGTGTTAGGTGTGTACACCAGAGGCAAGTGAGGGTAGTGTTACACAAAGGCGCAAAACGCCGAAACAAGTAAACCCTTTTACAGTGTTCACGTGGCTGAACAATGGGTGGCAAAGTGCAAGACCTGCTCACGGTGCGGTGAGATCCGCTCACTGCTGTCCTGGTGGAGCTCTGACACTGTCATCACGTCGGTGATACCATTCCCTTCCTTCCTTCCTTTCCTCTTCCTTCCTTTCCTTCTTTCCTTCCTTTTCCTTCCTTCTTCCTTTCCTTCCTTTTTCCTTTCCTTTCCTTTCCATCCTTCCTTCTTCCTCCTTTCCTTTCTTCCTTCCTTCCTTCCTTCCTTCCCTTTTCTTCCTTCCTTCCTTCCTTTCCTTCTCTTCCTTTCCTTTCCTTTCCTTCCTTCCTTCCTTTCCTTCTTCCTTCCTTCCTTCTCCTTCCTTCCTTCCTTCCTTCCTTCCTTTCCTTCCTCTTCCTTTTCCTTCCTTCCTTCCTTCCTTCCTTCCTTCCTTTCTTCCTTCCTTTCCTTCCTTCCTTCCTTTTCCTCTTCCTTTCCTTCCTTTCCTTTCCTTCCTTCCTTTCCTTCCTTCCTTCCTTCCTTCCTTCCTTCCTTCCTTCCTTTCCTTTCCTTTCTTCCTTCCTTCCTTTCCTTTCTTCTTCTTTCCTTTCTTCCTTCCTTTCTTCCTTCCTTTCTTCCTTTCCTTTCTTCCTTCCTTTCCATCTTTCCTTTCCTTCCTTTCCTTTTTTCCTTCCTTCCTTTCCGTTCCTTCCTTTCCTTCCTTCTTCTTTCCTTCCTTTCCTTTTTTCCTTTCTTCCTTTCCTTCCTTCCCTTCCATCCTTCCTTCCTTCCTTTCCTCCCTTCCTTTCCTTCCTTCCTTCCTTCCTCTCCTTCCCTTCTCTCCTTCCTTCCTTCCTTCCTTACATTGTTAATTATTTCGTTTCTTTCCAGTTGCAATTGATTCTTTTGATTTTCTGTTGTTTTTTTTAATTCTGGTTTGTTTTTTGACGGCAAGAATAGAAAGACGTTTGGGAGTGAAATTGGTGGAAGGTCCTGTCCCACATAGGTGGTTGTGGATATTAAAATAAAAGCTTTTACCATTAACTTGGTCGTCGGTGATACAGTGAAGTCACTAGATAGAACCTCCGGAATCGATAGTACTCGCGTCTGTGTCCTGTGTACATCTCTCTCTCTCTCTCTCTCTCTCTCTCTCTCTCTCTCTCTCTCTCTCTCCCTCTCCCTCCCCCCCCCCCCCCAGCAAAAAGCCCTCTACTCCCACCCATCACTCTCCGCCTCTGTGTGTGTGTGTGTGTGTGTGTGTGTGTGTGTGTGAGAGAGAGAGAGAGAGAGAGAGAGAGAGTTTCATCCACCCTACTACAAAAACCCGTCCACTCCGACCCCCGCACCCCCCCCCCCCCCCCCCCCCCCGTCACTGTCTCTGTCACTGTCAACCCCCACCCTCCTGTCCCCGTTCTCAACGCCGGCCTCTCCACACCCCCTGTTCCCCAGCCAACGTGGACAAGGTGCTGACGGACCTGCAGCAGCTGACGTCACGCGGGGCGGGGCTGAACCCTACCGACGTCACTCTGGCCATGGACGTGGTGGAGCGGGCCCTGCGGAGGGGGAGGCCCTGGAGGACAGCGCGGCCATGGACTCCACCCTGCAGGTCCTCAGCAACGTCCTGGACGCCGACGACCGGGCTCTGGTCGTGGCTGACCGCGCCAACCAGTCGGCCGGCAGGTGAGCGGGTGGGGGTGGGGGGGGGGGGGTGGGGGTGGGGTGGGGATGGGGATGCATGGAAGGGAGGAGTTCAGATCAGTGGTTTGGAGTGATTTCCCTCCGTAACCACCCCCCCCCCCCCCTCCCAAGCGCACACTTCTAACACAAATCAAGACCTTTTTAGCTTGCAGAAAATGAAAACGCTTGAACGAAGCAAAAACACATAGAGTGGCTTTAAATTCCAATATTCGGTTTCGGTATTTTGACAGGATGAAGCGTTTGTGTTTGTTCAGTTTCCCTTCATCGTAGATGACATCAGAGACGAACAGTGCTCCCCCCCGTTTATAACGAAAGATTTTACTCTCCACTTGCAGGTGTCGTTAGCACTGAAGTGTGGAGGCAAAAGAAAAAAAAAATGAAGGTGCGATTTGTGTTGTCGTTATTTGTGAAAAAAAAAATTTTGTCGGCGCGCAGGGTACCAACTGCAGCAGAGACAAAACGGTTAATTAATCTGACTGGCCTAACATGAATTCGCTCTCTGACTCGCCCACTTCTAAATCTGCCCCGACCGGCTCATACCCAGAGTTGAGTTTGCTACAGGTTCAATTTCGGAAGACTGGGACCACACAGTCGAGTTTCGTCCACTTAATGGATGCGTCTCCGGAGAGTGCTGCTCAAATTTCCTGACCAACACTGCAGGTGTCTGTATCTCTCGGGCCTGGTTGACGCCGGGATATATTATGAAAGGAAACGTAGAGTACAGCCCTGTCATGTAGTCTCAGACCGAAATGGAAATCCGTAGCATCGTCTTTATCATCCTCATTTTCATCGATCAGCATAAAAGACAAATGTCTCAAGTTCTGTGGCCCTTCATGCCCTGCTCTCATGGTGACCTTAGTTTCGGTGTTCTCTCCACGTCTGTGGCCTTGGTTTGGTTCCGTCGGGGTCACCGGTATCGGCCAGTCCATGGGGGGGCCGTCGTTGGACGGACGTGGTGGCGCCCTCCGGAGGGAGAGCTCACTCAGGCCGGCTCCGCGACTAAGCAATTATTGTCGTCAGGAGGGGGCTTAGTAGGTGGTGTCCTGCGTTTGTTGGATCAGAACAGGCGCCACTGAACACCACCGAAGTGACTCGGCAGCAGTGCAGTGTCTCCTCTGGTGGGTTGCCTCTTGACGACTTGACATTGACTGCTCCCTATGGATTGCTGGTGCCGGGGTTGCGGCGGGACTGACCGGGCTTTGGCTGTGGACGGGATGTCGAAATGAGCGGCGTGGGTGCACTGTCACCGAAGTGGCACAGAAGTTGGGACTTAAAAAAAACCCAGTTAATTAATCTGACTGCCCTAACATAAACTCGCTCTCTGACTCACCCGCTTCTACCTATAACCCACGCCCTTCAGCTCACCGTCCTTCGTTCCAGATTGCTGGCTGTCGCGGACAGACTTGGGGCGGAAGGGAAGCTCGGGTCGGAGGGTCAGCTGCTGATGACGGCGCCCAATTTGGCGGTAGGGGCCCTGGCGGTCGACTCAGAGACATTCCGGGGCGCCAGCCTCACCGCCCGCCGTGCCACCGACAACGCCTTTAAGCCTGGCGATGTATGTGCGTGCGTGCGTGCGTGCGTGTGTGTGTGTGTGTGTGTGTGTGTGTGTGTGTGTGTGTGTGTGTGTGTCCTCTGGGCGATTTCTCAAGTTCGTTCTCTCCCCTGTCTTCAGCTTACATATTGACCAGAAGAAAAGTGTGTGTGCGTGTGAGCGCGCGCGCGCGTGTGTGTATGCGTGTGTGTGTGTGTGTGTGTGTGTGTGTGTGTGTGTGTGTGTGTGTGTGTGTGTGTTCAGCTTATATATTGTCCAGAAGAACAAAAAGTGCGTGTGTGCGTGCGTGTGTGTGTGTGTAAATAAACGCCAAACTGACCCGGCAGCCATGCCGCGTCTCCTCCGGTGGGTTTCCTCGTGATGGCACGTCATTGGTCGTTCCCAGTGGACAGTCGTTGCCGGTAGGATGAACCTGTGTTTATGGAGGAGACGGGGGACCAGGGGCGTGGGAGAGGAGAGGAGGTGATAGGCCTACAGTGTGGTCCTGGTTGGAATGCCCCACAGGTTGAAATCCAGCCGAAGTCGATCTCTCCCGGGCAGGACATCAACAGTTTAGTGCTGCCAGAGAGTGTGGTGACGTCCTCACGGGGCTCGCGGATCGCCATGAAAGCATGGGTTTCGGACAAACCGTTTAAGGTGAGGGAGGCTCCGTGTGCGGAGTGTGGGTGTGGTGTGTGTGTGTGTGTGTGTGTGTGTGTGATTCATTAGTTTTGATTCAGTGTCATTTTGCATCATTTTGTTTCTGTTAATCAGTCGTTTTTTGATTGATTCATGTTTCCTAAGAATTATTCGTTGTCTTTTCCCCCTCATGTTGTTCTCTCTCTCTCTCTCTTTCTCTCTCTCTCCTCTCTCTCTCTCTCTCTCTCTCTCTCTCTCTCTGCCAGTCTGTCTGTCTTCTCTGTATCTGCTGACCTGTCTCTCTCTCTCCTCTCTCTCTCTCTCTCTCTCTCTCTCTCTCTCTCTATTTACTCATAATATTATGTGTTTTTTCTTTTGTCCATTCTGTATTGACTACCCCGTGTCTCTGACATAATGCTCAAACTCAACCGAGCCGACTCTGCGCGCTGATCGCTGGCCTCTCTGTGAGCAAAGTGTTCACCTTCTAGAAGTAACGGTACTTGGCGAGGTGATTTGATTAACTAACCCCCTCCTTGTCTCCTCTCCTCCCTCCCTCCCCATCCAGGTCATTCAGCAGTCCCACGACGGCGTGGTGTCCGATGCCCGGAGTGACGTCAGTCGGATCAACAGCCACGTGCTGGACGCCAGTGTGGTGGGGCGTGACGTGCGCGACCTGGCTGACCCCGTCAGCATGACTTACATTCACCTGAACAAGGTGAGCCGGCCTGGATGCGGCTGTGGCCGTGGGCCAAGGGAGCGGTGTTTCACTTGCAAAAATTTTGCAGCTTTAATTAACTTTAAAAAAAATGATTTATAAGGCCATGCCCCCCCCCCCCCCCCCCAAAAAAAAAAAAAAAAAACTTAGGCAAACGAATCACAAGACAAAACACGACGCGTTTCGACCTCTTAGGTGTGTGTGTGTTTTTTTTGTTTTTTTTGTTTTTTTTTTTTGCAGGCAAGATACACAACACTCCGGACAACGAAAATGAATGAGCAATCACTTATCTTCGTCCACTTCGGCGCAAGATGGGCATTGAATGAAAACGAGGCTGTCGGGAAACCTTAATTAAGGCGCATGTACATAGCTCTACGAAAAATCAAAAGGACAGGGTTTTTTTTGTTTTGTTTTTTGTTTTTTGGGGGGAGGGGGGGGGTTGGTGTGTGTGTGGGGGGGGGGGATCTTTTAGGACAAAGCGTCAGGGTACTTACAGAAAAAGAGAGTCTTTTAAACTGTTCAGGTGCGTCTTTTTTTTTAATTTTGAAACGGCAGCAGCAACAAAGAGAATTTTTAAAGGTAATTTTAAAACGGTGGCAATGACAATGACTTTTTTTTTTTTTTTTAAAGAAACACAAACCTAAATGAATCGAAGCATTTTCTTACGGTATCTTCTGATTTGGTGTTAGACTTGACAATTGAAAGTGTAACAAGTTAGTGTTACTGTGCTGCACCTTGTTTTGTGTGTATTTTGCCGTTTTCTTTCTATTTTTTCCCTCCTTTTTTTTTCAAATATTAACTTGGCCGCGCCGGTTGAACACGGTCTGTCTCTCATGTGACCATATGTTGGTCGGTGAGGTTGAGGTGAGAAAGATGGGGGGGGGGGGGGGGGGGGGGGGAGGGGGGGAGCGAGAGAAGGATTAGTGGGGAAAGAGCTGGGGGACAGTAGAAAAGGTGTCGGGGACACACGCGCACACACACACACACACCCACACACACCACCCACACACGCACACACAACACACACACACCACACACACACACACACACACACACACACACACACACACACACACACACTCTTTCAGCGGGGACCGTGCAGCAGAGAAGGTCGTCCTGGCGATGGATCAGGTGTGATGTGTGCGGATGGTGGGTTTTTCAGAATGCCTCCAACCCGGCCTGTGTGTTCTGGGACGTGCGGCAGCTGAGGTGGTCTTCGGAGGGATGTTCTCTGGCTGCAGACCTCAGCACTGACACCAGCAGCACCTGCCGCTGCACTCACCTTACCAACTTCGCTCTGCTCATGGTCAGTGTATGTGTGTGTGTGTGTGTGTGTGTGTGTGTGTGTGTGTTGTGTTGTGTGTGTGTGTGTGTGTTTGTGTTGTGTTTTGTGTGTGCGTGTGTGTGTGTGCATGCGCGCGCGCGAGTGTGTGTTGTGTGTGTGTGTGAGCGTGCGCGTGCATGGGCGCGATCTGCAGCTGCATTCACCTCACCAACTTTGCACATGGTCAGTCAGCGTATGCACTGTGTGTGTGTCTGTGCGTGCGTGTGTGTGTTCGTGCGCAAGTATGTGAATGACGGCGTGTGTGTCGAACGGGTTTCAGGTTGGCGTATACGTACATGTGTGACCGTTGTGTGCATTTTGTGTTGTGTTGTGGTACGAGGGTGTTAGTGGCGGCGGTGGTACAGTATTGCCTACAATATGATAAATTGGTGCTGTTTTGTTGCGCGGTGGTAGTGGGTGTGTGTGTGTGTGTGTGTGTGTGTGTGTGTGTGTGTGTGTGTGTGTGTGTGTGTGCGTGTGTGTGTACGTGCGCGCGCACCTGATGCCCGCGCACCTGATGCCCCTATGTGTGTGTGTGTGTGTGTGTGTGTGTGTGTGTGTGTGCAGGATGTGTACGGTGAAGGGGATTCGCTGAGTGACACGGACAAACGGGTCCTGTCCATCATATCCTACATCGGCTGTGGGGTGTCCCTGCTGGCCCTGCTGCTCACGCTCATCACCTACATCCTCTTCAAGTCAGTGCTGATCCTTCCTTCACGCTGTGGTGTTTGGCTGGGGTGGGAGGGTTTTGCTAGTAGTGCGTCCTTCCTCCATTCATGTTGATGTATCTGTCCACCTCCTCCTCCTCCCGCTCCTCTCCTGTGTCATATTGTCCGTTTGACTTTTTTTTTTTTTTTTTTTTGCAAGTCCCTCCTCGTGTGTGTGTGTGTGTGTGTGTGTGTGTGTGTGTGTGTGTGTGTGTCGGCGCGCGCCGCGTATTTGAGTGAGTGTGTGTTGTTGTTGTATATGAGAGAGAGAGAGAGAGAGTGTGTGTGTGTGTGTGTGTGTGTGTGTGTGTCTCTGTGTGTCTTCGCTCCTTCCTAGAGGCGTGTCACCCAGTCAAACAGTTCACCCACATCTGAAAACCCTAGCCTACTATTTGTGTTGCTTTGTCGAACATCCACCCGTGCCTCTCTTTCCCTGACTCTCCGCCCCCACCCTCACCTTCCCCAACTCTCCCCCTCTCTCTATCTCTCTCTCTCTCGTGTGTGTCTTGTCCAGCCCTGATATGGTCCCTGTAGTTTACTGGACTCTATGTACGTATTGTCTTCTCTCTCTCTCTCTCTCTCTCTCTCTCTCTCTCTCTCTCTCTCTCTCTCCTCTCTCTGCCTGTTTTCTTTGTGCGTTTTCGTTGACAGTTTGATTTTGGTTAATTTCGAGTGTTGTTAAAGCCATTTCAGATCCCATCAGTCTTAACGGAGTTTTGGCCCTTTAACTTCTATCCTCCCCCCCCCCCCCCCCCCCCCACCCCACCACCTCCTCCCTCCTAACAGGTCAAATGTCGAAGGCTCTTCCGACCAGGTCGCATATTATGAGCGGTTTGAAGTGGAAGATGCTACATTCTGAACAGTATCGTGTTTTCTTCATTAACCCTTTCTTCTTTATTGTTGATTGATTATTGAATTTACCTTTTTCATCATCACGCGTTTAGCCCCGGAGAGAATTTGTTGACAGAAAGATGCCCAGCGAATATACGGAAAGCTTCTTTTTGTCGAGAGATTATCTTCTCTTCCTAGGCTGAATGTGAATATTGCCATCTGTTTTTTGTACATGTCTGTTGTCCGACCTTTCAGCTGTCATGAGGTTATTTTCATTACGTTGAGACATATTTCGTTTTAACGGTCTTCATTTTGCTTCCCAGAATTACGCTTTCTTTGTTCTTGTTTCTCTTTCCTCAGGTTTCGTTAATGTGTGCGACTTTAAGTATGCATGTGCAGTGAGAGAGAGAGAGAGAGAGAGGAGAGAGGAGAGTGCGTGTGTGTGTGAGAGATAGAGAAGAGGCGGGGGTGTGCAGTTTGCTCACACGCTGGAAATACCGACTCTTTAACGGCGTTGCATGATAAAAGCAGTTGCAAATTACTGCATTTTCATTGCTTACAATCGGAAACGGTATCATGTTGCTCTCTGAAACAGTTCGACAAAAAAAAAAAAAAAAAACAAGCTCACGTGAGGGATACCTGCTGTGGGCGTGCATCTCGCCATGACTCTCACAGTCCGAAAGTATCCTACAAGGTACAGTGGAGGGTGGACATGTCTCGCCATGACTCGCAGTCCAAAAGTATCCGACAGGGTACAGTGGAGGGTGGACATGTCTCGCCATGACTCTCCAGTCCGAAAGTATCCTACAGGGTACAGTGGAGGGTGGACATGTCTCGCCATGACTCCCAGTCCGAAAGTATCCTACAGGGTGCAGTGGAGGGTGGACATGACTCCCAGACCGAAAGTATCCTACAGGGTGCACTGGAGGGTGGACATGTCTGGCCATGACCTCCCAGTCCGAAGGTATCCTACAGGGTGACAGTGGAGGGTGGACATGTCTGGCCATGACCTCCAGTCCGAAAGTATCCTACAGGGTCAGTGGAGGTGGACATGTCTGGCCATGACTCCCAGCCGAAAGTATCCTACAGGGTCAGTGGAGGGTGGAATGCTGCCATGACTCCCGACCGAAGTATCTACAGGGTACAGTGGAGGGTGGACATTCTCGCCATGACTCCCAGTCCGAAAGTATCCTACAGGGTCAGTGGAGGGTGGACATGTCTGGCCATGACTCCAGTCAAAGTATCCTACAGGGTCAGTGGAGGGTGGACATGTCTGCCATGACTCCAGTCCGAAAGTATCCTACAGGGTCAGTGGAGGGTGGACATGTCTCGCCATGACTCCCAGCCGAAAGTATCCTACAGGTACAGTGGAGGGTGGACATGTCTCGCATGACTCCCAGTCCGAAAGTATCCTACAGGGTACAGTGGAGGGTGGACATGTCTGCCGTGACTCCCAGTCCGAAAGTATCCTACAGGGTGCAGTGGAGGGTGGACATGTCTGGCCATGACTCCCAGTCCGAAAGTATCCTACAGGGTCAGTGGAGGGTGGACATGTCTCGCCATGACTCCCCAGTCCGAAAGTATCCTACAGGGTACAGTGGAGGGTGGACATGTCTCGCATGACTCTCCAGTCCGAAAGTATCCTACAGGGTACAGTGGAGGGTGGACATGTCTCGCATGACTCTCCCAGTCCGAAAGTATCCTACAGGGTCAGTGGAGGGTGGACATGTCTGCCATGACTCTCCCAGTCCGAAGTATCCAACAGGGTGCAGTGGAGGGTGGACATGCTGGCCATGACTCTCCCAGTCCGAAGTATCCTACAGGGTCAGTGGAGGGTGGACATGTCTGCCATGACTCCCAGTCCGAAAGTATCCTACAGGGTACAGTGGAGGGTGGACATGCTGCCATGACTCCAGTCCGAAAGTATCCTACAGGGTCAGTGGAGGGTGCATGTCTGCCATGACTCCCAGCCGAAAGTATCTACAGGGTACAGTGGAGGGTGGAATGTCTCGCCATGACTCCCAGTCCGAAAGTATCCTACAGGGTACAGTGGAGGGTGGACATTCTCGCCATGACTCCCAGTCCGAAAGTATCTACAGGGTACAGTGGAGGGTGGACATGTCTGCCGTGACTCCAAGTCCGAAAGTATCCTACAGGGTCAGTGGAGGGTGGACATGTCTGCCATGACTCTCCCAGTCCGAAAGTATCCTACAGGGTCAGTGGAGGGTGGACATGTCTCGCCATGACTCCCAGTCCGAAAGTATCCTACAGGGTACAGTGGAGGGTGGACATGTCTCGCCATGACTCCCAGTCCGAAAGTATCCTACAGGGTACAGTGGAGGGTGGACATGTCTGGCCGTGACTCCAGTCCGAAAGTATCTACAGGGTCAGTGGAGGTGGACATGTCTCGCCATGACTCTCCCAGTCCGAAAGTATCCTACAGGGTACAGTGGAGGGTGGACATGTCTGGCCTGACTCCCGTCCGAAAGTATCCTACAGGGTCAGTGGAGGGTGGACATGTCTCGCCATGACTCTCCAGTCCGAAAGTATCCTACAGGGTACAGTGGAGGGTGGACATGTCTCGCATGACTCTCCCAGTCCGAAAGTATCCTACAGGGTCAGTGGAGGGTGGACATGTCTCGCCATGACTCTCCAGTCCGAAAGTATCCTACAGGGTACAGTGGAGGGTGGACATGTCTGGCCATGACTCTCCAGTCCGAAAGTATCCTACAGGGTCAGTGGAGGGTGGACATGTCTGCCATGACTCTCCAGTCCGAAAGTATCCTCAGGGTCAGTGGAGGTGGACATGCTCGCCATGACTCCCAGTCCGAAAGTATCCTACAGGGTCAGTGGAGGGTGGACATGTCTGGCCATGACTCTCCCAGTCCGAAAGTATCCTACAGGGTACAGTGGAGGGTGGACATGTCTCGCCATGACTCCCAGTCCGAAAGTATCCTACAGGGTACAGTGGAGGGTGGACATGTCTCGCCATGACTCTCCAGTCCGAAAGTATCCTACAGGGTACAGTGGAGGGTGACATGTCTCGCCTGACTCCTGCTCCGAAAGTATCTACAGGGTACAGTGGAGGGTGGACATGTCTCGCCATGACTCTCCCAGTCCGAAGTATCCTACAGGTACAGTGGAGGGTGGACATGTCTGCCATGACTCCCAGTCCGAAGTATCCTACAGGTACAGTGGAGGGTGGACATGTCTGCCATGACTCTCCAGCCGAAAGTATCCTACAGGTACAGTGGAGGGTGGACATGTATCTGCCATGACTCCCAGTCCGAAAGTATCCTACAGGGTACAGTGGAGGGTGGACATGTCTGCCATGACTCCCGTCCGAAGTATCCTACAGGTACAGTGGAGGGTGGACATGTCTGCCATGACTCCCTGTCCGAAAGTATCCTAAGGTCAGTGGAGGTGGACATGTCTGCCTGACTCCCAGTCCGAAAGTATCCTACAGGGTACAGTGGAGGGTGGACTGTCTCGCATGACTCCAGTCCGAAGTATCCTACAGGTCAGTGGAGGTGGACATGTCTGCCATGACTCCCAGTCCAAAGATCCTACAGGGTACAGTGGATGACATGTCTCGCCTGACTCCCATCCGAAGTATCCTACAGGTACAGTGGAGGTGGACATGTCTCGCCTGACTCTCCCAGTCCGAAAGATCCTACAGGTCAGTGGAGGGTGGACATGTCTGCCATGACTCCAGTCCGAAAGTATCCTACAGTCAGTGGAGGTGGACATGTCTGCCATGACTCCCAGTCCGAAGTATCCTACAGGTACAGTGGAGGTGGACTGTTCTGGCCTGACTCTCCAGTCCGAAGTATCTACAGGTACAGTGGAGGTGGACATTCTGCATGACTCCCAGTCCAAAGTATCCTACAGGGTACAGTGGAGGTGAACATGTCTGCATGACTCTCCCAGTCCGAAAGTATCCTACAGGTACAGTGGAGGTGGACATGTCTGCCATGACTCCCTGCCAAGCCATCCTATAGTACAGTGGAGGTGGACGTATCTTGCCATGACTCCCTGTCCAAGACATCCTATAGCTACAGTGGAGGTGGACATGTTCTGCCATGACTCCCTGTCCAAGACATCCTAAGCTACAGTGGAGGTGGACATGTATCTTGCCATGACTCCCTGTCCAAGACATCCTACAGGTACAGTGGAGGTGGCATGTCTGCCATGACTCCCGCCGAATCCTACAGTACAGTGGAGGTGGAATATCTCCCCGCAGACCATCCGTATCCTACGTGGAGGGGGACATGTCTGCCATGACTCCAGTCCAAGTATCTAAGTACAGTGGAGGTGGACATGTCTGGCCATGACTTCCGTCCAAAGCATCCTAAGGGTACAGTGGAGGTGGACATAGTCTGCCTGACTCCGTCCGAAAGATCCTAAGGCTACAGTGGAGGGTGGACATTCTGCCTGACTCCCAGTCCAAGACATCCTACAGGTACAGTGGAGGTGACAGCTGCCTGACCCAGCCAAAGTACCTAAGCCATGGGGTGGACATCTCCATGACTCCAGTCCGAAATCCTACAGCTACAGTGGAGGTGGAACATTCTGCCATGACTCCCGTCCAAAGTATCCTACATACAGTGGAGGTGGACAGTCTCGCCATGACTTCCCAGTCCGAAAGTATCCTACAGGGTACAGTGGAGGTGGACATGTCTCGCCATGACTTCCCTGTCCGAAAGTATCCTAAGGTACAGTGGAGGGTGGACATTCTCGCCATGACTCTCTCCAGTCCGAAAGTATCCTACAGTGCAGTGGAGGTGGACATTCTGCCATGACTCCCAGTCCAAGTATCCTACAGGGTCAGTGGAGGTGGACATGTTCGCCATGATCTCCCAGTCCAAAGTATCCTCAGGTACAGTGGAGGGTGGACATGTCTGCCATGACTCCCAGTCCGAAAGTATCCTACAGGGTACAGTGGAGGGTGGACATGTCTGGCCTGACTCCAGTCCGAAAGTATCCTACAGGTGTACAGTGGAGGGTGGACATCTGCCATGACTCCAGTCCGAAAGTATCCTACAGGGTCAGTGAGGTGGACAGTCGCCATGATCTCCCAGTCGAAGTATCCTACAGGTACAGTGGAGGTGGACATGTCTGCCGGACTCCTGTCCGAAAGTATCCTACAGGTCAGTGGAGGTGGACTGTCTCGCCTGACTCCAGTCGAAAGTATCTACAGGGTACAGTGGAGGGTGGACATGTTCGCCAGACTTCCAGTCCGAAAGTATCCTACAGGTACAGTGGAGGTGGACATGTTCGCCATGACTCTCCAGTCGAAAGTATCCTACAGGTACAGTGGAGGGTGGACATTCTGGCCTGACTCCGTCCGAAGTATCCTACAGGGTCAGTGGAGGTGGACAGTCTCGCCATACTCTCCCATCCGAAAGTATCCTACAGGTACAGTGGAGGTGGACATGTCCCAGACCCCAGTCCGAAGTATCCTACAGGTACAGTGGAGGGTGGACATGTCTCGGCCATGACTCCCAGTCCGAAAGTATCCTACAGGGTACAGTGAGGGTGGACATGTCTGCATGACTCTCCAGTCCGAAGTATCCAACAGGGTCAGTGGAGGTGGACATTCTTGCCAATGACTCCAGTCCGAAAGTAACCTACAGGTACAGTGGGGTGGACATGTCTCCTGCTCCCATCGAAGTATCTTACGGTAACGTGGGGTGGACATGTTGCCTAGACTCCCAGTCCGAAGTATCCTACAGGGTGCAGTGGAGGTGGACATGTCTCGCCATGACTCCGTCCGAAAGTATCCTACAGGTACAGTGGAGGGTGGACATTCTGCCATGACTCCCAGTCCGAAAGTATCCTACAGGTACAGTGGAGGGTGGACATGTCTCGCCATGACTCTCCCAGTCCGAAAGTATCCTACAGGGTACAGTGGAGGTGGACATGTCTGCCATGACTCCAGTCCGAAAGTATCCTACAGGTACAGTGGAGGGTGACATGTCTGCCATGACTCTCCAGTCCGAAAGTATCCTACAGGTACAGTGGAGGGTGGACATGTATCTCGCCATGACTCCCTTGTCCAAGACATCCTATACCTACAGTGGAGGTGGACATGTTCTGCCAGACTCCCTTGTCCAAGACATCCTAAGCTACAGTGGAGGTGGCATGTTCTTGCCATGACTCCCTCCAAAGCCATCCTATAGCCTACAGTGGAGGTGGACATGTATCTTGCCATGACTCCCTGTCCAGACCATCCTATGAGCCTACAGTGGAGAGTGGTAGTGACTTTGCCATGACTCCCTGTCCGAACCATCCTATAGCCTACAGTGGAGGTGGACAGTATCTTGCCTACTCCCGTCAAGACACCTATACCTACAGTGGAGAGTGGATGTACTGCCATACTCCCGTCCAAGACCATCCTAAGCTACAGTGGGGTGCTTGTATCTGGCCATGACTTCTGTCCAAGATCCTATAGCCTACAGTGGAGGTGGACACGTATCTTGCCGTGACTCCCTGTCCAAGACCATCCTATAGCCTACAGTGGAGGTGGACATATCTTGCCTGACTCCCGTCCAAGACCATCTAAGCCTACAGTGGAGGTGGACAGATCTGCCGTGACTCCTGTCCAAGACCATCCTATAGCCTACAGTGGAGGTGGACAGTATCTTGCCATGACTCGTCCAGCCTCCATAGCCTACAGTGGAGTGGACAGTATGCCATGACTCCCTGTCCGACATCCTAAGCTACAGTGGAGGTGGACATATCTTGCCGTGACTCCCTGTCCAAGACCATCCTATAGGCTACAGTGGAGGTGGACACGTATCTTGCCATGACTCCCGTCCAAGATCCTAAGCTACAGTGGAGGGTGACAGTTCGCCATGACTCCGCAGCCATCTAGCTACAGTGGAGGTGGACAGTATCTGCCATGACTCCAGTCAAGACATATAGCCTACAGTGAGGTGGACACTATCTTGCCATGACTCCCGTCCAGACATATCTACAGTGGAGGTGGACATATCTGCATGACTCCGTCCAAGACCATCCTAAGCCTACAGTGGAGGGTGACACGTATCTTGCCATGACTCCCTATCCAAGACCATCTTACAGGGTACAGTGAAGGGGCCACACCGGCCTCGGAGGCGGACGGAGTGGAAGAAATCATGGATGGACAGCGTAAAGGACTGGAACGGAGTGATAAAACTACCTCTGCCCCGGCCCGGTGCGCACGACTGCCCAAGTGTCTGTCACGGACCGCCTGTAAGCTACTGTCATGGGACAATGAGGACAAAGTCTTAAGTTGTCTGTTTAAGTAAAGCCGCTTGTCTGGTGGACTTTCGCCCCGCGGATTTTCCCGTCCGACACACCCGCACAAATGGGTATTCGTGTGTTCGGTGATTCCAATAGAGAGTAACCTCTGAAAAGGCATTCACATAGTTGAATCACTGACACTCAAACGCTCGCGCGCGCGCGCGCACACGCACGCACGCACGCGCACACACACACACACACACACACACACACACACACACACACACACACACACACACACACATCCCACACACGCATGCATGCCCACGCATGCCCACATGCACGCAACGCACACACACACACACACACACACACACACACACACACACACACACACACACACACACACACACACACACACACACACACACGCCCCGCGCGCGCGCGCGTTTTTAATATAATAAGTGACAAGTTAAAAACTAGCAGAGATCAATGTGCTTACAGTTTACCTTCACATTTCTTGAGTCAGTCATTACTGCATAACGTTCGCTTTGCGATTAACCCCCACCCCCACGCGCTTGCGTGTGCGCGTGAGAGAGAGAGACTCGGCACTCTGGGTAATGATTCAGGACATTTTTTTCGGTAATGGAGGGTGAGAAAAGGTACTCTCATAAAATCAAAATCACGTCCCTCTTTTTCACTAACGCGATGCCGAACACACGAATTTAGGACTTTTCGTCGTTTTGACGGGGGAGGGGGGGGGGGGGGGGTGAAAATCCAAGGGACGAAACTCCACAGGGCGAAAGTGTCGGATCTCTTCAATTTGGCAATGACCAGATTAATGACCCAATGTTTGTCCATCCCTTGTGTAGCCCAATGTCTTCCAGAAGGGACACACACGAGTCTGGATCGGAACATGGTCACCATAGGTAACGAATACCAGCCCCCACCCCAGTGTTTCCCCAACACCCCGTCCTCCTACCCGTCTCCCCCTTCCCCTTCTCATTCCCCCTCTCAACGCTCATGTACGTGTATATACAGGGTCTGCGGTGTGTAATCCTTGGGAGACAGAACAGGAGCAGACTGTGGCATCTTGACCATGTAGCCAAGAGTATCCAAGTAGTCACTGTGGCATGCGGAGAGCTTGGAGGTCTGGGTGTAAGGTGATGGGGCTGACATGGCTGTGAAAGTAATAATGCTAAAAAAAAACAACAAATGTACGTGTGTATGTGTGACATCGGTAAAGAGACGCTTAGTCGGGTCCGTCTTAATACTGATCTAATAAAAGGCGACCTATCCGAGATGCCACATGACCAGGTCAAGGGTTAGAGACGGCGAGTACTGTATTTGTCATTTGAGATTCACCATGAATTTGGTCTGTTGAAGAAAGTGCTCTGAGCAGAATGAGTTTTTTTGGTGTTTTTTTTTTTTAAGTGCGCGAGCGATTTCCCTGATTTTCGGGTGTGCGGGCTGAAAAGAGTGCCAGCTTTATGTGGCCAGGTTTCAGCCTGTTGTCTTTTTTGTCACACGTCTGGCGTGCCTTTGTTGATACCGCCTCCTCCCCCACCCCTCCCCCACCCCCACCCCGCCCTCTGCCTCTGATGTCTTGGTGTACGACGTGCGTTGGTAAGTGTCTTCGCATGTCTGAAAAAGATAACCCATACAGTAATACACCGATTTAAAGGCTGCAGGCCTGTCCTTCGTGCGTTTTCTTTCTTATTCTTTAAAATATGACAGAGTGATGCAAGCGTCGACGCACGCACATGCATACGCGCGCGCGCGGTGTGTGTGTGTGTGTGTGTGTGTGTGTGTGTGTGTATGCGTGCGTGTGTGGGGGGGGGGGGGTGGATGAAGAGGTGGGAGGCAGGTTGAAACAGAGCATTATTAGGTGGCTTTTAATCAGTGGTATCAACGTTGATTAACCTGTTTTTGGATTGTGTGTGCTCATTTTTTTTTTAATGATTCTTTGGTGTGTGTGTTGGTTTGGTTTTTCAGGAATTCCTTTGGCAGTTGGTCCTTGAGTGAACCGTAGGTCCAGCGTTACCTCCGTCCTTCCATTCGCTTTGTGCCATTTTCTGTCATGTACACATCTGTCGTATAGTTTGACCTGTGCTTACCTTGGTTCATTTACCACCTAAAGGGTCAGCGTTACCAACGTTGATGAAGGGGTAGACGTGTGCGACCGCAAAACAAGAAAATCTACGAGAAAAAAAAAATCAACTGTCATGATCGATTTTTTTTTATGGGACATTTTAGTCTAGGTCTGTACACGGGCTATGGTTTCGAAAACATCGGTTGAATACCTTACAAGAACAAAAAATCACACGTGCATACGCATACATGAGCTCTTGCAAAGACGCACAAATCCCCGCATAGAAATGCGAGAGAAAGTGACAGGGACAGAGGTCTGTATCTGAGAGAGAGAGAGAGAGAGAGAGAGAGAGAGAGAGAGAGAGAGAGAGAGGAGAGAGAGAGAGGACGGACAGAAGCAGAGACCTTTCCATGTATATGCATGTATGCTCAAGGACACAGTCATCAGTATTGACAGGGAACGAGCAACATGCGCTCGTAGATGACCCGGTTTATCTCGAACCAAACTATCCATCCGTCTTCAACAGTGTGGTGATTTTCGGCCACTGGCCATTGAAAATGTGCAACGAATGGTTCAAAGGAAATCTGTCCTCATTTGTGGGAACTTCGGGTCGCACACGTTGTCTCTTGATCAACATAAAGGGTGCTTTTTTCCCCCCATTACCCGCGGTGAAATCAAGTTTTATTTTCAATCTTCCCAAAGGACGACGGATTTAGTATGTTCGGAAAGTCATTAGGGTGTTTTTTATTTTTTCTTATTGAAGTACAAAATTTTGTTATTATGGACAGATTGTGTTTTTAGTGTACGATTGTGTATTTAAAAGCCATTGATTACTTATAAATTGGACGATTCTTATGATTGGTGAGCGAGTTGTGGTGTGTGTGTGTGTGTGTGTGTGTGTGTGTGTGTGTGTGTGTGTGTGTGTGTGTGTGTGTGTGTGTGTGTGTGAAAGGACTGGAAGAGATCGATGCACACTCGGCATTGTGTACAACAGTTAGCACATTGTCATCAAGACTTGTTTGTGGTGGTTTGGCCGAAGTTCACGAAGACGGGGTCTGAATAGAACTTGAAATACGGCTTGATGCTCTCCCTTACTCTGTCAGACTGCCTCTTTGACTGTGCTGCTCTATGTAGTTATACCATTATTCCGTCGTTCCTTGACGCTCTCGTTGTTTTCAGTTGTTTTATCACTGCTCAAATGCATGCTGCTTCGTTGTCTGTGCGTAGTTGATGGTCTTGGTGATAGAGTTGCTGCTTGCTGCTGCTGCTTGTATTATAATTATAGATGGTCACCGCCTCCCTTCCATGAATAACGGTGGCTGTATAACATTCCCACCTATATCCCCGACCACCCCAAACCCTCTCTCCCTACCTGCCACCATGTATTTTACTTTCAAATCGTCTGCTTGAGAAATGGTATTTTACCGAAAATATGCACCTATTCGTTTTCATAACTTTTGAACCTCTCCCATAATCCTGCCCTCTTTTTTCTTTTTCTTTTAATTAGTATCATCGCCCTATGAACTTGTACATGGGTCTCCCTTGCATCTGTGATTATGGATCACATACTATAAGCGATGTTCAGTCAACTGTGTGACCAAAAGTTGCTGTATGTTTACAGTGTAATCGTTTAGAAAGAAATTATGCTGAACATTTCTTGCCCGTTTTGTTTGCGTCATTAAAATGCAAGTGCGTGCGAATGGTGACGTTCCGGATGGCGATGGCATTTCAATGCACAGTTTTAACAGCCCATTCGCACAAGCTTGTTCCGCCAGTGCGCGTGCTGCTGGTTTACACTCGAGAACTGGCCTCGACGTGTTGGGGTTCTGTGTGGGTGGAGGTTTGGACGAAGTTCGTGTGAATCATATAACTTTTTGAAAAAAATTCGGAAAGTTTGTAATGTACTGTTCTTATATTTTCTTCATCCTGATTTCTGTGTTAATGGCAGCTGCGAACAGCGGCCGAACCATTTAAGTATGTTTGTGTTTTTTGCACACAGCATTCAACCTGAACCAAGATGAAGTAAAAATTGTTTTTGTTGTTGTTTGTTGTTGTTGTTTGGTTGGTTGTGTTGTTTTGTTTGTTGTTTTTTTGCTGTAATGGCTAGGTCTCGTTCTCCATGATACTGCAGTATTAGGCCCGGGTAGGGTGAAGTAAGTGGGGCATTGATCAGAACATGAGAGGGCTTCGGGAGGAGACTGTTTTCAGTGCGCTTACCACACCTTTACCAACCTTACCCCTACTTTGAGCCTCGTCGCCGCCTTTTGACCATTCGAATTGTTCGCCCCCTTGCCCGAGGTAGATGTCTTGCGTTATGTAATCTACGTTGGCCAACCTTTCAGTCTCTCAATACTGCTTCTGTTTCTGCCAATTGCAACGCGCAGTTTAATTTAAAAGGAAAAAAAAAAAGAGAAGGTGAAGAAAGGTTGGTATTGGGAAACGGGTTGATTAATTTTCCCCCCATTTGCCCCAAACCTTAGCATTTCACGTCACATGGTCGTTGGTGCTGCTGCACGTGGTTACTGGTTTCTGCCTGACTAATTAAACATTCTCAAGCCATCGACGGGTTTATTTATTTATTTATTGTTGTCCTTATTGTCGGTATTAAATTAGCTGATTGATTTTCTCAGACCCAGTGTCGATGTGTGGTGATGGAATGGTGGTGTAGGATGTTGTTTTTATTTTAACATGCATGGTAAGCTTTGTCACAGAAGTGGTGATTACACGTCCATCTCCGACCCTCTTCCTGTTCATGTTGGTGGTTGCATGTTGTTGTTTTGCATGCGTTTTTGATGGTTTTTTCGTTGTGGTTTTCAGTTGGAATCTCATGTTGTCATGGTGTAGTTTTGTATAATGTGCATATCAGTGCTCTTGTAGTTGGTTTGGTTCGTCTCATATCGATTTGAAAGACGAAGCTTAACATTGTAAATGACTTACGTTCGTGCTATTGTTTCTATGTAAACTTATAAATAATTGAGGTCGTACGAGAGGTACCTAATTCCATACAGGTTGACCGAGCTGAAAAAAAAATTACAATTTGTGTTTTATTGATATAAAGATGGTGAAGGATTTTGTTTCTGTTGCTCAGAAGCCAACTTTCCTGTTTCCTTCCTCCCCATCCCCTCACCCTGCTACTCCTCTCTCTCTTCTCTCTCTCTCTCTCTCTCTCTCTCTCTCTCTCTCTCTCTCTCTCTCTCTCTCTCTCTCTTCCGTCATAGGAGATTGTAAATTTTTACCACTTCCTGATTTGCTTAAAGTAAATAATGCCACACACAGGCATAATTTGTCCAGGTATGTGTTTCATGCTAATAATATAAGGAAGAAAATGACTTCTCTAAGTTGAACATTTATTTTTATTTATTTTTGATGTATTGTTTCACTCACTCCAGTTGAGTTGTTTAATTTGCTCAGAGGCCACTACTCTTAACGGCATTAGTTGTGTAACAAGTTAAACTGTGTGATGATCGTGCAGTCTATAAAATGTGTCTTTGCGTTCGTACTCTTATTTGGATTCCAAGCTTTCCTTTCAAGATGAAAATATTATGATCATTGCTTTGACGCCCCCCCCCCCTCCCCTTCCATTTAATCCATTTATCATCCCCTACCCCTCCCTCCCGATCGCATTGTATTGTGGCCCAAGGCCGAAGTACATTAAACTGGTTCTGAGTTCTGAGTTCTCTTCCATCATCTTCTCCATCCTCATCCCCCACGCCCACCTCTCTCTCTCTCTCTCTCCTCTCTCTCTCTCTCTCTCTCTTCTCTTCCTCTTCCCCCCCCCCCCCCATCATCTCCTCCATCCACCTCCCCCACGCCCACCTCTCTCTCTCTCGCTCTCTCTCTCTCTCTCTCTCTCTCTCTCTCTCTCTCTCTCTCTCTCTCTCTCTCTCTCTCTTCTCTCTCTCCCCTCCTAGCAAAAAGTACACCAATGTAAAGTTCTGGAAGAGCTCAATAGACTGCCTTCCTTGCCTGGGCGTCCGTGGGCCTGGCTGTATTTGCCCACAGCTAGGTGTTATGAAGTGCTGTGTAGCTTAAACCATTTAAATGTTATGAAGTGCTGTGTAGCTTAAACCATTTAAATGTTATGAAGTGCTGTGTAGCTTAAACCATGTAAATGCTAATGTGTTAAAGCTTAGCCAGTCGCATGCTGGTGTTCGACTGATTCGGGGCTTGTGACTGACAGTGTCAAGCAGTCATAGTTGAGAGTTTAACGGCCCATGCCAACCGATGTGTTTAGAACTGGCGAGGCTGCGCGAATGGGTATGCTAGTATTTCGTAGCTTCAACTAACCCAAGAAACTTGTGTCTATGTAGTTTCATTTTATTTTGTTAAGGATGGGCTAGTACGTCGGATTTGTTTGTCCGGCTGGGTTTGTGTGTGTGTGTGTAGTAGTACTACAGTTTTACGTCTGTTCACATATGTGATATTAGACGATAGTGTGTGTGTGTGTGTGTGTGTGTGTGTGTGTGTGTGTGTGTAGTGAGAGTGAGAGAGAATTTCAATGCTCATGTACCCTAAATGAATTGTTCCCATTCACCAAATCTATTCGAGCCCACAGAGAACATTGTTTCATGCCAGTCTAGATTCTGTTTCTCCATTGAATGTCATACTGACGTTTAACTAGTTAAGGATGCATTGTCAGAAAAGGAAAAAAAAAAAAAAAGAATTATAGTCATAACAGAAATAATATGTGCCTCTAACCGATGAAATCTTCCACCAGAGTTGATGAGTGACATCGACAACTGCTATTTCAGTCTGATATTTCATTTGCAGTCATTGTCCTGAAGAAAACTTATTCTGAAGGTATATGGTCAAGTATTTCAATTCTCTAAAGACACGTTTGTTTGTTTGTTTTTTAAATAGTGAATGTCTGTGTAATATTCATTACCGAAATGGTTAAATTGGAAGAAAAAAAAAGGAAGTATACAAAATGTGAATCCAAGTGATAAGTGAGTGAGACTCGGCCACAAGTAAACCTTACGATTGCAGTGTTGGTCCTCAGACACTAGGTAATGCTGTTCCTCAGACACTGTGTAATGCTGTTCCTCAGACACGTATATATATATATATATA
>CM065727.1:24649755-24769755 GCA_033310375.1 Conus canariensis
GTAAATGGACCTTCCCACTTGTCTGTTATTTATGTTTTTCCTAGCACTGGCCCAGCCTGAAAGTTCTGGTCACCCACCGTGGACACCAGACCACCCCACTGATAAAGTGGATAACATGAGCCATTTGATTGTTGGTTCACCATTGCTCTGTCTGCGTTTTCTTTCTCTTAGTGCATGAGCCACCATTTGGTATTGGTTTCCCTTTCAATCACAGGTGATGGTTTTTAAACAATATTGAATTGGAAGTATCCCTCGAAGGCTGAATGTGGCCACCTTAATGGTCGGATTGAAAAGGGTCACAAAGTCTCACCATCCATCAACCTTAAGAGTTGTAGCTGAGGAACGGAGAAATGTAACGGTAATTCATGTGACAAATGTACATTTTGTAATCTGTCATCGTGGATGTGATCTGTAGACGATGTGATCATCTAAGCGAGCATGTGTCCTTTAAGATTGTGCTCTCGGGCTCAGATTCCTATTAACAACTCGCCCCAGAATGCATGACTAGAAGTTTGTGTTCAGCTATGCTGATAAAGTTTAATCTAGTTACACGACATACACTAATTGATTTACTGTTGACAACCTTTAAGACTGGAAATTCAAAGCTTGTATGTAAACCTGCTCTCAGTTTCTTGGACTATTAACAGAATGAATCTCTAAATTGCTCAGTGTGTTGGTGATGAGTTTAGGAATCGAAGATTCAAGTGCCAGCATGGTGCTTTCTGTTTAAGACATATCGCATTCTGCAGAATATTACGTTGTTGAAAAGACTGCACATCGGCAGTGCAGGTTACTCATTGCTTCTGTTGCTTCAACATTGTGATTCTTTTAATTCAAAACAAAAAACCTTTGCATTGCATGCAGGCTGCTTTCCCTTGTTTTGTTTGGCGTTTTGATTGGTCGTTTCCCCACTCCCATTTTCAGGATTAATGTAATCACATCTTGCTTATAAACCCTCTAGATTGCTGAGCACTTTTCCGTGAATATGTTCAGTGGTGTGTGTTCTGTCCACTGAAATCAGAATTATGGAGTCTGCAGCTCTGTTCTGGACTGAAAGCATTTCCTCTTGTCGTTACTGCAGGAAAGAAGATAGGGAAAAAATATTTGGGGGTCTCCAGCAAAGCTGACGGAGAGAAAAGGATGAGTGAGGTGGGAGGGTGATGTCACCAGATGTAATGTACCTTCACATGCAAACATAAGACAGACATTTTGTTTTCCTTTTGAGCGTTTTTTTTTTTCCATTTTATATTTTTAAGCCGTATCGTTCGTATGACATTGACTCTTTTAAAATAATTGATGACTAGAAAGGAGTAATCGAAGAAAAGTATGAGCGAGTGCACAGCACGTAGTCGGTGCTGACCATTTGCTTTATGGAGAAAGCAGTCTGAATTTAGCAGGGTGAAAAACGTTACGGTATTCCAGGTAACGGGGAATACAACACTGGTTTATTTGTCTTTGGTTTCTCCCCTCATTTGGCTGTACTGCCTGGTTCATGCAGTGATAACCATGTGTGCATGTGTGTGTGGCTTGCTTTCAGTTTTGTTTATTTTTTTAATCCGTTTGATGGTGACATTTTAAACAGTTTTGTGCTCTTTGCCTTTCGGACATTTTTTAAAGAATTGTTACAAACTAATTTCTTTTCTTTTTTTCCGACGGCGGGAAGTGAGGGGGTATTTATTTTGAATTATGATTCTGCTGCTTTGCTACTTCATAACAGTAGTCGTCTTGCAAAACTAGAATATGATATAGTATAATGATATAGTATATACTATATAGTATACTACATAATTTAGTATATAACATATATAATGTATAGTATATCATGCTGTAAATGATATAACACTAGAATATAATATAGTACATGTATAATATAGGTTTCATTAATGCAAAAAAAAAGTGCTTACAAATAGCATCAATTTAACATATTAAAAGTTGGCCGGTTCTTGTCGGTGGTTTATGGTGGACATATGTTTTCTGATATTCTTTAAGAATATACATCTGCCACTGTTTACATTAACATGCAGTGGATTGTAGATGTTTTGGTATTGTGTGGATTACGCGACTGCTGTAGTTATAGTTTTTGGCACTGTTCACAGCGGAAGGTGCTGTCCAGATGGATATTTACAGATTCTTGTAACATACATTCTTAGTGTGTATAATGTCAGTTTGATTTGTCTTCGTCAATGCCCATTTTTTTTTCAAATACTGGTTGATTTGTGTGTGAACTCGACTAAGATTCCTGTTACTGTAAAAAAATGGCGAAATGTTGAAGGTAACCTCTGCAGTGTCACTGAACAGTGATTAAAGTACAATGATCTACGTATATTTAGGGAATATGTTTGTAGCCTGCACTGATCTTTTATACCACGCACAGTAGTCTGAGTATTGTATACATTAGGCAACTATTTTTCACCATCTTCAGTGATGGTCTACTGGATGACATTTTCTTTCTTTTTTTTTAAATCGAATTTTGTTCTATTTGATTGACAAGTGGATTGTCAATATCAGAGGATTACAGGGTTTTTTTTTCCAAGTTTGATTTGTTTTTGGATCGTAAAATTGGATTTTAATTTGTACATATATATCTTCTGATTTTAACATGCTTGCAACCTCAGTATGGCGCCCGTGGTCAGCTGTGCTGTAAACAACGTGACTACATGTTTCTAATGTTGCTGAATTGTAGCAAACTATTCATGAATTTCGTCCTGAAAAGTTACTGATAGTAAACTGCATCATGAATGTATTGCGTGTGGGTTTTCTGCTTTTCAAGCTACTGTTGAAACAAGACTTTAATTTTTTCTCATCAGTATTCTTGTCTTCAGAGAATGTTCGTGGGATAATGTCCAGCAGTCAATGATAATTCCTGTTCAAGCTCTGCAAAAGAAAAGTTTTCTACTATTCATGTTGGCTTGACATTTGTTGGTTTTACATTTGTTGTTTATACAGTGCTGGTGGTGAATTTAATGGTTCTTCAAAGCGCCTAGATTTTTCTTCTATTTACATGAATGTAATCATTGTTCATAATTGCTGTGCTAAAGTGTCCTTAGTTTTTACTATTGTGTGGCTCAAACATCCACCCTATATCTGCTGTAATTGGATAATTGATCTCCTGCACACATCAGATATCTGTCCTGACTGATCTTGACTTTGTGTGCACATTGCATGTTTGCATATTGTCCAAACTGCATGCATCATCATTTACCAAGTGTTGTAGATTTATAAAAGAAATGTAGGTGCAAATGTTTTTACAAACTTTAAAAGGGGTGAAGTAAAGCAAAGTGGTTTTGGTGGATGAATGTCACCAACTTGCACATGCTAGCTGGCATAATGTGTGACCTGTTTGTTGCCTGCAGCCGGCTACAGTGGGGCAGTCACCAAGACAGAACGCAGCAAGTCCTCCACTGACAATGGCGCCACCACTACCACCGCCTTCACCTCCTCAACCGTGGACTCGGGTAAGTACAGCCACCATTATAGCTCTCTGTGCGCATGTGCAAAAGTGTGTGCATGCGTATGTGCAGTCACCATCATAGCTCTGTGTGTGTGTGAAAATTAAGTGAAAATTAAACTTGAGATCAAAAACACGCGTATGGTTTATCATGCTACAGAAAAGGGTCTCTGGATCATGGAAGCAGTTCATTGGACATAAAGTTTAGCAGAGGACCTTCACACTGTGCAAGAGGGGACTTTCTTCAGACCGGGGAAAGGGTTCTTCAGACTGGGGAAAGGGTTTTCATTTTGGGAAAAGGACCATTATGGTGTCAGGCTATGGAAGACGCTGCTATACAACCTTGCTGAAGGAGAGGGCTTGCAGGACACAGAGGCAGGCAGCCTCTAGAAAAGGGGTAAGGGCATGAACATCTCAAGATCAGCAAAGAAAGCCCACGGAATCTCTAGAGAGAGGGCATAGGTCTCTGGGTTAGAGGAGAAAGCCAACAGGGTCCCCAAGCTTGGGTGGGAAAACGTAACAAAGTGGCAAGGTTAAAGATGATGGCCAACGAGGTCTCCCATGTTGCTGAAGAGGGCAAATAGAATCACCAAGTTGTTGGTAAGGATACACAGTTTGTGGCTTTGGGATTGATGTTGCTTACAGCCCAGCCGACCGCTAAGGGCCATGTCAGGACTGTCACTTTATTGAAGTGACTATCTGCAGTGGCTTTGGAAAGAGCTAATAAGGTATCCAGGATGGGGATAGGGCACCAACATTTGCCTTGGTGGAAAAAGAGTTAAGGAAGAGAAAGTCTGTTGTGTGAAGGTCGAGATGGGTAGGGTGGAGGTTAAAATGGGGGAAGGAAAGGAAATTGCCGTCTGTCATTTCACATGCAAATGAAATGGTATTCCATCATGCAGTCAAATGTGCCTTTTGTAATGTTATAAAATAAACACTTCTCTTGTCAACAGGGTAACCCCCCCCCCCCCCCCCCCCCCCAGTTTTTGGAAGAAACTTGGTGAATTGAATTCTTACCGATTACACCATGAAAAGCAGAGTATGTATACCTTCTGAATTGTCACCGATCAAATTGTTCAGCATGAAGATGAAAATAAATATTTGACATACCCGTAACTGTTACATTTACAATGTATATTGGTAATTTGTTCTTGGTTTTGATGGAAGTGGGATATAAAATGAAGTTATCAGATCTGTGGTTCAAGCTGAGTTTCATCTCACTCATCCTTGCCCTCTTCACTTTTCAGTTATGTGCACTTTTATAACCACGATTTTTCAGCATGCTTCACATTCATAAATACTGCTACAGATATCTTTCATAAGGAAACATTACTGTGAGTCTTGTGCTTAAAAATTAGCGGCACACTTGAATGATGGAATGAAAATTCTTATTGAGACAGGTGGAGGCAAATAGTAAGTAACAAAGAAATGTCCTTCCATGGAGAGACAGTAACATACCCATGATTCAAAATGAATACTGCTTATGGCACTAGTTTGCTTCGCACAAATGCAGACAAAGAGGCTAATAGAAAAAAAACACACACACACAAAACAACTTTGTATCCTCCTTTGTTCTGAGTTTTTTTTCAGTCTGCTGTTGTACTTTGCATATTGGTGTTGTAAGCAGTACTGCTTGATTGGTTGGTCTGTGTGCTTTGTGCCTGCACTTGAGCCAGTCAGTCGATGTAAAAAAGCAGCATTTGTGAGGAGTTAAAGGCATGCAGCTGTCTCACTTGGGAGCAAAAATTACCTGTCTTGTTCATTTTTTTTTTTTACTCCTGGGAAAAAATTCAAACATGAACTGGATAGTATAAACATTTATGAATTGTAGAATTCAAATCTTACAATCCAATATCATTTCCCAGACACCAATTAATTGATCATGTGTTATCCAAACATGCATGGACCTTTTTCAAGCACTTGTGTAACATTCCACGAGTTACCAGCCTCTACATGCAATTTAGATCTATTTTACCCAAGTTTTACCAGCTCACAAAAGGCCTAATGTTGTTAGGCAGAGGGCACAAAACGTCCCTGCACAGGTAGAAGGATAAACTGTGCAAACCTTTTTGTGGACAGATGGAGCCTATGAGAACATTGACACTGGTGGTAAAGTGGACCACAAGGAGAAGCCAGGGATCACGGGCGCCGTGGAGGCCAAGGAGGTACACATCAGGCTGAGTGACGAAGGCGACCACACCAAGAACAACGGTGATGTGCAGCCACCTGCTGATCAACCCACACGCATTGTCCACAGGTCAGAGGGCAACGTCACCCTACCAGCTACAGTGTCTAAAGGGGCACCTTCACCCCAGTCCACCCCGACTGTAACTATCAATGGAACGAAAGTCTTGTCCCAGGATGGCAGCAACACAAAGGGGAGCTGCGAGGGGTCTCAGGCCAGTCCGCAACCTCTTCGCTTCAAAGTGGGCTACACTCTGTCCAACACGTCCACGGTCAGCTCACAGCAGTGGGGGGAGTCGGAGCCCAGTGGCCCCAGCTATGACAACCAGCCCTCCGTGGCCGAACTGATCAAGAAAATGAACACCAGGCTGTGAACCCAGAGACTTGTCCCATTCACCAAGAACAGCTGTTAGACAGTGACTAGTTCTGTGTTTTTTATATTTACAACTGGTCTACGCAGTGTAGTGGGCAATACAAGGACCTGGCAGGTAGGATCACCTTGCCACCCTACAAAAAGCATTTATCTGATGACCCTGAACCATTCGTATCTTTGCAAACCAAGGTGACTACCAAGTACAAAGACTACTTGAAAAACTGATGCATGCATATAAACAGACCAACGGTCGATGTTCTTGCACAGCCTGGAACCAGACTTGCTCAAATGAGGTTCTGTGTGTGTGTGTGTAAAACTTACAGAAATAGTCTTGTTTGTTTTGATGGTCTACATTTTTTTTTTCCTTGTTAGGGAGGGGTAGGATGATGATTGACTTTTTTCAGACAGGCATGAATCATTACTGGGGAAATGAGGGTAATCATTTTAATGCTGAAAGACAAATCTGGCACCCAAGTCAGCGAGAAGAAAAAAAATAGCTTTGGTGCATACTGGAGTCGGCTCGGCCGTCAAGGACTGAACAGAGCAAATAGGATAAATTACAGAGCAGAATTCATTATGGCTAAGCCTGATGGGTGGCCAAACACTTGAAATAGAAGTCACATTTACTGAACATGTAACATGCTATAACAGCTGCGATGAAGTAAGTTTTATCATACGCACACACAATATGCTGTCTCCATTAAAGCTGCTGTGAGCCAGCATGTTGCATGACAGGTACAAGGAAGCCTATTCAGAACATGCTGCAAACTATGAAAGAAACAAAAAGGCTAAAATCCGCAATGTTCGGCTACCTCGCATTATTAATACTAAATAGACTGATGAAGGTAAAGCGGAGGCATATGTCTAGACATGGATCAGATCATCGATGAACAGGTGCACCAACCATCGAACCATAGGATCTGCTGACGTCAGCTCAGGAAACTACACTGGTATGGTTTTGTACAAAGATCCAACGGCCTTACTAAAACGATGCTGCAGGGAACAATTAAGAAAGGGAGGGAGACAGAGGGGAAGACGGACGACAAGACTTTGCAGAACGCACAGGGAAATCATTTGCGGAGAACCAGGCCACAGCACACAACTGACTGAGCTGGAGAAATCTGTTGAACAGTGCAGCGTTCCAGTGACTTCTCTCGGAAGAGATATGTAAAGTGTTCTAGGATTGCCAGGCAAATTGATAACTGAACTCGATGTCAAACCCAAGTTGCAGCAGACCGATATCATACAATAACCTGTTCTCAACTCTAAGATCCTCGTAACACTTCAACATCAAATTCATCTCCACTGCTCGAAGCAAACCGTGGCTATGGGCGACTACCCTTCTTTGTGCTCAGGAACCGTGTGTGCTGGCACAATGCAATCTTTGACCACGTTTGAACTGAAAGTGTGTTGATGGGAATGGGGTCATTTATCACCATCAAGATGATCATGACGTGGACACCGATCACCTGGAATTAGTATCGATGGTGACAGGACAGACTGCACCATTTATCCACAATGAGATCATCATAACACCGCCAGTGATTACCTGGAATCGGGATCATTGAAGTCTCATCCTTCCAATTCATCTTTGCTGCCTACATCTCCATGCATAGGTATTGAACGCAGCACATGACATTCGTAATGAATTGAAACCAAATTTGTTCATTCAGCCGATGAAAATAAAAACAAGGGGGAGAACTGTCAGTGACAATATGTATTGTGAAACTTAGATTGGCCCTTCTTGTGTGTATATATATTCTTCCCTGAAAATTGCGTCTGGAACTCAAGTGGAGGGAGAGCCTCATCCCCCCCCCCCCCCCACTTAGTATTTTGGGGGAGATGAAAATTTCCTGTGGGAGCCGGAGGGGGAGACTGTTTCTTCTTCTTCATCAACGTTCAACAGCTATGCAGCTACAGCCGGACTCCAAGGGTGGCGGCAAACTCGGCCGTCCAGTGGAGATCGCTGGCAGTCCCCAGAGATTTGTCTTGAGGTCTGCCCCTTCTGGCCAGGCTCACACTTGTCTCTCATCATTGAGTGGACAGTCCTGGAGGACATATGTGGGTGTCTGGTCGGCTTGCCCACAGGGCTGAGTCTGCGGTTCCTATCCTCCTGAGGTGGGCACGCAGACCACAATGCCCAGTGCACAAGCGGAAAATGGTTGTTTGGTGTTTCCTCTCCAGTGTGTAGATGGGGTTTTGGTGTGCCTCATATCCTTGGTTAATTTTAATCCAGTCAGCTCTGAAGTTACTATGTAGGAGTGACTTAACTAGACTGTGTTTCAAATAGCGGAGTTTAGGCCCTGCTGCTAACTTTTGATAGCTGCAGTAAACGACGTTTTTCAGGGTATCTGGGGGTAGGATGTATAATATCGCATGTGGACAGAACAACTGAACCAATAATTCTACAATGCATAACTGTGTGACTACTTGGTAATACACTGTCTGTTGTTCACTATTGGATTGTACAATATTGAACATTTTGTATGTATGAAAAAAAAAAACTGTTATAAATGCACCAAGATGTAACTGGTCTTCACTTCCATGTGGCTTGAAATGCTGTGTTGTAAAAAAAAAAAAAATGGGGTGTTGTGGATGTTTTGGTGCAGTAGGTATATGACTTGTAGATATAAACTGAAGTTACAAACTGATACTTGGATTTAAACCTTGAAGAGTTCAGACAAATTTCAGTAAATTTACAAAGAAAATGATTACTAAGTTATCTCCTGATTATTGGTGGGCACGACTGCTTTGCCGAAATCAAATTGAAATCTGACATCTAAACAGAATCTTTAAAAGATACAGATTGAACGATATTTGTTCATTTTGCTTATGAAATTAATCAACTGATGCTTAGTAACACAATAAAGAACCAGGAATCACAAATTGCCCATTTAAAGTGGCCTTTCAGCTCGCACTTACTGACAAGATAAAAGCATAATTTTGTTTTCTTGTTTTGCGAGCATATATTTAGACATGTTTACCCATTTAATTTTGTTCCCATGACTGGCAAAAATAAGACGAACTTAAAAAAAAATTTGGGGAAAAAAGCTAGAAATTGCACTTACGGATGCCAATTGTAGGATGGAAATGTAACCAAACAGTGACAACTTCTGGATGCGAATGTTGTTGGTGTGAATGATGTTGGTGTGACGGATGTGCCGTTCTCATTCTCACACTGTTGTTTTGTTATTCTGTGGTGTATTTTGGTCTGTTTTTGCTTTTGTGGAGTAGGCTAGCTAGCGTTTTCATTATCTATGTTTTCATTGGCTGAAATGAGAAATTTTTTGGATTGGCCTATGAAGTTAAATTGTTGGAGTGCATGTTGAAAATCAGTACATATACAAACTTCTCCATACGAAAGGATGTGCCTTTGTTTTTATTTATCTATTGTATTGATTTTGGTGGGGTTTTTTTTTTCAAAATGCAGTCTGTTTTCCTACTGAAAATTGTTGAAGACAGATGGATGTGAAATATTGTAATCAATTTTTTTTTTTTTATCAAATTAGATTGGTCCACAGGGCTAAACACCGATGCTGCTATGGAATCAATCAGAGTTGGATCTGGAAAGAAAAGACTGACAACCAACATGCACCAGAACTCCATGCCGTTTTTTTCTTCAATGCGCATCGGGAGATTGGACTGCTGATCCAGCGAAGTCTGATCAAAGTTGTGAAAGTTCTGACTGAGAAAGAAGCCAGTGTCAAGGTGTAGCCAGCTTCAGTGACAGTGGGACGACTCACCATGTGCCAAAGGATAGATATGTTCAGCTGGAAATAAGAATATAGGTTTCTGGATTCAACAGAAAAGTAGTTACAGACTCAGAATCAAAAACTTACTTGGAGAATATTTCGACAGGGTCGCCCTGTCTTCTTCAGCTCACTGTTGCTGTTGTGGTAGCGAGGCTTGATGGGACGACTGTTGTGTGGGGTGAACGGTTGTCAGGATCTGATTGTAGACGGGAAGTTCAAAGCCTTGATCTCTGTTCAGGCTGGGGCATCTGGTCTTAATTTCGATGGCTTCTTTAACTTTTCTTTTTGTGAGGAAGGGCTCTGTAGATTCTTGGGGGCTGAAACTGTGGCCTGTGGCTTGTAGATGTTCATGTATGGAAGAAGTAGATCGGTTTTGGTGTTCCTGTAGACGGGTGGTGAGTGGTCTTGCTGTCTCGCCAATGTAGGTATGGGTACAGTCTTGACACCCTACCTGGTACACTACACCACACTGCTTGAGGGGGTCCGTTTTGTCTTTGACATGGGTCAGTTGCTGGCGTAGGGAGTTGGTGGGTTTGTGGAACACTTTGCATCCATGTTGTTGGAAGGTCCTGGCTAGATGCTCTGAGACTCCTTTAATGTAAGGATCCCCACTTTCACAGTGTCCATATCTGTAGAAGGGTAGCAAACTCCAGGGTTGTCCCACATCCATGCAGGGCCATTAGCGGAGAGGGCAGTCTTGATGTGTTGTTCTTCTTTCATCTCTTCCTCCTTAGTGGAACACAGTACAGAGGCTCTGTGCATGAGGGTGTTGACAACAGATCTCTTGTGCTGGAGGGGGTGGTTAGAGTGAAAAATCAGATATTGGTCAGTGTGGGTGGGTTTCCTATAAACGGTGGTCTCCACCCTGTCGTCATGGGTTTGGGTGATGAGTGTATCCAGGAACGGGATCTTCCTTCTGCTTCAGTTTCAGAAGTGAATTGGATACTGTCGTTGATGGAATTCAGGTGAGTGGTGAAGCTGTCAACCTCCGTCTCCTGTATGCGGGTCATGGTGTCGTCCACATAGCGGTACCACATGCTGGGAGGGTTGGCAGCAGTCTCAAGGGCTACTTTTTCAAAATGTTCCATGGACAGGTTGGCTACCATTGGAGATACTGGCGAACCCATGGCAGCTCCTTGTTTCTGCTGGTAGAACTCTTGGTTGAATGAAAAGTAGGTGCTGGTGAGGCACAGTTCCAACAGTTCTAGCACCTGTTTTGTAGTGAGTTCACACTGGTGACGAAGGTGGTAGTCATCCTCAATCTTCTCCCAAATGACTTGGAGAGCCTTGGGTACAGGGATGCTAGTGAACAGTGCACAAACATCATAGGAGACAAGTTTCTCCCCTAGAGCCAGTTGCTGGTTTTTCATCTTCTGTACAAAATCTGTGCTGTTGACTATGTGGTGCTCGGTCTGCCCGACTGAAGGTCCCAATATTTGTGTCAGGAATTTGGAGGCATTGTACATGACACTGCCACAGCTGGACACAATGGGGTGGAGGGGGGCATCCTTCTTGTGTATCTTGGGTAATCCATACAGCTTTGGCGTGGATTCTGAAGTGGGGTAAAGACGTTGGTAAAGATTAGGGGAGGTAAAGAAATGGAAGAAAGAAGATTCTACCTCCCCTAATCTTTACCAACATCTTTACCCCACTTCAGAATCCACGCCAAAGCTGTATGGATTACCCAAGATACACAAGAAGGATGCCCCCCTCCACCCCATTGTGTCCAGCTGTGGCAGTGTCATGTACAATGCCTCCAAATTCCTGACACAAATATTGGGACCTTCAGTCGGGCAGACCGAGCACCACATAGTCAACAGCACAGATTTTGTACAGAAGATGAAAAACCAGCAACTGGCTCCAGGGGAGAAACTTGTCTCCTATGATGTTTGTGCACTGTTCACTAGCATCCCTGTACCCAAGGCTCTCCAAGTCATTCGGGAGAAGATTGAGGATGACTACCACCTTCGTCACCTGTGTGAACTCACTACAAAACAGGTGCTAGAACTGTTGGAACTGTGCCTCACTAGCACCTACTTTTCTTTCAACCATGAGTTCTACCAGCAGAAACAAGGAGCTGCCATGGGTTCGCCAGTATCTCCAGCGGTAGCCAACCTGTACATGGAACATTTTGAAAAAGTAGCCCTTGAGACTGCTGCCAACCCTCCCAGCATGTGGTACCGCTATGTGGACGACGCCATGACCCGCATACAGGAGACGGAGGTTGACAGCTTCACCACTCACCTGAATTCCATCAACGACAGTATCCAATTCACTTCTGAAACTGAAGCAGAAGGAAGATCCCGTTCCTGGATACACTCATCACCTGAACCCATGACGACAGGGTGGAGACCACCGTTTATAGGAAACGCACCCACACTGACCAATATCTGATTTTTCACTCTAACCACCCCCTCCAGCACAAGAGATCTGTTGTCAACACCCTCATGCACAGAGCCTCTGTGCTGTGTTCCACTAAGGAGGAAGAGATGAAAGAAGAACACATCAAGACTGCCCTCTCCGCTAATGGCCCTGCATGGATGTGGGACAACCCTGGAGTTCGCTACCCTTCTTCTACAGATACGGACACTGTGAAAGTGGGGATCCCTTACATTAAAGGAGTCTCAGAGCATCTAGTCAGGACCTTCCAACAACATGGATGCAAAGTGTTCCACAAACCCACCAACTCCCTACGCCAGCAACTGACCCATGTCAAAGACAAAACGGATCCCCTCAAGCAGTGTGGTGTAGTGTACCAGGTAGGGTGTCAAGACTGTACCCATACCTACATTGGCGAGACAGCAAGACCACTCTCACCACCCATCTACAGGAACACCAAAACCGATCTACTTCTGCCATACATGAACATCTACAAGCCACAGGCCAGTTTCAGCCCCCAAGAATCTACAGAGCCCTTCCTCACAAAAAGAAAAGTTAAAGAAGCCATCGAAATTAAGACCAGATGCCCCAGCCTGAACAGAGATCAAGGCTTTGAACTTCCCATCTACAATCAGATCCTGACAACCGTTCACCCACACAACAGTCGTCCCATCAAGCCTCGCTACCACAATAGCGAGCTGAAGAAGACAGGGCAACCTGTGGATTCTTCAAGAAACTTTTTGATTCTGAGTCTGTAACTACTTTTCTAATGTTCAGCTGGAGTTTGATTTCAAAGCAATTCACAGAATTTTGTGCAGAGTGCCTTGTTTTTACTCTTACCACAATTACTGAGAAAACGTGAGTGTGATTACTTGGACTTGCTTCATACGTGAGGAGCTGCTGTCTGGTCCGTGAGGGAGCCACATCTGTAAGGGCATCCTTTCTGAGGGTGGATGACGGAGTCAACCCTGGTCTTAATCTGTTGAGGCGCTATCTACCTGGCAGGGGTGTTTCCTGCTATTGACGCCCCTATGAACTGTCCTGCTCCCCAAAGGTCATGGTAATGCGTATAATTAAGAAACATCTGTTCTGAACTTGAAGAAACCAAGCGTGTGATATGAATTCGTCTGAAGCTGACTGTGAAGAATTCCATGACGACTGTGTTGTGCTGGGGAAAATTATGACTGTGAGAAACAGATCCTGAAATATTTGTGCCGTGAAACATTTCTTGCGAGGGATTGTCTGGGGAAAAAAATTACCTTGAATGAAGAACTCTGAAAGAATTTTTTTTTTCCTTGCACAAGGAACCATGATCATTTTGCATGAAAGATACGACTGTATGTGTACAGTGGTTCTTCTGGAAAATTGAACTGTTAACTTCTGTTTGGGTCACAGACAGGGACTGTATAGACCCAACTCTTTAAACTACAAGTGATGTTAAAAAAATTACTTATTCTGTTGGGGTTTTTCTTCTTGTGTGTGCTAAATAGCACTAACCTGTTTTCTTCAACATCACTTGTAGTTTAAAGAGTTGGGTCTAAACAGTCTCTGTCTGTGACCCAAACTGAAGTTAACGGTCCAATTTTCCAGAAGAACCACTGTACACATAAAGTCGTATCTTTCATGCAAATGATCATGGTTCCTTGTGCAAGAAAAAAAATTCAGAGTTCTTCATTCAAGGTAATTTTTTTCCCCGGACAATTCCCTCGCAAAAAATGTTTCACGGCACAAATATTTCGGATCTGTCTCACAGTCGTAATTTTCCCCAGCACAACACAGTCGTCATGGAATTCTTCACAGTCAGCTTCAGACGAATTCATATCACACGCTCGGTTTCTTCACGTTCAGAACAGATGTTTCTTAATTATACGCATTACCATGACATTTAGGGAGCAGGACAGTTCATAGGGGCGTCAATAGCAGGAAACACCCCTATCAGGTTGATAGCGCCTCAACAGATTAAGACCAGGGTTGACTCCGTCATCCACCCTCAGAAAGGATGCCATTACAGATGTGGCTCCTCACGGACCAGACGGATTGGACAGCAGCTCTCCACGTATGCAGCAAGTCCAAGTAATCACACTCAAATTTTCTCAGTAATTATGGTAAGAGTAAAACAAGGCACTCTGCACAAAATTCTGTGAATTACTTTGAAATCGAACTCCAGCTGAACAGATCTGTCCTTTGGCACATGGTGAGTCGTCCCACTGTCACTGAAGCTGGCTACACCTTGACACTGGCTTCTTTCTCAGTCAGAACTTTCACAACTTTGATCAGACTTCGCTGGATCAGCAGTCCAATCTCCCGATGCGCGTTGAAGAAAAAAAGGCACTGAGTTCGGGTGCATGTTGGTTGTCAGTCTTTTCTTTCCAGATCCGACTCTGATTGGTCCACAGGGCTAAACACGGACGTTGCGATGGAATCAATCCAATTCGATTAAAAAAAAATTGATTACAATATTTCACATCTGTTTATCTTCAACAATTTTCAGTAAGAAAATAGACAGCATTTTGAGAAGAGAGAAAAAAAAAAAAAAAAAACCCAACAAAAATCAATACAAATAGATAAATAAAACAAAGGCACATCCTTTTGTATGGAGAAGTTTCTATGTGTACTGATTTTCAACATCCACTCCACACTTTTTCACAGGCCAATCCAAAAAACGTTTCTCATTCCACCCAATGCAAACAGATAATAAAAACAACACTAGTTAGTCTTCTCCACAAAAGCAAAAATGGACCAAAATGCACCAACCTGTGCATAAAAAAAAACCCTACTTAATTGATAGCCTTGCTCTCACACAGGACAGATCTGTTCTACAAATAAAAAGGCATACCTGCCAAAATCTGAATTGAAACAAGAAAATTCAGCAAAAAAAACAACCCTCCCAAAACCCCACCTGAAACAGACATGAGATTTCAATGTAGAAAAAGCAAACCAAAACGGGTTTTATGACAGTCAACATCTTTAATGATCAGCAGCTTATAGCACACAGGTCTGGTCATCTTACTTTTGGCTTTTATGACTCTGCATCTTTCAATGATTTGCGACTTGACACAAAGGCCTAGTCATCTTGCTAGCATAGCATCCACTTATGTTGAGCCTGTCCCTCTCTTCAAACTTAATGAGGCTGAAAAATCAGGTAAAAGCAAGCAGCCATCTTCTCCTACTTGGCCAAAATGCAAAGCATTCTCTGCACATGCCAAGGGAATTGTCCACATACAGTTTGACAATAAATTCACAGCTCCTCAACCAGTAAAAGAAATACCTTAGTCTTACTCCATAAACATCTCATCTGAACAAAACACCAGTTTATCCATTTTGAAAATGTGTACAAAGCTAGCCACATGAGTACCAAAATACATACACACCAACATGCCCCTACAGACATACCAAACACGCACATATATATATATATACACCACCAGTTACACATATACCACCAGTTTTAGATCTATTACGCTTTGTATAATTCACTTCAAATACAGTCTACCTAACTCAACAAGTAGTTTCCCAAAAGCAGTTTAAGAGACCAATGGGGCAAATATCTTCAGTAGTCGATGCTCGGAATGTGTCCACCCAGTAAGTAACAAAGTGGCTGGACAAAAGAAATCCAACACGGGGAAAACTGCCACGTAAGTCCGCCATTCAACCAGACGCACTGACAGCATACCCAATTTCAACAGTTACGTCTCTCCCATCTGAGCCTCCATCCCCTACCCTTTAAACCAGTCATTAAGTTAGCAAATACTCAAGTCTCATCTAGCAAATAAATACTCCAGTCACATGTACATAACAAATAAGTCTCATCAAGTTAGAAACAAATGCTCAAATCCTATTTAATCACAACTACTCCGGCCTCATCTAGTTAATAACAAATACTTAAGCCTCATACTGCATCAACATTTTCTTTCCATTCCTCATCTCACCTGTAACACTTTCAGATGCAACACCAACACTAACGTCAGACTGAGTCAGACTCTTGCTCACTCGATCATCTCAACACACAGCCAAGTTCTGCTTTCAAGTTGAGAACAAAGATGTCCCCAGAGTGCGACCCATCACAGGTCTTCATGCAAATCTGATGATTCAAAACCCGATTCCTGGCCCTGCAGAAATGGCCAACTCTGTTTTTGCACCTAAACTCTTATTTTATATCTCTAGCTACTCCTAAGGCACACCTGCAGCTCATCTACACAGCAGCACCTATGAACAGTACTAAAGTTAATTCTTGAAGCATGGGCAGCAGACAATGTTAAGCATCAGGCTCACATAATGTACGTCTAATAACCTCATGTACAATAATACATAATTATGATTTCTTTTCCTGAAATTATTATGGACAAAAACTGAAGAAATATATTAGTCACTGTGCTAAAATCAGAGGGAAAAAAAAAAAGAGAAATAAATGTATTAGTCACTGAAACTGAATATTAATTTTCTGTTCTTTTCAAAAAGAATTTGTTAGCTGGAATCAGGTTTAAAACATAAAATAAACTATCAAGCAAACACATTTTGTAAAGCAGTGGAAGTATGCAACAGAGCTAAAACAGTTTGTTGCTCGAGTGACCACCCTCTACCCAAGCATAACTGACACGCTACGCATACCCTATTATTCATCCTAACTATCACCTTTTAATAAGTGAGATGTAAACTAAATTAATCGTCTTTCAACCAAGTTCAGTGATAGAAGTGCGGCTGGTGTTTACAAACCAGCTGACCATGGATCAAAGATCAGAGTATGTTGAAACCAAACAGATGGACAAACTGTCATTCACGTTTCAATCTACACCAATTCTTGGAACCAATATTATGCAGAAACAACCCCCACCCCACCGCCATCTGCAAATGTTTTTAAAATCTGTTGATAAAGAAGAAAATTTTTCTTATTCTAAAATACTGCATTGTAGTGTGTTGAGTCAAATATTAATTCCATTTATTCATAAACTTATTTGCTGCTCCTTATCAGAGATTTTGATGATGTGGAAGAAAGCACCACAGACTTCACTCTCAGCAGGTAAAACCTGTACTTCATAATAAATGAAATATTTCTAGGCACATTTCTACGGTACACATCAACTGTACAGCAGAGAACTTGAAAACTAGCGAAAGAATATGGTAACAGAATAAATCATTCATACGCATACACGCTATTGCACTCTGCGATATTCATTCTTGCATCCAGCTTAAAAGAATTTGGGACAAGAAACGGTTGAAGAAATGCATTTGTCTTCCTGACCTTTTGATTTTTGGTTGGGGAGAGGATGGAGTAAAAAAAACAGCAGCATGTGGTCATTGAACACTTCTAGCTTTCACCCAGCTCTACTGCCTGCTCCTAAAGCTTCATTCTTTGCCTGTAAAAGACCTCCCCACTTCTAAACTTACAAATACTTCACAAAATCATTACTCAGCACTTTCTGTGGATGCTCGAAGAATGCGTGCGCCAGGAGGAGAGTTGGTCACTGGGTGTTTGCAGCAGGGTCGTGGTCTTTGTAGGTCTTGTTCATGATGAAGAAGTCCCTGAGCAGCTTGAAACGGTGTAGAAGTTGCAGAACAGCATCAAGGCCAGACACAGCACGTGACTCCAGTGACTGCTCTGCACCAGCCGGAAGAACTGGTACAGCACCAGGATCCCCGCCAGACCCAGCAACCATGTCATCACGTGTAATGGCTGGTGGAACAGAAACTGTTGCCCACATACAGACGCATGCATGCACACCCACACCCACGCACACACACACACACATTTATTGTTAATTCATGTCATCAAGTTCAGTGAGTGGAAATCCGTCTACGTACATTAATTATTTCTAATATGGCAATCAAGAAAGTGCAAATTAGATCTTGCAACATTTCTACACCTGTAAGAAGATACAAAACAAACTGTCTTCCAAGAATAATATCAGGTACTTTACTTGGTAACTCAATGAGCATTCATGGCCTGCATGTGTGTTCGTGTGCAGGTCAGTGTGTGCATAAGTAACATGCAGGCATGTGTATATTAATGCATGTATACATCTGTATCTACATAATGCACTGGCGTAGCCCACTCACATAGAATCGTGTGTGCATGCTGTTTCCAGGCTCGGCAGTGACATTGACCCCTTCCGCTTTGAAGAGACCACGTACATGTTTGACCAGTGCCCCCTGGGGCCACACCTGAAGTTCAGACCACCTGAAACATGTACATCACGTTTCATGCCATATTACAGAAACCTCACTCATTTATACTGCACTGCCAAAGTCTACGTTCATGATATACATAAATTTACACATTCTGCCATGGATGAAAACATATTTTGTGCTCGTAATCAAAATCGTAAAAGAAGAAAATTGATGTCTAACAAAGTAACAGCAGAATTGAGAAAATTCTGAGTAACGTTCTGCTTCTCTTATATTTATCAGAAGTGAGTGCAAAGTGTGGTTTCAATAAAGGAAGAAATGGCCATACTGAATAGACATGTCTTGAGAAGACTTTCCAGGCTTTTGAAAACTTACTGCTGAATTATTGAATATTCACTTTCAATCAGATTTAACAGGTGAAGATGACAAACCTGGTAAAAGGCGAAACTCAAAAAGTTTCTGAATATTCTATTACCATTGTTTGTCTCTTTTTCTTTTCAATAGATACATACCTATGTACAATTAGTCGGCATGGGGTGTGTGACACACACAAATAACCCCTAATTTTCTTTTTTTCTTCCTTTCTGCGTACGCAAGCTGATATTCCTGTGGACACTCCCCGTGTAGACAGGCAAGTATTAATCCCATCTACCCAACAAAGGGAGTGGCGTTTTGTGTGTATGACCGTTTTTTATCCCGCCTTTAAGGCAGCCAATCTCCAACTTAGGGGAAGGCGCATGCTATGTATAATGTGTCGTCCATACCAACGGCCAAACTGGCCTTCTCTTCCGAAAGTTGGTGATGGGATTTTACGTGTGTGCAAGATGTTACGCGTGCGTTCACACACGGAACCTCGGTTTATAGTCTCATTCAAAGGACTGTATGGGAAATGGAGTCAGAACCAATGTTAACTCCGAGGGAAATCCCCCTGTACCGAAACAGCCCGGCCAATCACCGCAACCCCAGGATCACGAGTCCGGCGCTCTACCAACTGGGCTTTTCCGGCCCCCACCCCTAATTCCATAACAAAGATTTCTTCTCAACATTAGACACTATTTAAAACCCGACGTCTCGGTTCTAACATTTACACAGACAACACACGCTAATCATACACACAGAACTTCAAACAACACTGACAGACACATGTAATCTCAGGGTGATTTCAGCATGACTCACGCGCTGTAGGGCACATGGACATGCCTGCCCTCTACCCTCTGCCAGCGGCCCAGGTGGAGGGCACTGCGATGCAACAGGTCCAAGTAGCGCGGGGACAGGAAGTGAGTGATCAGCATGAGGAAGGTGCTCAACCAGGTCAAACACACGTGCTGCCCCACCCACCATGTGTCATAATACAGTGTGTTCTGAAACAACACGCAACCAACCGCCATCACATCAATAATCAGTCAAAAAACATGACCAAGGGAAAGGAATCATACAAACAAGTATCGCATACATGTAAAATGATTTTTATTAACTTGTATGTGTCAAAAATATGACTTGAGGGAAAGGAATCGTACAAACAAGTATTACATAAATGTAAAATCATTTTTGTAAACCTATAAGTGTTTGTTGGTAACCATAAGTTGTGTTTGTTGATAACCATGCAAAAGAGACTGCTGGAGGTAAGGTAAGGTAATGTTGCTTATAGCCCAGCCGACCGCAAAGGGTCATATCAGGGCTGTCATCACGTTACAATCAACTCACAAGTCATTCATTCACACAACTCTTTTAAAATACATCTTCTAAAAACCTATCTGAAACCTTGTTAAAAATCTTTCCACTATAAAACCTCTGATCTGATGAAAAATGATGATCTCTTTCAAGAATTCAAAGATGGCATCAGGTGGAACATCTCTGAACAAGGTTTTCATGGAATCTGTTGTAAAATATTTGCGTCTCACATCATGCAAGTCCCAACACTCTCAAACAATATGTTTCACTGTGAGTGGCACATAACATGGAATGCACCACAGAGCTTCTTCACTCTTTAAAAGGTATGAATGAGTAAAATATGAATGGCTGGTGTGCAGCTGGCAAAGAATTGTTTCTTCTTTGCGACCACCAGAGGTGGATGAGAGGAACTCTTTTAGGTTTGAACCGGACCTGAAAGAGTACCACTAAAGAATTCATAAATTCCAACACAATAACTTTTCAACACTATGTTTTAAACATTTCAACTGCAAAAACCAAACTGGCACATTTACTTGCATCACTTTCATATGTACTACATACAAACCAGCAATCATAATTACTCTGCCACTAACTGTTGGCCTCAGAAAAATTGAATTATGGTAAGTATTATAAACAGAAACTGACATTTTGGGAAACAAACCTGCTTGTTGTCTGTGGTACTGTCTTCAACAATTTCTCTTTTTTTCTGTATCTGTGATATGAAATGCTGCCAGAAGTATATTGAACTCTTTCATGTAAAGATCTGTTCATATTTTACTTACTCCAAATTTCTCTCTCTTTCTCTCTTTCACACACACACACACACACACACACATATCTGCAATAAAGTTCTGGTCATTTTAAGTATCTGTGGTTTGCAGTTATACCAAAACAAACCAGAAAAAGAGATATACCAAAGAAAAATCTTTTAGCAACAGAAAGCATAAAATTAGGTGAAATGGTAATGAGAATATTTCTTTCTATTATAGCAGGGTAACTTTTTGTCATCCATTTTGTGAGTAGCAAATGCCCTTAAATGCAAAATGCAAGCACACCAACCAGCCGTCGTGGCGAAGTGGTTAGCATTGCAGACTCCTGACTGGGAGGTTGTAGGTTCGATTACCATCAGAGTCATATGGGATTTTTCTGCCCCGACTGGCTCCTACCCAGAGTTGAGTTTGCTACAGGATCAGTTGGGAAGACTGGGACCACACAGTTGAGTTTCATCCACTTAATGGATGCATCTCTGAGAGTGTTGCTCACATTTCCTGACCAACACAGCTGGTGTCTGTATCTCTCTGGCCTGGTTTACTCCGGGATATATTATGAAAGTAAGCATACAGTACAGCCCTGTCAAGCAGTCTCAGACCAAAAGGGAAATCCATAGCATCATCTTCATCATTCTCATTCTCATCGATCAGCATTAAAACAAAAAAAAGTCTCAAATTCTGTGGCTCTTCATGCCTTGCTCTCATGGTGACCTCAGTTTCGATGTCTTCTCCACATCTGTGGCCTTGGTTTGATTCCGTCAGATCACCGTTATCGGCAAGTTCATAGAGGCTGTCGTTGGACGGATGTGGTGGAGCCCTCTGGATGGAGAGCTCACTCACATCGGCTCAGCGACTAAGCAATTATTGTCATCAGTATGGGGCATAGTAGGTGGTGTCTGGCTTATGTTGGATCAGAACAGGTGCCACTGAACATCACCGAAGTGCCTCACTGAACATCACCGAAGTGCCTCGGCAGAAGCAGTTGCCTCTTGACGACTTGACATTGACTGCTCCATGTGGAGTGCCGATGCCGGGGCTGCTGCAGACCGGGCTGGGCTGTGGCTGTGGACGGGGTGTTGGAATGAGCAGCGTGGGTGCACTGCCACTGAGGCGGCACAGAAGATGGGACAGCACACACACACAAAAATGCAAGCACACTAAATATTCTTGTTGGACCATACAATCTCAAAAAGGAGACACTAATCCCAAGGCGCAGTTCTCACACTTTACTGATTATGTAACATGTAGCTTCATAAGAAAACAACGGAATGTAACTTTTGTCTATCTTGTGCAATATAGCCCATCATCTCATTCTTGGGAAGTAATAATACACACGTGGAAAGAGAAAGCTTCAAATTCACACTCAAACGATAGCTTTCTGCTAAATCTTTAAACTCTGCTCCTTCATTCCCATCCCATCCTTTCTCTGAAGTTTATAACCCAACCAACTGCAGTGGCCACATCAGGGCTGTCCCTCATTCTCGCTCATATAACACAACTCGGATTTCTCTTTCTCTCTCTCTCTCCCTCACACACACACACACACACACACACACACACACAACACACACACACACTCCACACATAGAAAAGTACACAAACATGGTTCCTCAGATCCCTCCCCCCCCACCTCCCCCACTTCTCTACTACTGAAAAAAATGCAAGGCACACAAAATATAACTGCAGTGAAAACCACTTGAATAAGATCAGCTTGAAACACAGCAGGGCTGGAGTCAGGAAAATCCCACTTTGCAGTGTGATGTAATACAGTCAGTATCTGTCAGATAATGCATGCATCATTACACCCCTCCCTCCCCCATCGCCATCTGCTGCAGTCACACTTCATTCCATATTTCAAACCACAAAGACGCTTCCTCTCTAAGTCTTTGCAACATCCACACATGCTCCAAATCTGATAAACATTTGTTTCATGATAGGAAATCTCTTCTGCTTTAACAGAACCAACATACTCTACGCATCAGTCTGATCTCCAAGTGTTTACCGAGAGTGCTGCTTCTGCTGTTATTTCTTGGTGTGGTGTCTCTGCATTTCCCTTCCTCTCCCTGCTTTAAAGACTTTCATTCCATGCTTAACACTCAGTTTCAGAATTACCTACCATACTGCAGTGTTGTGACATTACATAAAATAATGTTTGTTAGTTTCTGTGTTCCTAACTGGTGTAAATCTATATGTTTACCTATAATGATATAAATTGGTGTGCATCAGTGCCTGCACTAAGAATTTTGCAAACCTAGTCTCAACACTAACTACCCTCCCCTGTCAGTCAACAACCAGCGTCGGCACCAGTCCCAAGCAAACGATAACTAGCAACAATACATGATGTAGGTGCACTGACACAAACCTCAGGACAGGCTTTCATTTCATCTACATCTACTAAACTGACAAGACCAGAACCTTGTACATTTTTCACACCATCGGAGTGTAGTTTTGTTTGTTTATTGAAGAGGAAAATATTACTTTGTTGGTTTCCCCCCATGGTAGCAGGCTTAAACGCAAGATCATAACAATTCAGTCATGGCTGGCTTCAGTGCTGTCTGTTTACAGGATGAAGAGCATGGCGTCCCTGAATTGATGAAGAAACCAAAGAGTATAACGTAGGCGTAACATGACGTAATGCAGTGATTTATTTTTAAAAAACCTGCCACTACACACGAAGCTAAGGGTTTGAAATTTGATTTGACAATGATGCACATGCTTCTGAGAAATTATTGTACATATTTTTTCCACTCGGATTCAAGCTCTGTTCTTATTTAGCTGCCTTTCCAGCAAAATAAACAGGCCTCTGGGATCAGCGGCTCAAAAAAAAATTCCACTTTGGCAAACAGTATTTTCACCGGCAATTACCATTGAAGTGCTCACTGTGCAGGCATGACTGCAGAGGTGTGTGCATGTGTAAAAGCGAGTAAATGAAACCAAAAATGTTTCAGTCACATTCAAGTTTTCCAGTTTACAGGATATAAACTAACAAATTTACCCCACACTGTTATCATATCATGCTGTAGTTCACATGCAAAGTTGACATATTAATGTTACTGAACATATACGTGACATCACTAACTGTTCATTAATATACTTCAGGGTTTTTTTTAATTCTCTAGCAACTTTTCCATTCTATATGGGCCAGAAGTGACCTTATCAAGAGGGAACACTACTGAAGATTCATTCAACTCACCAAGAACACACAGCCACACTAACGTCCAGGAAAACCATCTTAAAACCTGAAACCTTTACCTCGAAAAAACTATTTTCCTGCACCAAAGTAGAAAAAGATTCAACTCGCCCAAAATAAATCCAAAAGAAAAACATGGCATGTACAAAGATATGTTCTGAAAGCAAAATGAACAATTTCAATTCACTAATTCATTTTTGTGAAGTCAGATACTACCGTAATGAAAGAATTTTACGAGCGAAAATATGTTTGTTTACATGCAACCATTTTGTTTAGCAATGAAAGACATGTTGTTGTTTTTTTTAATGCAAATTGAAAATGTTTTGTCTTTTCTCCCATCATTCATTGTCCACAGACACTTTTCCTTCTCCCCACTGCCCCTTCCCCTTTCTCAAAGCCCCTTTACCTTGCCACTGATACACTGACTTACTGTCATTAATATCTGCATTATTTTCATCTGCTTTGGTGATTTCAACTTAACATTTGCTTCCGATAATGCTTTTCCATGCTCATCGGTAAAAAAAAAAAAGTTATAACAAAAGCAATACAGCATCATGATGTAGCCACAATACAGTAGATCTCCTTGAGCTCTTTGAGAGTAAAAACAAACAAAAACTAACTGCACAAAGAAATTCAATCAAACAGGAGAAAAGTGCTGTGCCACTTCAAGCCATGGCTGAACAGTCCAACGACCACAAGTTCTGTGCGCTGTTAATTTTTTTCTTCACTCGCTCAATCAGAATTGGTACACCCAAACAATTTGGGTACAGTTTCAAACGAAGGGACAGAGGGCGGAAAATGAAGCAAAATTTAGAAAGACAGGGGGTTAGTTACCGCCAAGGACACAGACAAACAGAGTACAGGACAAGACACTGTGTCTAAAATTTGGGTACATTTTACTGTTAAGATAAAGAAAAAAACATTTTCTTAAAAAGTAAAAAAAAAAAAAAAGGTCAACTGAGCTTTTGCCTTCATGTTGTCAAGTGGAGTTTGCTCCCATGGTAGTGATGCATGACTATGGCATAACATTATGTGACGTTAAAGGTGTAAAAATGGATTGATAACCAACGGAATGAAAATGGCTGATCTAAAATGCATTTAAGTGAACGCAACATACAATTCAAACTTGTATGGTGAATAAAGCTGAAATTTATGAAAACAACTAAATTGTTAAAATTAAGTTACATCATTACTGTATGCAGACAGGCTCAGAACTGTAAAGACGACGACCTGCATCACATCATACAAAGTGAGAAGTAGAGTGACATAATCATCACATCAATGGAAACTGATTTGCTTGATAAAAAATATATATATGCACAGAAAAAGGATAACACATCAATTTTTCAAACACCACTGAAATGACCAGTGAAAGTTTGGTCTTGATCACAAACAGAGACAAACAGACAGACAGACAAAGAGACTCAGAAGAAAATTGAATGTCATCTTTTAAAAAAGAATAAGAAAAAGAAAAACCACAATTACATGTATAAACCAGAAGAAAACTTAAGGAAAACATACTGAGGCAATGTGAAAATAGAAAAGCAACGCACACATGAACAATGAAAACAAAGCAGTATGAAAAGTGAACATAAAAACGGCAGCAGAGGTGTATGATCATATTCACACTGCTGTTGGCAACATACTTATCATAAAAGCTGAAATGTAATTTCATCAATACTCATTCTACGGAGAAATGCACTCAAGTGTCATGACAGCAACAGATTATCTACACTGATATACACATGCGTTATCATATGTATGTACATGCATGTAGCAGTTGTAATAATATTACTACCTGTAGTAGCTCTATGTATGTCTTTTCACAAAATGTATCGAATGGATATCTGTTTAGTGACAAATGCAGAAACAGACAAGAGACGTGTAAAAGTGTGTGTGTGAGCGTGTGCGTTTTGCAACCAGCACACCGAGTTAATGCGAATGTCAGGCATCTTTCAAGTATCATTCATGGTGCCTTCTTTCATCTGTTTTAATCTTTGTTCATTTATTTATTGATTTATCTGTCTTTTGGCTGTAACCCCTACATACTGTGGCCTCTAGGTGTAGAACATGTGGCATAAAGTACATGGATGCCTCTTTAATGAAACAGAGAATGAAACTGTATATGTGACAAGTGCATGAGCGTGAATCAGCAACTCCGCATTCTGCATTAAAGGCCCATCTACAAAACGAATTACTGAAGATTATGATATCTTTGCTATATTGTAGTTCATCTCTTGCATCACTTCAAGATGGCTAGTTAATCTGATGATACCCCATTTGTGACAAAATTCTAACAGAGATGTAACCTTAAACTGCTCCGAGTTTGGGAACTGAGTTCTTCAGAATATATCAAACTTGGTTAAAATAATCCTGCAACTACCTTTCCCTCATAAAAGCTGCTTTTCCGACAACACAATGAAAACAAAATCGTGATGTACTACTCAACATGGGCAGAATCTGTTTTCCTGAACAGCCTTTTTTTTTTTTTTTTTTTTTTTTACTTTTTTACTGAAAGCACTGTTCTACACCTAATCTAGTAGTCCCACAAACAGCTCCAGTCCAGTTAATTCTAAACAAGGACTTAGAGACCTACGAGTTTAAACGCATCATAGGCATAAAAGGAAAGCAAGACATTACATCTTTTTTCAGAAAATATTCTCCTGTAGTCTTAAAACTTCTCTCCAGCTGCCCCTACCCACCCCCACCCCCCAATCTGAGTCTTCATCCAGCCCATCCCTAGAGGGGGGAGAGAGAGAGAGAGAGAGAGAGAGGTGTCCAACTCTGGCTCTTTATGCCCTGCTCTGCTGCTGACCTCAGTGTGGATTTCGTCTCCACCCTTCTCTGGTCTCACTGGACAAACGTGGTGGCACCCTCCACGGGAGGCCGCCCACCAAGGCTTATTTTCCCACTAAGCAATTACTACTGGACCACAGAACCTTAACCAAACACCACTGAAGTGATTTGCCATGCAGCACAGTGTCTCCTCTGGCTGGTTGCCTCATGACAACTGGATACTGACTGCTCCCTGCCAGTTGCCTCTTCTGGGTCATGACTGTGGAAGGGGACGAATGAACGAACGAACGAAATTTTATTTTACCAGGGTAATGAGAGCCAGAATGAGAGCATGGGAATAATGCCTTTAAAGGCATCCCTACTAACTAATTTTTTTTTTAAACAGGTGAGAAAGAGAGAACAGGTTTTAACCAAAAAAAAACGTTGAAAAACTGTAACAGGAGTGGGAAAAAGCCCTGAGAGTTCTGTGCATTATTCAGTGGTCTTCCGCAGAAAGTTGCAGTGTGGGCACGGAAGCAAGCCATGGGCCCTTCCTACTGGTCATGGAGACCTACATCTTACATGTAATGACCGATCCGTCTTAGCAGCAGAATCAACATGCGTGCAGAGTCCTCTCAGGACAGGGTGTCCACCCCCACTTGGAGCAATTCCTGCTTCCTCTCAGCTGGCTGAAAATCTATTTCAAAGAAATCTTGATTGAAACGACTTGCAGAGCTGCCAACCACTGAAGAGACTTGAGAAGAATATTTTTGAAAACTGACAGGAATTTCTGACAGTTGAGAGGAATACATATGCTATTGCATCCACAACAAAACAATGACATTCCAGACACTTTACTTTCAATCCTTTTGTTAGATCGAATCACAGTCTCAGCCAATTCACTGTTGCTCTTTTACATTTTTGAGGCACACTGTCACTAAGCTTCAGCTTATGACTTGGCTCATTTTTGCACTTCAGGATCACCAGCGCCCCTGTAGAGTCTTGACCCAAATAGGGATGAAAATTTGTAAGCTTCTTCCCGACAAGGCTGAACACTGACACAGACCAAATTGTTGACTGGGATCGGCAGCACTCCCATCATGACAGCAGAAAACCACCTGAATCTGCACCTCTGTTCTTATTTCTTTTTCTTCTTTACTGCCTCAGGGTTAATTAGTCCAGTAGGTCGTTTCAACATGATGACGGCAGAAGAAGCTGAACCAGAAGTAAGTTTCCGAACTGCTCTTTGGCTATAGGAACGGCAGATGTGTAAACTCTGCGAATAAACAAACTTTTTTTTTTCCTTTTTAAAGAGCAAAATTTCTTTTACATCAAGCGGAATGACGTGCATTTGAGCATAATAAATTCTGCTGAAAGCAGGATGGCTGGCAGCTTTGGACTTTCAAAATTATAAATCTATCCTCCCATCAAAACTCTTTGGGGGAAAGAAGTGTTAGCCCATATTTTCACATACTGCAAGTGTTAATATAAAAACAAAAGCAGTAGACTGACAAAAAGCACTCACGTCAATAAAAGCTTATGCCGAGTTTTCTTTTGGAGGGAAAAAGGCAACAGAGCGCACAACAACAAAGAAACAGAAATAATGTAAACCCCTCCTTTCCCTTTCAACATGCACACACATACTCAAAACACGCTCACACAACGCATGTACACACATGCGCACACACACACACACATAAAGTGACGCACTAACAAGTCAAAAAAGTAAAGCCACACACACACACACACACACACACAACACACACACACACACACACACACACACACACACACGCATGCATGCACTTACACACATATATATACACAATTACTTTTCATTCAACTGTCACAGCATAATCATGAAGAACAAACTAATCTTAGATATATCTGGACACCAGCCTGAAGATTCCAGTTTCTGATCTGGAAGTGAATAACGCAACGTAATGATCATAACATCGTAGCCCTCAAAGAATGTCTCTCCAACAAGATTTACATTTCTTAGTTCTATAATATTCCTCACGTTTAATCACTGTGCTGTGCATCCGGTGTGTTTTGTGTCCAGTGACTTAGAGAAACTGGTAATCTGCTGAATCTGAGCGGGTGAAATCTGAACTGAAAGAAATACTTAAAGCACGATGGCAAACAAGCATGTGAACATAAGAGATTCCAATCAAAACAACAGTGGATTACCACTTACCCAGCATGTGTCACAACTGTTTTGAACAGTCTGCTGGACCATAGACAAATGGACAAAAGAAATGCTTGTCAGGGTAATGTCCAAGCTAAGCTGTACATTCTTATACCTAAACAAACATTTTGAAAGCATGCAAAAAAAAATGGTGTGCTCTGAGCATTCTTACGATAAGGCAAAACACTGAATTGTTGAATGTCTGTGCAGGAGGAACATAGGAGAACGAGGGAGAGGGGGAGGGGGAAAAGGAAGGAAGATGCTTGATCTTTGTCATACAACACCGTACTCAGCTAAAACAGTTTCCAAAGAGACGTAACAAATTTAAAGCAAATGCCAATTTAACACCATTTCATTCTTCACCATACTGCTTTCTGACAGGTCACTTCTCAGGCAAAAGACCAGGTCTGAGCTATGAACTACTCTGCAAACTCATCAAACTTTCAATATTCGGCAATAGCAAACCTTTGGCTACCTTCACACCCTCTACGAATGTTTTTAGAGGCTGAGGGATAAATACTCATTAAAAAGGCCCTATGGAGTAAACTACTCCCTGTATGGAGCACTGTAAATGGAGGGAAGAGCGCCAATGGCTAGCAGATGGGCGAGCATTTTTTGTGCCTTAAAACTGCATTAACTATAAAAATTTTGGACCAGCAGAGCAAAGACACTGCTCAAAGCTTGTGCCAGTTTGACATGGAGCAGCATATGACACAAATTCTAATTTACAAACAGAAATGTGCAAAATAGGCTCCAATCTGCAAGTTCAGTCTTGTTTCTTTCCCTACTTTTCAAAAAAAAAAGAAGAGATATAATTAAATTCAAGATATCTTTACTTTATCTGGTTCAAAAGAACTAGGAATAAGTTTTGACAGGCAAGGCCTGTCAATTATTTGTGTGTATATGTATGCACATATATATGTAAGGTAATACTGCTTATAGCCCAGCCGACTGCCAAGGGCCATACCAGGGCTGATGTATATATGTATATTTGTAAGTATATATGAAAAAATAAACAACAAACAAACAAAAACAAAAGTACAGACCAGAATATTCTATGCCTCGATGTTAGTAACATGTAAGAGCTTTGGTTTACCAACTTGTACAATCCATTTTCATTTGTTAAAAGTTTTCAAGCATCTAACACAGAGCACAACAGTTGACTGAATAAAAATAAGTTAATATCAAGAAAAAAGTATGGTCAGAAAAATAGTAACCCAAAAATTTCTACGTTCTGTCAACCACAGCAAAGGCTACATACGTAAACAAATAAATGTGATGATTTACAGGATAGAGAAAGGTTCAATGCAGCCTTAACACAGGATTGCATCTACACATACACATCAATCACACCCCATCAGTTACACCCCTTTCTCTCATTTCTTTCACTCCATGAAACTGTCAGTACTGGTAGGGTGATAAAGGCATATCATGTGCTATTCAAAAAAAAGTTAATCTGTCAAAAACAGCTTTCAAGTTTCAAGAGCCTATGAGAATTAAACAGCCCCTCCGAATGCCAACTTCATTAAATCAGCTAGGCGATTAATTCTGCCCCTTTTTGTTCTGTTTAATGACTGCAACTTCCTATGCAAACCTTTTCTCACCGACACAGACTCTCTGTGAACACCTTAAATGGCTAACCTGTCAACAGAACTAGATGTATCTTGACCACTTTAAAAAACCATGATATACCTTTTAAAAAACACAAGTGCCATAAGTCTTATGAACAACTCTAGTTTTTCAGGGCCCAAATGTAATGTTAGTATTGATAATGTTAGTATTGTAATGTTAGTACCTGTCACAAACTTCAGAAACACCATGACATGGCATAATCGTCTCATATATGTTGTAAGGACACATGGATGATTATACTTTTGAGCCGAGGATCCCTTTTTTCACCTTTCCTTCCCACAGTGAAAGAGAGTGTGGGATGAAGATGACCATACTCTGTACGTTAGTTAAAGCTTGATCCGTGCAGCCTTGAAGATAAAAACAGAATTTGTAACAGAGAAGTGGGGGAGGGAGAGTTCCATCAAACGCATCTCCAAATTCAAATCACACAAACTGGAAGGTGCTAAGACAAAAACGAACAAGTAAATCATTACCTGCGCAAAACAGAGGGGGACAAAGGTCATGTAGTACGCCGATAACATGGAGTTGAAAAGGACCTGCTTCATGCGATCGTTGAAGTCAGTCTTGAAGATCTCCACCTCTTCACGCACCACGTCTGGGGTCAGCGTGCAGTTGTGAAAGAGAAGCGGGTCTTTGTCAATATGTGATGCCAGTATGAAAGACAGAGATGCCGATGCACTCTGGGGACTGTTTTCTCTGGCACTGCCTCTGTGTTTGGTGTTGGGTCGTTCTATGCCAGCCACAGGACGGGGCCATGCTTGGTAACGTGTGTACAACGGCTTGACTGTAAAGCCAAACAGGATTAAATAGGTGGCCAGTCTGCAACACAAACCAATGACAATCAGAAAAACTGATGGTGACCCCAAAAGTAGAAAATAACTGCAGTACAACATAATTCTATTTCCAGCAAGGTAAAGAATCCAGCAGACAGACCTGGCTTATCCTCTGTTGAACAGTGAAGAGTTAGGCAGGAGCAAACTTCTTATCTCACTCTTTCCTTTCACTTAAAAGCCCTCTGAAGTTTACAGTAATGCAGCTTCACAAACAAAAATTAATAACAGATAAATACATACAAAAAAGTGATGCAGAGAAAACATCAGTCACACTGATGAGCCAAAGCACGTGAAATTCGAACTAACACCCACTGAAATGTCTTGCCACAACTTTCTTTCAAGGATTGTAAACCACTCCACAAGAAACATTACACAGGCACCCAGAATGAAGCAGTGGTTATCATCAGGGAACTGGTCACGGGAAGACACTGCATTTCATCCCCATCAGCAAACTAACCAACAGCACACTTTTTAACAGACATGACAATCTCACAGAGCGCACAGTTTCGTCATGGGAACCCTCAATGATCTATAGACAACACACGTCATGTCAAGACTAGTCACAGTTCATGATTCTATAATTAGTTATGGATCCTTCCATGGTGCCATCATCATTTGACATACATGAAATCATGGCCATTTTTGCCACAAGTATTTATATGAATTTCTGGTTCCAATAGCTCCAAAACCAGCCCTCTGTATGTACAGGCTCAAACCAACATTACTGCAAACACGAAACAATTGTCTACTTTATGGATGTGCCATACAGCATACAAGTGCCACTGAGCAAATAACTCTATCTTTCTAACTCATATTCTACACGTCTGTGTAAAATACTAAGCACAACTGACAGCAGGCATGAGACTAAGTACAGCACTGTCATGCAAAATCTTACCACAAATGAATCTCCATAAAATCCATCAGTATTACCCTCTTATAACAAATAACTCAACAAAAACAAAATAATCATGTTCTCAATTCCTGCGGATCATCTCAAATGGTATGGTAGATGAAACAGCTGAAAAAAAAACAACACAAAATCATACACATACAAAAAAACTATCACCAAAAAAAAAAGACATGGATCCAACTTCACAAGCCAGTACTCACGGGTAACCCAGAAAGAGGCAGTACAGAGGGGAATGCTGAGTGATGACATAGTAGCCTGTGTAGCCTAGCAACACCATCATGCAGACCACCAGGGCCACACGCACCATCTGCAGCAGCCAGTACACTGGTCCACTGCTGAGGCGGCACACCAGGACCTGCCCACATCATGTCAATCAAAACGGCTGTCACACCACTCCCAGTAATACACAGCTGTGGCTCCATCACACACACATTTTCAGACAGAATGGGTTCATTGTGGGGTCTGGCCAGCTTAGTCAGAAAGGAGTCAAGACTCTTGTTCTAAGTCTGGGGGTTCAATTCAGACTTGAGGAGACCATGTTGGAAGAGATTTCCTCTTATTCCTTTGAATGAGACTTTATGCCGAGGCCCTGTGCATTAACAAATGAATGAAAAATCTTTCGCACACGTCAATCCCACTCAACCTTTCAGAAAGAAGTGAGCCACCATGTGCTGCTGTTATGACTTGAAAATAAAACGCACGAACTCTGGTGTCATGCCTAGACATCATAGAGAAGAAGGAAAGTGGCTACCTTAGCAATGCGACTGAAAACAGTTGCACACATAAAACTCTTGATAAGGGAACCTTGTAGTTCTAGATGAGGAACAAAAAAAAAGAAAGTATGTCTCAGGGACGTAAACATTAACAAAAACCCAACATACTTCAATACAAAAATGCAAGGAAAAATACATTTATACACTTTTTTTGATACTATGATATAAAACGACCTCATGCTAGAAAGAAAACATAGCTAAACAGAGGGGAAAAGATACACACACACACACACACACACACACACACACACACACACACACACACACACACATTTTACAACAGTAAAGAAAAGATATCACATACACAATTATATGCAAGTATATACACATATACATATAATTTCCACATGCCGCACACACTCTTCCAAAGATCATCAAAAAGGGACCTGAAAAACAGCTTCGCTTACAATCCAGTCCAACGGAAGGACCTGACCATTCCTAGAGAGAGAGTCTGCAAGGACATTCAGCTGCCAGGGAATGTGTCTCACAAGTAGCACAATCTACACGGACTAACAGAACAAGAGAAGAGAGACTGCCAAGCCGTAAAAGGACTGAGTGTCTCCCTGATACTTCGGGTATTCCACGACCGTGGAGTTGTCCATGCATACAGTCAAAGCCCTGTCTTTCAAAAACAGAGTCAATTTGTGAATAGCAAGTAAAACTGCCCTCATCAGTAAGTTTTGATAAGGTTTGTCACTTCTAGCAAAGCCTGATAAACTCCATCTGGTCTCCAGGAATTAAGAACAGAGATGGAACCCCAACCTGATCTACTCGCATCAGTACAAATCATGTGCAAGACACCAGGCGCTGGAGAGGAGCTCCAAACTTTCACCTAAACAAGTCCAGCCAAGGCTGAAGTGTGAACACAATGGACTGGGTTATGGGCAGCCGAGTATCCCAATCCGTTGTCGTCTGAGCCCAAAAAACACTCGGTATCTACTGAAAAAAGCTGGAGATGGAGAGGACCAAGCAGGACTATCTCTGCAGCTGTATGACTGGAACTTCTTGGCCCTTGCGTCAGGAAGATGAACCAGGCTCAAATCTGTCTGGAAGTGCACGCCCTGATTAACTCTCTCGTCACGAGCAGACGCTATAGCGTTTCGCGATGACTTTACGCTTTCGTACGAACGAACGGTATCACGGTTTCGGCATTCACCGATTTTTTATGCGGTGGCAGCGTGATCAGTACATGGCAACAAGATATAGATAGTATCGACAGCATTCCTTCGTTCGCCTGCACAGCGGTTTCACAGCACACTATCACCCACTTCGGCTCAGTGGCTGATTGACCAGACCAATCCACATGACTTACTAATCTGCATAGAAACATGGCATCTCAAACAAGTTTTTCTGCGAATGTGTCGGAGCAAAGTCGAGCCCGTCGGCAACGTTTCAGCATTCCTGAAGTTACTGAAATGCTACAAACGGAAGGTTCAGACATTGAAGAAGAGGATGACGAAGCTGATGAAAGTGACTCCAGTGAAGAATTTTGAGGAGAAGAGGAAACTGACACTGACTCGTCTGTGGAGCTCAGTGATGATGAAGGTGAGGGTGGGCCAATTCGCCACGCGAGCAGAGCGTTTGCGTGCCGCAAAAGACTGGGGATTTGAGTGAGCAAGAGTTCATTGGCTTTCCTTTACGTGACTGGCGTGAAGATTCGAGTTTTTTCCGACAGTGCCTCCTTTTTCTGGTACTTCTGGCCTTCGTGTGTCAGCTGAGTGCCACGCCCCCATTTTTGCATTATTCCAAGTTAGCTTGTGCATAGCAGGCATGTGATTTATCTATCTTATTTAGTTTCCTGGAGTGTATCTACCTTTTTTCAACTCATTTAGTGTATTTACTGACTTTTTCTGCTGAATGTGAAGCCATGGGCCCACTGACTCTGTGCAAGTGTTGTGATGCACCTGAAAAAAAAACTGGACATTTTTTCAGCCTCAAGCATAAGAAATCGTATGAAAGTGGGAAGTTTATTCTTTCCTATTCTACTAACACAGTTTATGAATAACACTTCCTGAAAATTTCGTTGAGTTATCTCTTGTTTTGTATTTTTGGTGATTTTTTTACTAACCATAACAAAAGGCCCGTCCACAAGGAAAAACAAGGGACAGAACTGTCCGTCCTAAGTGAGTTAAAAGAAGTTCTGAGAAGGAATTATGTTCCATTTCTCCAGGTTCATCAGAAAACCCCAGCAAAAAAATGAGTTGTTCAAGGACGGAAGAGTCCTTGGCAAAGATTTCCAGAATCTGAACATTTCTTTTTTAGGTCATCCAGACAATTTGATGGCAAGGAGTTCATCCTGTGCCTGACAGCCATCATGGCAGTGTCCATCAGCTTGGTGAAAACCTGACAGGCCGAAAGGATTGAATAGTACATTATGCTTGCAGTTTCAGCTATTTTGACAATTATGAATTACAACACACAAAAAAACATGTAAAGACTTTCTGTAGGGATGACATTAGAGAAAGACAGAAATTATACAAAAAGGCTGAGTCAAAGAGCACAAAAGAAAAAAAAACAAAACAAAAAAAAAGGAAATTAGTAACAAGGACTTCCAAAAGGTGTGGATACCCCTTATATTTAAAGAGTACCCAGCTTCCACATGGGGAACTATTACTGTCTACATCAAACCCACCCTTAAAATCATGAAACCATGAAGAAGAAAAACAAAAGTTTATAAAGACAAAAAAAAAACACAAACAAACAACAACAACAAAAAACAGACAAAACAACCAGTGCAAACTGGAAAGAGAAGGGGAAAAAATGGAGGGTAGACATTCACCTCTTGAACAAAGCAGATGACTAAACGTCGACTCATGATGACAGCCAGAAAGGACACAAGGTATGGGTCAATCAGGTAGAAATTCTGCAACAAATGTGGTGCATTGTAAGGAAACAAACAGAACTGACTACAAAGTCAGTGAACTGTACCCAGAATCTGTAAACAAATTTTTTGGTTGCTTTTTTTCCTTTTTTTTTTTTCTTTTTTTTTTACTGTGACTTCAAAAATATTACACTCTACTGTTTTGATCTTAACAAAATGGAAAACAATCTTAACAATATAAAAAAACAATCAATTACAATTCTGGCTATACGATCTGAAAGAGTTGATTTCTGTTACATCTAGATAATGTCACACACCTTTAAAAAGGATTTTTCTTACTAAAAGTAGTTTTATGACATACTTACCTGTCTAAACAAATGCCTTTTCTCCTACTATGTGGAACATCAGGAATTCACTAATAAAAAAAAAAATAAATAAATAAAAAATCATGTGGAGAGTGGGGAGCTCGTGCTACTCAACCTACAGGAATACAGAGTGGTCTCCCTTGAGTGACACGACCTCGCTCACTTCACTTCAATACAAATCAGTTTTCTTCCTTTTTCCCAACTGCGGGGAGGTGGGAGGGAGTTCTAGCTGTCTGGACAGGTAAGTATATCTTACCAGGCACTACTAAGGCTGCACACACAAGTTTCATTCTACGGCCTTCTTGCCCAGTGATGGGGTCCCGCTGGAGTAAGACCTGTGTGGGCCGATATACTCGAATCATGGCTTTGAACAATGACTGTGAACGTCTCTTCTACATCACAGCCCCCAAAGCCCAAGGTTACAATTGTCTCTGTGAACTTTAGCAGGTTCAAAAACTATGGCTTTCTGACTTTATACAAATGAAAAACTTCCTTTTCATAAAAATTTCTGTTGACCATTTTTCTTTTCTTTTTTTAACTTACAACTTATGCAGCCAAAAATGAGGAAGTTACAGGGGAAGGTGGCCTTGCCTGCCACAACTACTCCACCAAAACAGCCTCCATGTCTTTAGTCACATCTCTCCAAGACAGGACCTGCCAAAGGTGGTCATCGTCTTCCAGCCTGCTGAACGACATATGTCAGTAACCACAATATTCTGCCAGAGGATGAGACTGGCAGAGAGAGCCCAGACTTCATGTGCCCTGATATCCTCTCTGGGGGGCAGAGAGATTTCTGACCAAAGACGTAAGCCTGGCGGATGACCTGTCTAAGCCAGGAGCTTATGGCCTGGGTCTTACAGCGGCACCAAGTCTGCCACAACACAGGCACAAGTCACAGAGTCTGACTCTGACCTCTGGAGGGAGGCCTCCAGTACTCTGATAGGACAGTTAACATGCTCCAAGAATGTCTGGGCCTGCTACCAGACAATGAAGGGGCCAGCGGAGGAAGCTTAAATCATCAGAGGACCACTCTTCAGGCTAGGCAGTTTCGGCTGGAAAAGTCGGGCACATGGACAGGGATATCGAGCCATCATTATGCCACTGAAGGGACAGTGGGTCCCTGGAGAGCCATTAATCTCACTGACCCTGCATGCAGAAGCCAGGGTACTCAAAAGCAAGTTTTCAGAGTGAGATTCCTGACAGAACATTCGGTTATAGGTCCGAAAAATCCAGAGGCCAGATACTCCAGGACAAAGGAATGGCTCTATTTAGGACACCTACTTAGTCTCGGGGAGCCCAGTGCTGTGTAAGAAATCAATTTGGACAAAAAGGGATTGTGGCTAAAGTAAATTTCTCTGCCCATAACTTGGCATCAGTCAGGAAGTCTTTGTATTAGCAGATCTGAAACCCTTCAGAGTACTGGCTTTCCTTCCAGATATCTGCAGATCTATAACATGGGCTATGTCCTCGACTGCGGCCTCTGCTGGAGAGACACCAGACTAGAAGCACCATTTGGAAAAAATTTTCCACGTGTTAATGTTATCATACACCTTCAAAGTGGATTCAATGTCCTCCATCGTAGCCTCTGCCGGAGAGACACCTGACTGCAAGCACCATTTGAAAAAAATTTTCCTTTTGTTATCATACATCTTCAAAGTGTCTTTGGCCAGCCATGATCTTCAAGTATGATAGGCAGAAACGTCTCTTCTCAGACAGAGATCGTTGGATATAACAAGATTGCCATGGAGAGACAGAGACATGGGATTAGCATGCCATCTATGCATCTGTGGCTATATCAGCAGATCTTTCCGAGAAGGGGGGGAGACTGGAACCATCACCAGTAATGAATTCAGATTTCTCCAGCTCTCTGACCATTTCAGAGTGGAAATCAGAATCAACTGTCATTTCTCTTTCAATGCTTTCTCAGGATTCCTGAAATTAAGGGGGATGAGGGAAACGCGTAAGCGAACATCCCTTCCAAAGAGATTGACAGAACATCCATAGCTAAGACTACTGGGTCTGGTACGGGTGATAAAAAAAAAAAAAAATGGAAGCTGATTGTTCCACCTGGTTGAGAACAAATCCACATGTGGGGTTCCCAGACACTGAAATATTGATTGGAAGACCCTCTTTTAAAGCATCCACTCGGGTGGTAGCACTTGATCTTTCCTGGACAGAGTGTCCGCCAAGACATTAAGTTTCCCTGAAATGCTTTTTTTTCCCCTTTCTCTTATCTCTTGCTCTTGTCTTAGAAGAAGAGAATTTCAAATCCACGTAAAACAGGACGACACTGCCAGATCATTCATTTTCTGGAATGGGTTTCCCTTTCATTCTATATTACCACTGCCGAGTTGTCTGAGCATACTGTGACCGTCTTCCCTTTCACCCATGGCGAGGAGCTAATAAGACCACTCGCATCTCAAAAAGATTTGTGTGGTCTGAGAACTGAGTTTCCAAAAGTCCACTGCACTCGAGGAAGTCCAGGAAAAGGTGGGCTCCCACCCAGCCTTGCTCGTGTCCACACAGACTGTGTGTGCAAAGGGGAAATCTGCAGTGGAACGCCCAAAGTCAGCCACTCTGGACTCAGCCATGTCTATAGGGCATTGAAGAACGACGGGCCCAGAGGAATAGACATGCCCTATCTGCTGTAGTTTGGTTCCAGACCTCACTCAGTGCCCACTGCAAGGAACAGAGATGAAGATGGCCCAAAGGAAACAGATCTAAGGCAGCTGAGGACAGACTGACCAAAGTCTGGATGCTGCAAGGTGGACTGTGGACTGGGAAAGGGATAGGATGAAAGCAAACATCATTCCCACTCTCGGCACTAGAAGACACACAAGGTTTACGTCAGTCTTGAAGTGCATCCTGAGGTGACGGAATCTCTGGGAATGAGTCCTAAAAATCAGAAGATGTTGTGCCCAAGAGAGTGTCTTCTCTGCCCCGAGTCTGGCAGCTACACCAACTTAAAATCTGCCATGAAGAGCCTCCCCACCAGGAAGAACTACGAGATGGGATCTTGTACGCCTTCTCCTTCCTTTCCCCCCCCCTAATATGAAGATTGATCAGATGGGGAAAAGCAAAAGAAGCCGGTGACTTCTCCTCCCTGAGACCAAAGTAAACGACTTCTAAGAGAGAAACAGTGTTACCCTAGCAAAATATTGCATCACAGAAACACCACTGTATGTAAGGTGGGAAAAAACATCCGAAGACCAGGCATGGATGACAGGTTAATTCCGTGGAAATCTAATGTCATCTTGAAGAGGCCAAATACTCCTGAAGAGGCCCAATACTGGTCTACCTCTGATTCTTTGGCACCAAGGAAAGGAAGACTACGAAACTGATGAGCACAGAAGAGTGCTCTCCCTAAGTCACCTTTCAGGAAAAAGAGGCCGTAACTGAGGGAATGCAGACCTGGATGGGTTTGTGTGTCAAGGACTGGTCCAACAGTGATGATTATCAATAGGGGAGTCAAAAGGAAATCCTTGAGATCCTTTTTTTTTTTCCACTTTTCTCTTCTTTTTCTTTTTCTTCTTTTTCTCTTTCTTCTTCTTTTTCCCCACAAAATTCTGGGAGATCGTGGAAGGGGAAATTCCTAAACGACAAAGAGGCAGCAGAAAGAAGTCTCAAAAAAGGATAAAACTCGATGCTCTTTCCTCAATTCTCGAAATCACCATGAATTGTTATTAGCGATACAAACGAAATCGTGACCATGACGCTGACAGAGAAGAATATTTAGCAGGAGAAGAAAATCGTTAAAATGAACAAGGTTACAATCAAGGTCATTACTGAGGGAATTCCTGAACAAAAGGCCATTCACAACATCAGCCAACAGAAAAATTTAAAACAAGATCTTAGTTTGTCCCCTCAAATATGCATGTTCACCATAAACAAAAATCCATCCGACTCAGTGTCAAAAGATCTTATTCTTGTGAATTCTGGATAAATATCTGAGTTGAACAGCGTAAAGATGATTGTCAATTGCCGCCAAATCGCCATACCAAATTAAGCTCACAGCAGATAGGCAAAAACAAATGTCAAAAACTTGTCCACACAAGATGAAGCCAGAAACATGAGTAACGGGCATCCAGATAATAATGTTCTGTCGGCAAAAAGAATTGTGTTTCTTGACAACCGGAATGTTTTCCCATAAAAGCTTAAACCGGCAGCTCACTGTAACGAGCAGAACGAGAGTCGAGAAGAGCAAGAATCATGAATTCACAACATTACCCCACCTTTTCAGACAGTCAAACAAAATCAAAATCTTCAGTATCAGTTTCCTCAAAAAAGGATGAACGAAGCCTAGTCTTCTGAGAGGCGTGGGCAGAGAATCGAAACTGGACTCAGAAAAGGGCACCAGCGATAACTGACCAACGTTTTCAGTTGCAGAACACACGAGAGTGAAACCAGAAGAAGAAATGTCCTCCTCCTCAACATAACCATCAACATCTTCATCAGAATGATTAAAATCCTCCGCTTGTCAGACTTGCGTTAGCACGCATCCATACCAACCCTACCTTGAAATTGGTCTGAATGGAACCTGCCCTCCTTGCTCACATTACCCAGGGATTGCCCAGTTGCACCAGTAAACACCCCCCCCCTGGTCCAAGCCGGCGCCACTTGCATGGGTGCTCTTCTTCTGAGACCGGCATGGATAAAAAGACAGCCGCTCTCCCAAAACTGCTTGCCCATGGGTAGGGGTAGAAAAGTGTGCTGGGGGGAGACGCTGGACTTCTCTGCCACACCCGGGACCATGACAGAAGCAAGGTCACCACTCTTGCCTGAACCGGCTAACCGTTGCACTGAAGAGAAAACACTAAGCGCCATGTTGAAGATGGCCAACACTCGCACGAGTGGCAAGGAGCAGATGAAAAGTAGCCATTGCAGAAGACACAGGTTCCACGCTGGTCCAGCAAGGCAACCAATAGTCAACAGGAATGACTAACTCTGACAACTGGGGCAAAGAAATGCCAGTCTTGTTGCGCCAAAGAGCCTTGCAGTGAAGGAGACTGAAGAGAAGGCGTATGGCGAAGAAGTTCTCTCGAATTTTCCAACCGGAAAGGCATCAACTAGTCGAGAGAAATAATGGCTGATCCATGTTCAAGCACTTGCACTGGGAGAGAGATGTGTCCACGACAAGGTAAAAGGAGAAAACTGATTTATACTTAGTGAAGCGAGTTCGTGTCACTCAAGGGAGACCACTCATGTATTCCTGTAGGTTGAGTTGCACGAGCTCCCCGCTCTCAACATGTTTCTTCCTTTCTTTTTTTCAGGGGGACGGGGGGTGGGAATTCCTGATGTTCCACACAGTAGAAGAAAAGGCATTTATTTGGACAGGTAAAATATGAAGAAAACGTTGGCTGCATTTTAAATTTCTTTCCAAATAGCAGCAGGCACAGAATATGGATTAAAGTTCATACTGGTAATTGCAGTAGGTACATCTCTGTGGCCCAGTTACCAGTCACCATGATGAAGGAAATGACTTCAGCCATGGCAAGCTGCTAGCTTAAATTGTCATTGGACTTCAGACAAAAATGGGATCAAATCCTCTGAAGACAAAATGTACACCACCTACATCAATACATGATGAGGTTCGTAACAAAATAAAACTCACAAAACTTACACATTAACGAAAACAATCAGTTATGATGCTGTTGCTTACTCAGTTACAAGAAGTTATACTATACCCTCCAAAATATGCAGCAAGAAAATGCAGTTAACAAAATTAACGCATGGCAGGTTTCCTACAGACCAGGGCATAGTTGGCATGAGAATGAGGCAGCCACCACACAGTCTTGTAGAGGTTGACATATTGCAGTCCCATGACGACCAGGCCCAACAGGTACAGGATGATTTCAAAGTGCACGTTGCCATCCATGGGGATCTCAGGTAGCACCACATGTTTTGGCAGTACCACCATAGAGGCCAATGGGATCAGATTAGGCTCTCGGTCATCCCCTGCATGGCTGCAAGAGAGATGAACATGCTAAAACCTTATTTGTATACAAGACAGATGTATGCAAGCACATACAAATCAGCTTGTGAATTAATACATAAAATGTCAACAGATTTTGAGATCCTTATCTAATGTGTGTGCTTTTTAAAATATATGTACGGAGTGTGTATATGAATGTGCATGCATACATAGATTTACGGATCTTTACACTATACAAAAGACAATTACAAATTATTTGCCAACACTAGCTAGTATTTAAGTTTTAACAGACCAGCATACATCATGGAATAAACCATGGATCTTTTTATTAGTAAATACTAACACTCAGACTTGTTACAAGAATAACAAGCATGCATATAAGCATGCATGTGCATATATATGCTCACATGCATACACAAATAGACACACACACGCACACAGACACACACGCCCACACACACAACACACACACACACACACGACTCAAAACACACACACACACACACACCACACACACACACACACAAACCGCGCGCGCACACACACACACACACACACACATACTCAGTGAAGACAGTCCCTTTGCAGTTCAATCAATGCAATCTATGGATGAGATCTGTTTTCAAAGTTACCCAGTCCACATGCTACCTGGTGTGTAAATCAAGTGAGGGGAGAAAGACTTGGGTCATGAGGCGTGGGGATGGAAAGGGATGGGAGGGAGAGAAAGGGGGGAATAAGGCAGGGAATGCCATGGCAAGAATGTTACCATTGCTTTCAAAGATAGCTAACTCTTTTTGCTATCAGTACTAGCCCACAAGTCTAAAGCATCAGAGAATTATTCCCTTCCTTGATTGCAGTTTCAGAATAAATGACATCGCCCTTATCTAAGTGGCATCTAACCTCTAATCAGTGAACAAATCCACTTGCCAAACCACTGAATATTGAGGTGTCATGGTCAGAAGACATATAGGACGACCTGGAGAAATGGGCGCAAAGCTCTAAACTCAAACAAATTTGAAGCTGTCCAATCCTGGTCATATGTGTTTTTCTCTGTTTGAATCTTTTGAAGACCTTCTTGGCATTCCATCCCTGTTACTGGGATGACAATGTCATTGTGTTTTGCATGCATGCACACACAAATAAAACAACAAAAAACAGTATGCAATCCCCCTGCAGCACTTAAAAGTGCAAAATTCAAGAGCCTGAAGCAGAACCACAGGAGGCCGACTTTCTGAGCGCAGAAAATCAAATTCTTTGGTCACTTCTAACCACAAATGGACTGATGCCTGACCCTGCCAAAGTGGAACTGAAAGCTCTTTACTATTTTAGGCCCTCCCTTGCCAAAGAACCTTCAGACCCAGCTACAGTGCTAGGTATAAATACATCCTTTGCAAATTTAATTCTACAGCCGAGACCATCAAGATGATGAGGAACTTGCTGAAACCAGTGAAAGAGGGCACAGAATTCCCCTATGAGTATGGAAACAATGTGAGCTTGAAGACTAAGAACTGCATCAAAGCAACTTTACCTGCTTTGATCCCAAGAAGGGCATCACACTTTACGCAGTAGAAGCTTCTGTTTTCCAGGACAAAATCCTTAGAGCCATCAGAACAGAACTATGCTAAAATTGAGAAAAAGCTCACACTGTTCGGTTGCCGAAGTTTCACTACACTAGTAATCTCTATTGCTTGAAGATTTGTTCAAGCTGCTCCATCCAGACTCTGGCAAAAAGCAACTTCATAAGTGTGATCTGACACTGTCTATGTGTCTGGAAAGGCGATTCCTATCAGTGATTGTCTGTCTGGTAAAAATCTCCAAAAAACACTTACGAAGACTTAAAATGAGCTGCATAGCCTTGAAGAATCTTCTGATCAGCAACCACATAATGCAGAAAATATGATTAGCCATGCCAACAGATACAGGGCTTTAAGCACTGCGTCTACAATTTACAATCCTGGATAAACTGTCTGTGGTCAGTGTTGACATACCTTAGCAAGGGAGAAAAAGCTTTGTACCCAAATCTTTTCTTTAACAGAAGCTGGTGAAGGTTCATTTAAGCTATCCAAGGATTGAGAAAACCAACCACAGACAACACACATGTTTTTCTGGTTTGGTGCGGTAGCTGACATCCATCAAAAGCTGCAATGTGTCTGCAAGCAAGGTCCAGTCCCACGGAACCTCACAGCATTCCATCCTGTCCCTGGCAGAACATCAGCATTGACCATGCTTCACCTTGATTAACAGGAACTTGCCAGTCTGAGATACAGTTGATTAATAATACAGCCAACTGCCATCAATGAGCTGTCCATCATTCAACAACAACAAAAAACTTTTCATAATATAGAATCATCAGGAAGCTGCAGTCCAGTTTGCCTGCCAAAGTATCCCCAAGATTGTGATGACAGTCCACTACAATTCTCATCAAAGGAATTTGCAATCTTTGCCACCATGTGGGATTTTGAACGCCTGATCTCCAGCTTTGGCTATCCTGTCAAACTGCTTTGCTGAGTCTGCATTCCAGACGGTGAAAACCATCCTGACAAAATCCAAGTCTGATGGAAGCCGCACATTAACCAGCAATCTAGACTTGTGATAATACCTGCCCTGTTCCAACTGATGGCATAACACCATTATTTAACTGCTGACCTGTGAATGAGTGAAGGATAGACACCATCCTCTGCCCCAAAATAATGCTCACCAGCAGCTCAAACCCAAAAATATCAACCAGTGAAGCTTTGCCAGTCCTCAGACAGCACATAAAACTGAATCTGCCAAAGTCTGCTGCTGCTGAAGGCTGGTGATCACATGTATGTTCTGAGGACCAAAGCAGAGAGATCAATTAGGAAGCCAGCCAATGCAACAGCCCCCAGCAACATGCCCCACTATTTGAAATCAGACAAATAATGGTTGATAAATGGATGTAAATGCCAAACTGCATTTCAAATTTTAAGAAGTGATTGTGTAAAGTGCCTTCTTCAACAACCAATATTCAGCCCTAGTTCAAACTTCTGTCTCCAAGTACACACACGTTAACTGGAGTACCTGTAACTTTATCTTAAACACAGACCAAATCCGATTAATTAGTGAAATGATTTGAGTAAAAATGGTGCAGAAACCCTCTGCTGGCAGCCTCAACTTTGAATGGTTCCCTTGAATGTCTATGGACTTGACACCGGTCCATCCACATCAGCCAATTAAATGTCCATGTCCACCTACTCCCCTTCTCTCCTCAGGTCTCTCTCCATTCATGTGTGGTTGCGCCACATCACCCTCAGGTGTGGAGGTAGGGGTAAGAAGAACAATGACTTAACTGGTCAAAGCAACAGTACATCCCTCAGGGCCCCTCTTCATTTCTCTCTCTGGGTGGAGCAGGGCAGAGAGGGTGGGAGAAGAGCAAGTCACAGGGCTACACCGCAAACTGCAAGCTCGGCCTGTTGCTGACAGCAAACTAAACTGGCCTGTAGGTCAGCCAGCACCCATCCCTCTCTCTGTCTGATAAGTTCATGCTCAGGAAACCTGAGTGAACCAGCCACCCCAGTGGCAACAGATGGTGTGTGCGGGGAATACGTGTGTGGACAGAGAAGGGAACCCCTCTCCTCCCTCTCTGTTCATGCTCAGTTTCATCCTGTCCCATTTTTTTTAGACAGAAAGGAGGGTGAAGATGAGTGAATTTGATGCTGCCCAGCAGGCAGAGGGAGAGGAGAGGAGTATGGAAGAAGGGGTGTGGCATTGATATTGGCAGAGACAAGAAGAAAACTCACAGCTCCATATTGCAGTACAAATCAGAGTATCAATGAACTTTTTTGTTGTTGTTGGTTGGTTGGTTTTGCAGGATGGATAGTGGAGATCCTGGTCACTGTTCTCAGAAGAAAACACTTCTGCACACTGCCATGCAATTTGTCAATAAATGTCATTGTTGTTTGTTTATTTATTTGTTGTATTGTGTGTGTGTGTGTGTGTGTGTGTGTGTGTGTGTGTGTGTGTGTGTGTGTGTGTGTCTGTGTCTGTGTGTGCATGCGCACATGTGTGTATGTGCACACGCTGGTGTATTATATATATGTGTGCGTGCGCACATCCTCTCTTCCTCCCCCTTCTCTCTCTCGCACACACATACATCACACATGCCTCCAACCTTAAAACCTTCATCCCTACCCACTCATTCCCATCTACCTTCCTGTCTGTCATGTGCAAGTCCTTCAGCAGAATAAACCTATGACGCCATGTTTAGTTCTCTGCCACATCAGATTTCACAAGTATCATTACACTGGATTCAGCACAGACGGAGTGGGTGGGGTGGTAAACTGTAGCTGTGCTGACAGAAAGATAGGTGAAAATGGGGAGGTGAAGAATGGAGACAGACAGACAGAAAGGAGTGGGGGAAGGGGGAAGGTATTCACGCAAGCATACTGTGTAATTGCGTGTTACTATTAGTGTGTGTGCAGTGTATCTTTTCTTTTTAAGTCACTCACTGGCTTTATTACCTTTTTCTTTCTTTCTGTCCCTACTAACAACCCTTACTATCCTCTTCCATCTTCAAGTGTCTGTTCCACACACATCCCGCAATGAAGCTGGTTACAAAACATCAGTGACTTAACAAGATAATGTTATTCAAGTGATGTGTACTGGAATGTACAGGTAATTTCCATGATGTCAGTTTCTCCCAATCTCACTACAAAGTCATTCACTGAATCAGAATGGTAACTAATTTCACGATGTATTTCAGCTGAGTGAGTGTGACTGGGTCCACAATTTCTTGATGCTGGAGATGTAAACTAGATGGCAGCTCTTGAATGCCATGCGTTACTCGACCTTCAATTTACTGTTTAATCATGTTATGCTGCTTGCCGAGTTTCGTTTTCGGTATTAGAACAAGAGTCACTGATTGTGACTCGATTACTGTTCAATTCATTGCCTTATTTTTCTAACCATTGGTCTTGCTATCGATTTCAAATTGTCCATTACTGTTTGTGTGTTAGGAAAGTTGATTTCACGTTCAAGAACGTTCGGTCCCAATTCAGCCCTTTCAGGGTGTAGTATTCACTGCCGACAGTGAAACACGCTGGTAACTTTCTTTCCCCTGTCGGTTTCTTAGCGATTCACGGATTCAGGTTTCAACCAAATTTCGGAGCTGTACTCACTGCATACTCTATATATAAAATTTATCATCTCCTAAATTTACCTTCCCGATGATCCACAACTTTTGGTCGACGATGGATAAGCCGAACCAGGCTGAATACGTGAAAATATTCGTCGTCCGCCAGGCATTTTTCATAAAAACTGAGTGAAGAATCATTCTTGCCGCAGCGCCCGAAGGGACACCACTCTGGTTACATTGGTTTCGTCTGCTGAGCATGTGGCCATAAGCCACAAAATAAAACATGCACAAAACACCATAGTCCATGTAGGCGTTTGGGTGCATTGCGAATGTTGACATCCTAAAATTAGTGAATACAGCGCAAAGTGAACAACCCTACCAGTCCTTTCTTTTTTTTTGAGGAGCCTTATTGGTTCAATGCCATCACTCGATGCCAGAAATATAAGAACTAGCCCGGCATAGGATTTCATCCCTGTGAACTCTGTCTCTTCAGCTTAAGCTTTGTCATCTGTCGGCCGATGAAAAATGCCACTCGCAACTGGAGGACATCCCGACGGTATTTGTAAAATCCACCAAAATACTAATTAAGACAAAGATGTATGCCAAATGATGGCAATGATGTTCAAGGTACTATAGGCCTCTCCGGCTATAGGCCGGGAGTAGTTTTCAAGGGTACACCCATCGATTTCAAATGTACATGTCTGTGAGTACACCCGATCAGCTCCGCGCCATATTCACTTACACTACAATCAGTGGCTGGAAACCTGTCCTAAGTGTTAGTGGAAGCGTTCGCAGAAGAGGGAAGTGAACAGCTCCAGAGAAGGAGAACGTACAGGCTACCCTCCCCTTACTTAGACTTGCCCTCCCCTGGGTGAATGGAAATGTGAGGGGCACGGCAGGAAGGTTTTGTGGTGTGAAAAGGTCGTACGGGAGGGGACATCATAGGATTGAGTCAGGGCAGGACTGTCACTGGCTTCTTTTCAGCAGACGGGTAGTCAAGGGGTACCTTAGCTTTGACCTCGACGAGGTTCTGACGCAGTTCCTACGTGTAGTCTTTCAGTCCTTCTCTCTTGCTTCGAGAGCTGCCTACTTCAGTTCTACCAACAAACTATGCACGCCGAAGACCCATGTGGCCTTCACCTCCTGGATCTAATCAGAAACTAGCACTTGTGTTGGAGAAAGGAGCACATATCAGCCGAGCATACTGTAGCATAGCTGTCATCAGGGCCGGTTTCGTAGGCGGTCACTTGACATGGGGGTTGCCGATCTCTAGGTTGTGCTTGATTAAGCTTGCTGAACATCTTGTTTTTACTTTGTTGGACGCTGTTGTTGATCTGCATGTCTGATATCACATCCTTTGTGATGAAAACGTCCTCTCCCTCCCCCCTACCCGCCCCCCTCCCTACACACAGGCACACACACATAAACACGGGCGTGCACGCGCGCACGCACACACACACACGCACGCACGCACGCACGCACGCACGCACGCACGCACACACACACACACACACACACACACACACACACACACACACACACGCTCCTCCAAAAGAAAGGTTCATCAGATAACTTTCAAATCAAAACCATGTACAGTTAGTGTGTTTGTGCGTTTTTTGTCTCACTCAAGGTGTGGCAGCCAGTCCTCTTCAACGGAACTGGAAGCCACAAATGTCAGAGCAGCAAGCACCAGGAGCAGGCCAAGGCACAGGGCAATCTTCGTCCTGCTCATGCAGTCTTTCAGTTGGCAGCACTACGATGGATGACTCTCCAAAGTGTCGTCAAAAAGGCGGAAAACTTGCCCGGGGATGTTTATTACAAGTACAACAATGTCTGAAGCATTTATACCTCACAAGACCCGGCAACAGGTGGATTTGATGGAGCAACACAACACTGCAGGGGTTATAACCATAAATTCCGTGTGATAACCACAGCTTGGTTTGGTTATATAATCCCTCGTTTTCAAGGCGCCTGCGAACTGGCTGCAGGTTTTGTTGTTGTCGTTGTTTGCCTTTTTTTTAATTTTCTTTATTATTTTTGTTTGTTGGCTTGTGTTCATCAAACTGCTGCAGAAACATGTTCTCTGATCAATCAGTGTTTCATTTTTCAATGACATGATGATACCGAAATGTTTGTGGAGTCATAAAACTGTTCACTTTCAACAGTGTTTTGATAATCACGGACCACTTCACGGAGATTATATTTCATTTAATGTTTAGTCTATGCAAGCATCCAAAACAAAATACATGCATGTCTGTTTGAATGGGAAGAAAATATCACATGATCTAAGGATTCTGATCCAGACCAAACAGCTTTTTATCCATTTATTTGGAGAATTAAGGAATACGGACGGTGTGGCATAAGAACATTTGGAATCAGAGAGAGAGAGAGAGAGAATGCGCGCGTGCGCGCGCGCGCGCGCATACACACACACCACACACACACACACACACACACACCACCACACACACACACACACACCACCTTTTTCCTAGCTTTTAAACTCCATTCAGTGCTGTCACATCAAACTATGCGCAGCCTATACAAAGCTGTAGGACATGAGCAGCAAGCTAACAAAGTGCAATGTGATTATACATGAGACCACCTTTGGTTTCAACGACTGTCGTCCACTTCTGCCTGCTGGAAGTTGTCAGAATTCAAAACTGTCAGAACCGCTAACGCCACTATAACCACCACCACCACCACCACCACCACCACAACAACAACAACAACAAAACAACAACAACAACAACAGCGAGTACAGTAAAAACATCATTATCAACAACAACAACAACAACAACACATAATTTGATCTGAAAATGTATTTCAACTGTTCTCTCTCTCTCTCTCTCTCTCTCTCTCTCTCTCTCTCTCTCTCTCTCTCTCTCTCTCCATATATATAGGTATATATATATATATATATATATATATATATATATATATATACATCTCTATCTATCTATCTATTATCTATACATATATATATATATAAATTTATTTCATTTATTTCAACTGTTATATAGTTGAGGTGATCAGTGGTGCCTGTACTGATCCAAACTGCACAGTACACCGACTGCTCAGCTGACAACTTTTAACTTGCGATGCCAAGTGAGTGTTCTAATCAAGAGGACGCCTTCATACATGGCCATCCCTCGACAATGCCCGTAAGCATGGCGACACTGAAGACTTTGAATGCACATCGACACGGATGAAGAGAGACAAGCAAAAGGGAAATCACTACGAGATAGAAAAAAAAGTATGATGGGCTACAGAATTCAAGACTCTCTCTCTCTCTCTCTCTCTCTCTCTCTCTCTCTCTCTCTCTCTCTCTCTCTCTCTCTCGTTTCACCCACACACGAGGATGCAGAGAGGACACAAGGGGCGCGGCTTCTTGAGTCCTCTATACCTTTGCATCTCGTGTGGGTTCGTATGCGTACGCACGAATAGTTTTCAGGGAAAGCGTTCAATTTAGAGCGAAATATCAAAAGAAGACTGAGCTGGAAAATCAATTTGCTGTCTCGTCTGATACAGCGTCTCATTATCGTCTTCTCTAATCCTTACTTTATTTCTCTTCTGTTCATTGTAACAGGTGAAGAAATGTACATGTGCTTGCTTCACATGCTGTGAATTGTTTAGCTGCCTTGTCTTTTTTCTATGAGCCTGAGCATTGGTGTGTGTCTTGTTTTCTTTGACCAAAATAAAGAGTTGTTCCCCCCTGTGTCCTTGTGACTTGACATACTTAACTGTTCGTAATCAAACTTGATGTAGAGACGGAATCTCTCTCTCTCTCTCTCTCTCTCTCTCTCTCTCTCTCTCTCTCTCTCTCTCTCTCTCTCTCTCTCTCTCTCTCTCTCTCTCTCTGAAGAGTCGCACTGAAAATGTTCAATGAATTCCTTCAACTCTGTTGGTTGTGGTGCCAAAGTGTGGCTCTCGAAGACACCCGTATTTCCAACAATGTTTGCAGATAAAATAAGTAATTCCACCTTTGGAAATGTATATATATATATATATATATATATATATACATGGTGCTTGCTGCTCTGACATATACATATACATATGTATAGATAGATAGATAGATAGATAGATAGATAGATAGATAGATATATACTTATAATATGGAAGAGAGAGAGAGAGAGAGAGAGAGAGAGAGAGAGAGATGATTATGAAAAAAAATGGTCACAATTATCAACACACAAAATTAAACTTATTCCGTTTTAGAACATTAGCGGGGAAAGGTTTTGTTTACAACAGCTACAGAACACTTATGATTGATCACGAATCTCAAGACATAGAATCTTTAAGAAATATAAAACCAGCTGCTTTGTCATGGCTTCATTTGAGTTTGAGGCATCAAACAAGAAAACTGACTCCATTTATCTCGAAGTGCGGCGTTCATCATATGTGTGTACATGTCTAACTCAGTCATTTTGTTTGCAACGAAACGAAAAAAAAAAAAAAATGTTTTGTTCTCAATTTCAGACACAGAGAGAGAGAGAGAGAGAGAGAGAGAGAGAGAAAAAGAGAGATTCTTTTTACTAACAATACGCAGACAAATGCTATTCAGAACCTGTAATGTAAACAACAGCAACACTGGTCCATGCAGTTAATCAGACTTCCAAAGGTTTCCATGTGTTTTTATCAAGCACACAACGAATGTCAGAACACAGTCTCTGTGTATAAGAAATACATTGTTGCACCTTTGTAGATAACCTTATCTGGGTCATGAAAAAAGAAAATTTGGATGTGAGTAAACAAACAACAAACAGATTAAGTGAAATCACAGTACGAAAGGACAAATTCAATCACATAGTATCTGAGTAAAAATAATGATGAAATTACAGTGGGAAAGAGCAAGTATAAGATATAGAGTAAACAGATTAAGTGAAGCAAATAGAAACATAAAAATAATGGTGAACTCACAGTGGGAAAAGGGACAGCTACAATCAGTAGGAAAGGACAAATACAATCACATGATATTCGAGCAATCACACAACAAATCGCCACTGGCTTCGATCAGCGTGTCGTCTGTTGGACACAGAGAATTTCAGTCTAGACAGTGGAGAAAACGTTGTTTTCGTTTGTTTGTTTGTTTGTTTGTTTTCTGTACAGATGTGTGTGTTGGGTGATCATAAATATTCCAACTAATCCCGTAAATCTCATGCTTTCACTCTTTTGGCTGTGTTCTCAGTGACTTTGTTTTGGTCAGTGTTTACTGTCGTTTATTCAGTACTTCATCACCTGCTCTGGTTTTCCTATACTTTGGCATTGTCTGCACACCGTTCTTCCCCCTTCATCTCTTACTGCTCCGCTTTTTCTATGTTCCGTCTGCTTAAAGCGTCCCTGCCTTCTGTTTCTGCTTCCTAACCTTCTGCTCCTTCTTCTCTTCCTTCTGCTTCTCCTTCTCCTCCTTCTGCTTCTGCCTTTGTTTCTGCTTTTCCGCCATCTCAAGCTGCTTCTGCTTCTTATCGGCCTTCTGCTTCTTTCTCTGCCCCATCTGCCCCAGACCCTCTGCATTCTGCTGAAGCTCCTCGTTTTCTACACCTTCCATCTGCTTCTCCAACTCAGCCTCCTCCTTCTGCACCTCCGTCTCCAGTTCCTTCTGCTTCTGCTTCTCCTCCTTCTCCAGCTCTTTCTGCTTCTGTTTCCCCGCCTTCTCCAGTTCTTTCTGCTTCTGTTTCTCCGCCTTCTCCAGTTCTTTCTGCTTCTGTTTCTCCGCCTTCTCCAGTTCTTTCTGCTTCTGTTTCTCCGCCTTCTCCAGTTCTTTCTGCTTCTGTTTCCCCGCCTTCTCCAGTTCTTTCTGCTTCTGTTTCTCCGCCTTCTCCAGTTCTTTCTGCTTCTGTTTCTCCGCCTTCTCCAGCTCCTTCTGTTTCTGCTGCTCCTCTTTCTGTTTCTTCTTCTCCGCCTTCTCCAGCTCCTTCTGTTTCTTCTTCTCCGCCTTCTCCAGCTCCTTCTGTTTCTGCTGCTCCTCTTTCTGTTTCTTCTTCTCCGCCTTCTCCAGCTCCTTCTGTTTCTGCTGCTCCTCTTTCTGTTTCTCCGTCTCCGCCTTCTCCAGCTCCTTCTGTTTCTTCTTCTCCGCCTTCTGCAGCTCCTTCTGTTTCTGCTGCTCCTCTTTCTGTTTCTCCTTCTCTGCCTTTTCTTTCTCCTTCTGCTTCTGTTTCTCCTCCTTCTCTAGTGCCTTTTGTTTCTCCTTTTCTGCCTCCAGCTTCTCCGTCTCTGTTATCTCAGTCCCTACTGATCCACTCACTGATTCAGGAACAAGATTGCTTTTCAGGTCTTATTTGTCATTCTCAATGTGTGCCCGCCAAATCTCTTCAACAGAAATGAAAGCGCCTTGATCAAGGTATAGCCAGTCCCTTTCGACAGAAATGGAAGCTGCAGATGTCAGAGCAGCAAGCACCAGGAGCAGGCCGAGGCACAGGACAACTTTCGCCATGCTCATGCGGTGTTTTAGCCCACGGTTGGCAGCACTGCAATGGCTGGGTCTCCGAAGTGTTGTCAAAGGGCAGGGAACTTGCCCGGAGATGGTTATTGCTAGTAGAACGACGCTGGAGGCGTGCAGCATTTTATTACCTCACGAGAGCCGGTGACAGATGGATCTGACGGAGCAACGTGACACAGCAGGGGAGATAACCATAAATTCCACGATTCTCTCTTGTTTCTTTGAATGGCCTTGAGGCATGCGATAACCGCAGCTTGTTTCGGTCATGCGATTCCCTTTGTCGATGCGCGCCTGTAGACTGGCCGCGAGTGGCTTGTTGTTGCCAGTCAGATTGTGCTAGAAAAGTACTGCCTGATCAGAGGGTCTGCAGGGGTTCATTTTTCAATGACGTGTTGATAACAGAGCGTTATCGGAGTCATAAAACGGTTTGTTTGTTTGTTTGTTTTTTTTACTACAATGCGTTGATAATCCTGGGCTGCTTTACACTGGCAATATTGTTTTGCTTTCGTAATTGTTTCTGCAAATGTAAGCAATCTGAAGAATGTATGTCTGTTAGAAACTGATGGGTGGGATTGGGGAGGGGGTGGGATTGGGAGAGGGGGTGGGATTGGGAGAGGGGGTGGGATTGGGAGAGGGGGTGGGATTGGGAGAGGGGGTGGGATTGGGAGAGGGGGTGGGATTGGGAGAGGGGGTGGGATTGGGAGAGGGGGTGGGTTTGGGAGAGGGGTGGGATTGGGAGAGGGGGTGGGTTTGGGAGAGGGGGTGGGATTGGGAGAGGGGGTGGGATTGGGAGAGGGGGTGGGATTGGGAGAGGGGGTGGGATTGGGAGAGGGGGTGGGATTGGGAGAGGGGGTGGGATTGGGAGAGGGGGTGGGGTGGGTTGGGGGAGGAGGGGGGTGGATTGGGAGGAGGGGGTGGTTTGGGAAGCGGGGTGGGATTGGGAGAGGGGGTGGGTTTGGGAGAGGGGTGGGATTGGGAAGGGGGTGGGAATTGGGAGATGGGGGTGGGTTTGGGAGAGGGGGGTGGGATTGGGAGAGGGGTGGGTTTGGGAAGGGGTGGATTGGGAGAGGGGGTGGGATTGGGAGAGGGGGTGGGATTGGGAGAGGGGGTGGGATTGGGAGAGGGGTGGGATTGGGAGAGGGGGTGGGTTGGGGGAAACCGTAGCAGTATGATCACATGCAACCATGCCCAGCCTACAAATGATGTCTGATGGTGCTGTTTGAGCGGCAAGAATAAAGAAAGCAAATGAGATCACACGTGAAAAAGTCTCTGGACACAGCTAGTTCCTTTGACATCTGCCTTCGAGAAAACGCCACCGTTGACCCCCAAATCGAAGCTTTAAGAAACAACAACAAACAAACAAACGAACAAAAATAACAACAAACAGAAGCATGTTATTACAAAATTCATTTCAAACTTTTTTTTTTTTTTAACTGACATGGGGCTGGATTGGTAACATACTTCGAAAACCTCCCACCACACATAAGAAATCAGGCAAGAAACAATAACAACAAACAAACAAACAAACAAAAATAACAACAAACAGAAGCATGTTATTACAAAATTCATTTCAAACTCTTTTTTTCACTGACATGGGGCTGGATTGATAACACGCTTCGAAAACCTCCTACCACACATCAGAGATCAGGAACTCGAGTGAAGCCCATCACGTAGAAGAAGAGACGGGCGACACAGAAAGACATGGCGCAAATGCATGGACTCGGGGTGGGGGTGGGGGTGGGGGTGGGGGGTGGGGGTGGGGGGGGGGTGGGGGGCAGTCGGAATAGGACCAGCTGAACAGGACAACCCGGAACCAAGTCTGCTGAGGGAGTGTTGCCTTTAAAGCGTAAGTCTAATAAAACCTAAGAATCAACCGTTGAACAAATGATTTTGATTTTTTTTTTTTTTTTTGGGGGGGGGGGGGGGGGGATGCCTCATCCCCGGCGCTCTCTCTGTGTCATCACGCTTACACCGCCCATTCTAACTCTCCCATGCACATCCATATTCATGTTCGTCCGGTCGCATTTCAACATCTCCAGCGCACAGGGAACGATTGAAATCAGGGTGTCATGAGGCAACTCAACAGAAGAGACACTGCACTGCTGCTGGGTTACTTCGGGCCTGCCCTCGTCCATCGTACACAGGGCACAATCTACTAGGCTGCCTACTGATAATGATAAGTTGCGGAGCCAGCGTAAGTGAGTGCACCTTCTCCCCTCTCCCCCATCCACATGGCACCACCATGCCTGGCCATCCAACAACAGTCGTTGTCAACTTTGCGATACTAAAGACTTTGACAAGAAGGAGTCTCTCTCTCTCTCTCTCTCTCTCTCTCTCTCTCTCTCTCTCTCTCTGTGTGTGTGTGTGTGTGTGTGTGTGTGTGTGTGTGTGTGTGTGTGTGTGTGTGTGTGTGTTATAGCAGGGCAGCTTGGAGTGGTTTTACAGGTGAGTTATTCAACCGTGCGTAAACAAGCGCACCTGACAGTTACATCACCACCACCCAAGCAGCGAGGGATATCACAGCAACTGACTGTACTCGGAAAGGACAGTGATTCTTCTGTGTGTGCCTTACAGATGCAAAGTGCGCTCGATGAACACCCATCCTCTACTTTTGAAAGCAATGTTTTAATTTCTGCTGACGATAGCTAAGCCCAGATGTCTATGTTTATAGTGAGTGTCGTTCTCAGCGAACATCAGTACAGACCTTTGACGTATACTGCTCCTTCAATTGTCAAGCAGCAGACTCAACAAGAACTGTGTGTTGGGTGGAAAATAGACCCAAATTCAAATTTCGAAAATTCTTCTCATTAACAAATCTCAAAGCAAAATGCACAGCAAATAGGCATAAAAAAAATTTTTTTTTCGAATCATGACGTACATGACATCAAACCCAAAAATGAAACCAAGAAAAAAAAAATGATGATGATTTGGCAGTGACAACAGCTGCCTAGACAAAACTGGCCAGCGACACCACCAGTCGCAGCTGTCAGGGTCTCAAAGCCACATTCTGAGGGAATTATCTCCATTCATGTCTACTGCCATCTCTATCCATTCTAACCGAGGCTCGTGGTTCACCAGTACGATGTGGGGGCAGACAGTCAGTGCACTTCGAGCTTGGGATGGTATCACGTGCACTGTCCAAACATTCTTGCTCAGCACAGGAATGTGTGAAGGTCTGGGAGACCTCATTGTGGCCTGCTCAGAAAGAACTGTCCTGGCAGCCTGTTACGTTGCCCATCATTACCTTCTTCTTCTTCTTTCTTTGAACATCCGCCATCATCATTTTGATGGTTCTGATGTGTGTAAAAACTTTGGGGGGTTTCCACAGGGTGTTGACATAGACATGTAGGACTGACAGCCGGGGGGGGGGGGGGGGGGGGGGGGGGGGGGGTGGCTTGTGGGGGGGGGGGGGGTGGTAGTGGGGGAGTGGGGGGGAGGGCACTGGTTGGTCAGATTTGGGACTTGAAACACTCCACTGAGGTTGAGGAAATAACCTCAGGAGGCAGGCTGTTCCAGTCCCTGACAGTCCTTGGGAAGAAAGAAAACTTCCTGTAGTTGGTTTTACAGGCGGGGAGAAGATAAGTCTCCCCATGAGACTGTCTTGTAGTCCGTGCTGGGGTGTTTGGTGTAGGCCTGAATGGGGTGTTTATGCTGACCTCTTCATGATGGTATTTGAAGAAGGTGGTCAGCCTTGCTGCTCTTCTTCTGTCTGCCAGGGTGGACCACTGTAGATGTGTCAGCATGGAATCGACACTTGAGGTGTGACGGTGGCGGTTCACAACCCATCGAGCTGCACGGCGTTGAACTTTTTCCATGTTGTTGATGTTTTTGGCAGTGTAGGGGTCCTAGACAGGTGAGGCATATTCTAGGGTGGGGCGAACTAGGGCTTTGTAGGCAGTTTCCTTGATGTTAATAGAGCCTACTCGCAGGTTTCGCCTGAGGAACCCTAAGGTCTTGTTTGCCCTGTTTGTTATATTGGAGATGTGGGTGTCCCAGCTAAGATCTTGGGAAATGGTGACCCCCAGGTACTTTGTCTCTTCGACGCTTTTGAGATTTTGGCCATGGAGATGGTATGTGCCAGTCAGTGGGTTTTTCTTCCTGGAGACGTGGAGGGCTTGACACTTGTCTGGGTGGAAGGACATTTTCCATTTTGTTTCCCAGGCTGCCATGTGGTCCAGGTCCTGTTGTAGCTTCCTTTGGTCTTGGGGGAAACTACAGTTCTGTGGCAGAGAGTGTCATCTGCAAAGAGCCGTGTTGTTGAGGAGAGTTGTTCAGGGAGGTCGTTTATGTAGAGGAGAAAAAGGGCTGGGCCCAGGACTGATCCCTGGGGGACTCCTGACTCTACTGGGACGGCCTTTGAAGAAGCTCCATCAACTACCACTGCCTGCTGTCGGTTTGCCAGGAAGTTCTTTATCCATTCATGGACCTGGCCAGTGATCCCGTAATGTCGGAGCTTGTGGATTAGAAGGGAGTGGCAGACTTTGTCAAAGGCTTTTGAGAAATCCATCACTAAGACGTCTGATTGTTTTCCCTTTTCCATATTGTAGGATAGCTCATCCACAAGCCCCAGCAGTTGACTTTCACAGGATCTACCTCGCCGGAAGCTGTTCCTCACGCAGGATGTTGTTTGCCTCTGCAAATCCCATAATTGTGCTTACCACAATGTGCTCTAGGATTTTGCATGGCACACTCGTGAGGGAGATGGGGCGATAGTTTTCAGGCCTGTATCGTTCACCCTTCTTGAACACCGGAGAGACGTTTGCCCTTTTCCAGTCTTTTGGTACAATGCCCGTATTTATGGAGGACTGGAAGAGAAGCGTAAGAGCTGGGGCAATTTCATCACCAATTTCCTTCAGGAGGCGAGGGTTGATTCCGTCTGGTCCAGGGGCTTTGCTCGGGTCTAGGCCTTTTAATAGTTTTCTAACTCCCGCTATTGAGATGTGGATGTGGTCACATGTAGGTCCTTCAGGCTCTGGGCTCATGTCAGTCCAGGACTCAAGTTCTTCTGGTGAACAGGACAGCTTGCTGCTGAATGCTGACTGAAACTGTGCATTCAGTATTTCTGCCTTTTCCTTGGGTTCAGTAGCTAGCTTACCAGCTACTTTCAGTGGAGAGACACTGGCTGCTTCCGTGCGCTGGGACTTGATGTATGACCAGAATGATTTCTTCGTTCCAGGCTTTGTTTCTTGGCTGTCAGAGATCAGGTTTTCAGTATAGGACCAGTAGGCTCTACGGAGTCTGCGCTGAACTTGGCGTTTGAGGACTCTGACTTTGGAGTGGATTTTTTCATCTCCAGTCTTTTTCCATCGTTTATACAGTCTGTCTCTCCTCTTGATCAGCTTTTTGGTGTAGTACTCCACCCATGGCTTGCTGTTCTTTGGTCGGAGAGTAGTGACTGGGATGTGTGCCTCGACTGCCGAGTGGAGCTTTTCCTTCAGCTCTGTCCAGACTTCCTCTGAGTTGCTTTGGTCATTATACTTTGACGTAATGTCGTTTGACAGCTGTATCGTGGCTTTACGTAGATTTGGCCAGTCGGCCTTGTTGTACTGAAGGACAGGCCGTTGGGTCTGCTTTTGGTGGACTGGATGAGTTTGGAATTCCATGTATGGGATGTCATGGTCTGAGAGTCCTGGCATGCTTTCGACCCTTGGGACTAGTGAGGGGTGATTTGTGAGGAACAGATCAAGGGTGTTTTCTCCTCTTGTAGGAAAGGTCACCATCTGTTCCAGGCCGAGGTCTTGGATGGTGTCAATGAACTTATGGTGGAGGACTGGGTACCTGGAGGTGAACTTCAGTCTGACATTGGCCCAGTCCATGGCTGGGAAATTGAAATCCCCACCGATAACGATATGAGCTCCAGTGGCCACAGCTCGTTGGGCAGATATCTTGAATCTATCTTGACTGTCTGCATCGCTGATATCACGCTTGTAGTAGGATGCGACGAGGAGCTGTCTTGCGCCCTTGAGTTTGATTTGAACCCAGATGATTTCACATTCCGGGACAGCTAGTTCGGGGACTTCATGGCAGGTTAGGCTTTTGCTGACTGCTATCAGTACACCTCCTCCATCTCTGTTACGATCCGCTCTAAAAACTTCATAGTTTTGCGGGAAAAGTTCACTGCTTTTCACTTCCTCGTTCAGCCAGGTCTCAGTAGCTATGACAACATCAGGTTTTGTGCTAAGAAGAAGATTTTGAAGTGCAGGGACCTTACCAGTAATAGACTGACAATTAATGTTCAGAAACCGCAAGGGGCGATTTTGTTGTCTGTTTTGTCTATTTGCTCTGGTAGGAGTGGAAGTATGGAGGGGAGAAAAGGACTCAATATCGGACTTGTCTTGTAGGACTGATGCACGGGCTGATTGTTCGATGCCGAACAAGTCATATGTGGTAGAGCTGTAATTAGCACAATCACAGATAACGCATTTCCACACAACGTTCCTGTTTTCTGGGTCACACAAATCATCATAGGAAGCGGAGTTTATGCCTTGACATGATGTGTGGAACCACTGTCCGCAACCCTCACAGGCTACGCCTTGCTGGTCCCAAGTGACTGGGCGGTCGCATGTGCCACATGGGTACCTTGACATAGACTGAGTTTTGTTTTCTTCATCATCATGATGGTGGGAATAAGATGGCTGGGAGGGTAACGTTTCATGCGACATTTGCGAAGCAACATCAACAGAACGCACTGTGGATCTTGAAATTTTCCATGGAGTAAGAGTTTGGATGCTATGAACATGGGATAGGAACAGTACAATGTTCACAAATAAAAACATGGTGAGTGTGGCCGGTAACATACTCTCTGGCAGCCAGCGGTTTTTTCATCGGGGCCTGGTACAATACACCACGGTGGGTACATCGTTAACGGAATATGAAAATAATACTCACACTAGTCACAGTCTCAGTTTGGAGCTAAGAAGAGCTGGTACTAATCCCATCAAACACTTACAAACCGCATTGGCAGTAAAGGCGCTTGGACTAGTTCAGTTTGGTGACACAGTAGAGATGCACAAGCTGGTAAAACACACATCACACTGACACTGTATTGCAGTAAATTCCACAAGTCACTGTCTAGGCCGTAGTCTGACTTGGGCTCAAGCACTTCCGTTGAATCCAGATAGAAAAAGATCTTCAACACACTAAAGAAGAAGACAAATTTCGAACAGATCAGGTGCCCGTTTGTACGACGACTTGGTGATGTTTACTCCTAGTCGTTGTTGTTGATAAATGTACTTGGGAATACACATAAAAACTGTTCAGTGACGGACTGAAAGTACACAAACAAGATGGCCGACTGGTGGGTGATAACACCAAAAGTCGATTTTTGTCTATTTCTGCACTTCCCTTTCGCTTGAAGATGATCGTCGTAGTAGTATGTTGCCTCTTTAGACACCCACGGAGATGTTTAGGCCATGGGAAAAAGGAGTGGGGACATGGGACTGCCAGTTTTGCGTAGCCAACATTGGAGCTGGACAAAAAGCGTCTTACTCCATTACCGGAAGCGGAAACCCCCTCAGGATCCGTATAGGCCGGATCTGGTGAAATGGGCGGCGGCAGACATTCACCAGGACTATGGGCGTCTTCTATTCGCAACAAATTGGGAGGTGGTCCCTCATACTTATCCGAACCGTTTTTTTTTTTTTTTTTAATGTTGTCTTTAGGACTTTCTAGGTTCAAATCCCGCTCACAGCCTATACCCACCACCAGCTGAGTTGTCTTTTTCATATTTTTTCCTCTCTTGAACTTTGCCCCGTCTCCATTCCCTCTCTAAAATCCTGTCTGTCAACTCTGGTAACAGAGTCTTGCATCCGTCTGACGCTTTCTTCCACCACCGAAAACTTCTGCCTACAGCCGTAGGCTGAATGCTTGGCGCGGCTGCAGCCGGTCCTCAAACTCCACCCCCTTCATCCATCTGATGACCTCGCCCTTTGCTTGAAAGAATGTGGTTTGAGGCTTCTGCTTCACTAGGCAACGCACGCCCACCCTCAATTCCGAGTCATGGCTTTCGCAAGGCTCCTTAAGATCAGTTAAAAAAAAATAAATAAATAAAAAAAAATCACCGCCAATCTTCTGTGAACAATATAGCCTTCTTAAGATCAGTTTTGTAGGGCTGTTAGAGTTGTGCACTGCTAATATTCCGACACCCCGTCAACAGCCACAGCCCGGTCAGTCCCGCCGCAGCACTGGCTCCGGCAATCCACAGGGAGCAGTCATTGTCAAGTCGTTAAGAGGCAACCCACCGGAGGAGACACTGCATTGCTGCCGAGTCACTTCGGTGATGTTCAGTGGCGCCTGTTCTGATCCAGCATACGCAGGACACCACCTACTAAGCCCCTTGCCGACGACAATAATTGCTTAGTCACGGAGCCCGCGTGAGTGAGCTCTCCCTCCGGAGGGCGCCACAACGTCCGTGTAACAACAGCCCCCATGGAGTCGCCGATACCGGTGACCCCGACGGAATCAAACCAAGGCCATAGACGTGGAGAGGACATCGACACTGAGGTCACCATGACTGCAGGGCATGCAGGGCCACAGAATTTGAAACTTTTTTTTTTTTTTTTTTTTTGCTTATCGATGAGGATGAGGATGTCAAACAGGTCCGAGAGATATAGACACCTGCAGTGTTGGTTAGAAAAATTGAGCAATACTCTCAGAGATGCATCCATTAAGTGGATGAAACTCGACTGAGTGGCCCCAGTCTTCCCAACTGAGCCCGTAGAAAACTCAACTCTGGGTGAGAGCCGGTCGAGGCAGAAAAATCCCACACAACTCTAATGGAAATAGAACCCACGACCTCCCAGCCGGGAGTTGCGACGCTAACTACTTCGCCACGGCGACTGGTCTTATATTTCTTTTTGCTTGACGAATTCCACCCAAAATGATAATTATTCTTTAAAAAGGACAGTCTAATGAGTAATCTGCTATGACTTGCACGCACGCGCGCGCGCGCGCACGCCACACGCACGCACACACACACACACACACACACACACACACACACACACACACACACACACACACACACACCTCTAACTCCTCCTCCTTCCAATCCCCACCGGCGTCCCACCTCACCTCCCTCCATCATAACGCAGACCTTCCGCAGGGGATGAAAATAGATGCGGGGAAGAGAGTGTGGAAATGGGGTTTGTGCGGACAGGACGACCGAAAATGTTACACATACGTTCGTATTATATTAATATGAAAGAGAAGAAGAAGAAGAAGAGAGACAATTTGACAGTTTTATTGACAATAGCCTAATTGGCCTTCATGCCACGAATGGCAATTACCAGTGTTCTTTCAAATAGCACACAAAAGCACAACACATACATACACGTATACAAAAGAAAAAAAAACCGTATCGAAACGGGCTCTACAGAATTCTTTCTGCAATCGAAATAATCTAGCTTAATGCGTTACAGACGAAACATAGGTCAATACTAAATCAAAGTAAACGATAATTAAGGACCATCCGACGGTAGTCACAAGATCGTCAGATATATTGATATTATGACAATTTGTAACATTAATGTTATAAGCTTAGAATTGTCTGCTTCACGAGGACAGAACTTTGTTCCTTCGATTATCGCCTAGATAAACTTCGCAAGCGATCTGATAGTATCTTCATCTGCTTATGAAATTATTAGAGTAAACATATCTTTTCATATCATATTGCTGAAAAACGATTGATGTCAAACGTAAAGCTTCATATTCCTTACAGTCAAACAAGAAGTGGCCTTCGTCTTCTACACCGTTTGAACATAAAGGACACGTGTTAGAAACATTTGTATCAAACCATCTTCTGTTCGCATAAAATCCGAGGGTTCTGGTTCTAAACCTCGCCTGATTATCCCGGTGCCATTTATGTGTTACTTCGTTGAGGTATTTCTCCGGTTGGAATATGTCTTTAAAGGAGTTGTACCACGTATATTTCTCTGTTATATGAGCATGCCAGTTTTGTTAAAAACAATCAGTAAGTCTCTGTCGGAATTCCGACAAAAATACTTTCTGATTACCTACCATCTGGGTAGCCCAAACTATTCCAAATCCAATTTTTGTCAGAATGTTCTTTTTGTCAGACACCCAGTTGAAATATCCAATTTCATCTTGTCTGAGAGAGAGAGAGAGAGAGAGAGAGAGAGAGAGAGAGAGAGAGAGAGAGAGAGAGGAAGGGGAGTGCGTGCGCAAATGATGGCAATGAGGAAGAAAAAGAATAAGTATTACCACACAGAGAGAGAGAAGAAAAGACAGAACAGAACAACATAAGCAAATGAAAGACATGAACATGTGCAGCTTGTTTCTTTGCTTTTGTTTGTTTGTTTGTTTTTCTCACAAACTGATGTGTTCATTAAAATGTGCGCATCGCGTTCGGAAAAAAAACTGGTGTATAAAAATTTTTTAAAAAAAATCCGTGTAGCTGCGATAATACAAAATACTTATTGCCGTACAATGTTCAGGTTGCTGCATGTTGCCGAACTATGCTGATGGACACACATGTATTAGCTAGCTGGCTGAATGTATGTTTCAGATTCTAGATCAAAATTACATATGGCACAACTGGTAGCCAGTATCAATGTCTGTGACATGTCGCGTGATAAAAAAAAATTCTGGTCTTATCGAATGACCGTAGAGAATGACTCTGTTTTCGTAAATCATAGTTTTTCAGTTGTAAAATCTCTCTCTCTCTCTCTCTCTCTTCCCCCCCCCCCCCCCCCAGACTGCGCGCGCGCACACACACACACCACACACACACACACACACCGCTGTGTCGAAGTGGTTAGCGTCGCGGACTCCTGGTTGGGAGGTCGTGGATTCGATTCCCATCAGTCATATATTTGTGGGATTTTTCTGCCCCGACCGGTTCCTAACCAGAATTGCGTTTGCAATGGGCTCAAACTGGGAAGACTAGGACCACACACAGTCGAGTTTCATCCACTTAATGGATGAGACCCTGAGAGTATTGCTCAAATTTCCTGACCAAACACTGCAGGTGTCTGTATCTTTCGGGCCTGGTTGACGCCGAGATATCTTAAGAAAGTGAGCATAGAACACAGCCCTGCCATGCAGTTTGAGACTAGAATGGAAATCTGTGGCGTCATATTCATCATCTTTATTCTCATCAATTAGCCTAAAAAAAATTTTTGGAAAATGCCTCAAATTCTGCGGCTCTTCAAGCCCTGCTCTCATGGTGACCTCAGTTATGATTGCCTCTCCACGTCCATGGCCTTTGTTTGATTCTGTCGGGGTCACCGGTCTCGGCAATGGCCTTTCTTTGATTCTGTCGGGGTCGCCGGTCTCGGCAAATTCATGGGGACCGTCGTTGGACGGACGTAGTGGCGCCCTTGGGAGGGACAGCTCACTCACGCCAGCTCCACGACGAAGCAATTATTGTCATATGTAGGGGGCTTAGTGGGTGGCGTCCTACGTATGATGGATCAGAACAGGCATCACTGAGCACCACCAAAGTGACTCGGCAGCAGTGCAGTGTTTCCTCTGGAGAGTTGCTCATGACTTTACAATGGCTGCCCACTATGGATTGCCGGAGCCGGGTAAATGGCGGGTCGGGCCGGGTTGTGGACAAGGAATCTGTATGAGCGGCGAGGGTGCAGTGCCTCTGAAGTGGCACACCAAATACGACAGAAAAAAAAAAAAAAGAACACACACACACACACACACACACACACGCACACACACGCACGCGCGCGCGCGCGCGCGCGCGCACACACACACACACATACACACACACACTCCACAAAAGAACAGACCTTCAAACTTTAAAATTAAACCACATACTGTTGTTTGGTTGGTTTATTAAGGACGTTTTTTCAGGAGTGAGGTCAGGGAGGACGGGATTAGGGGTGGGGAGTATGAATCAACAAAACAAAGAGCAAAATGCAGATATAATTGGCAGATAAAAGCTCACCTGAAAGGGAACTTCAACTTAAAAACCCGCTCACCTGCCACAAATGGACACTGAAAATATCACCCAAGTTGGAGTCATTTGTAAATACTTTGGGGAATAGATTTTTTCACAAAGTACCGAAAGCACAAGTCAATTTTTGCAATTGAAAAAAAAAAAAGAAAGAAAAGAAAACATGCTACTCCACAAAAACAAACCTTAGTTCGTGCATCTAGAGTGTGTTTATATCAGGATGCCACAAGTATCAGAACAACAATCTCTACAAAAAATAATACATTATGGCATTTTTGTTTACAAGCTCAATATTCTGATCAGAAAGAAAAACGCATCCTGCTTCTAGATAAAACGGAAATTGGCTGAAGGTTAGATATAATAAACAGAAGGAAAATACTAATCCACAAAACGAATCATAGTTCATACATCTTCAGTGTGTTCGTATCAGCAATGCCACAAGTATCAGAACATAATCTCTGTACAAATAATAGATTAAGGCACATTTGTATACAAGCTTAGTTTTCTCATCAGGAAGAAAAACACAGCCTGTTTCTAGGTAAAACAAAAAACTGGCTGTGGGTTAGACATAACAAGCATAACAATTGATGAAAACAGAAGTAATAGCCTGATCCCAACGGACAGGACAAGCACGTAATATCTCAGTAAACACACAAATAAATAACTACTGCAATTTTCGATCTCCGTGTCTTCTACTGGAATGGGCTTTTATTGTACTGGATACTGAAGAAAATGTTTGTACACGTTAGATAACCTGGGTCGTCAAACTGGCCCTGAAAATCACACACATTCACTCTTCAGCTCTGTTCTCAGAGGGTTTGCTTTGGTCAGTCTTTACCATCACCTGTTCTAAGCTTCATTACTGCTCTGGGTTCTTAAGAATTCGGGAGTGATTAGCCTGCTACTCTTCCGCCTTCGCCTGCTGCGTTTCCACCTTCTCCAGCTCCTTTTACTTTTGCTTCCCCGCCATCGCCGCTTCCTTCTGCTTCTGTTTTTGAGCCTTCTTCTTTTCCTTCTGCTTCTGCGCCTTCTCCATTTCCTTCTGCTTCTGCTTCTCTGCCTTCTCCAGTTCCTTCTGTTTCTGCTTCTCTAGTTCCTTCTGCTTCTCTGCCTTCTCCAGTTCCTTCTGCATCTCTGCCTTCTCCAGTTCCTTCTGCTTCTGCCTCTCCGCCTTCTCCTTTTCCTTCTGCTTCTGCTTCTCCAGTTTCTTCTGCTTCCGTTTCTCTGCCTTCTCCAGTTCCTTCTGCTTCTGCTTCTGCAGTTTCTTCTGCTTCTGTTTCTCTGCCTTCTCCAGTACCTTCTGCTTCTGCTTCTCCAGTTCCTTCTGCTTCTGCTTCTCTGCCTTCTCCAGTTCCTTCTGCTTCTGCTTCTCTAGTTCCTTCTGCTTCTCTGCCTTCTCCAGTTCCTTCTGCTTCTCTGCCTTCTGCTTCTCCGTCATCTCAGACCCTTCTGATTCAGCCTCTGGTTCAGGCATCGTTTGGTTGCCCAGATGTTTCTCATCGCGATCCAGGTCTGATGACCAGTCTTCTTCAGCAGCAACAGGAGCCGCAGATGACAGGGCAGCAAGCACCAGGAGCAGGCCGAGCCACAGGACGACCTTCGTCATGCTCATGCTGTCTTTTAGACCACAGTTGGCAGCACTGCGATGGCTGGGTGTCCGAGGTGTCGTCAAAAGGCGGGGTGGTTATCACGAGTACAACAATGTTTGGCAGCACTGCGATGGCTGGGTGTCCGAGGTGTCGTCAAAAGGCGGGGTGGTTATCACGAGTACAACAATGTCTGTAGCATTTATACCTTCAAGAGCCGGCGACAGGTGGATTTGATGGAGCAACGCAACACTGCAGGGGAGATAATAATAAATTCCACGGTTCTCGCTTGTTTCTTTGAATGGCCACGACGCTTGCGATAATCGCAGCTTGTTCTGGTGATGTAATACCCCTATCGCCTGTAAACTGTCTGCAAGTTTTTTGGGTTTTTTTCCCCTTCATTTAGGTTGTTATAGAAAATTGCTGACTAAGATGTCAGTCTGCAGAGGTTCCGTTTCCTCTGAACTGTTGATAACTGGCTGTTATCGCAGTGCTAAAACGTCTCCTTTTTCCAACCTCCACGCTGGCAATATGCTTTATTGTTGTTTCTGCAACGCAAGCATCCAAAAGAATATATCTGTCGGTTTGAATGGTAGTGGAGGTGGGGGGGGGGGGGGTGTTTTGCGGAATGCAAGTAATTCACTTTCGACATTTGTTTGGAATCTTCAGTAATACATTGGCAGAAGGACAGATTGAACCAAAGAGCACGCATTTGCATTTTAATTATACAGCTAAAGTATGTAATAATAATAATGAGAACAATTTCTAGCGCCCATCCTAACAATGTAGGCTACAGGGCGCTTTAAAAGTTTTAACAATTCAACATCTAAAAAATATAAGCAGGACACACACACACACACACACACACACACGCACGCACGTACGCACACATACACACAAATTCTGTGTTCACGAGTCATAAACATGCACACACACACAAAATAAGACAAAACCAAAGCACTCACAGGATAGGTGACAGCTGGGACAAACTGATGGGGAAAAAGATACCTATGATAGACATTTACACACACACACACGATCACAGGCACACACACACATGAACAAGATACACACACACACACACACATGATCACAGACACACACATGCACATGAACAACACACACACACATGCATGCACGAGTGTACACACATGCACGCACGTACACACACACACAAGGATACACACACACATTCACACATGATCACAGACACACAACGCACAAAACACACAACAGATTCACACACACACACACATTGTGCTTCCAATAGCACACTTTTGTTTTGTTTTCATGAAAATTTAATATTTTGTATTCAGAATTACATGTGTGTGTGTGTGTGTGTGTGTGTGTGTGTGTGTGTGTGTGTGTGTGTGTGTGAGATCAGTACAAGAGAGAGAGAGAGAGACAGACAGACAGACCGACAGACAGACAAGACATACAGACAGACAGACTGACTGATAGAGAGAGAGAGAGAGAGAGAGAGAGAGAAAGAGAGGTTTGATAAGGGCCTTGGTCTGTCATACTTAAATATCAAATTAGCCGAACATTTTGCCATACAATATAAGAATTATTGGTACTGAAATTCTCTCTTTGAGCGTCCCAAATTTGGGGTTCATTTGACCTATCCACTTTTGGGGTCAAGTGTGTTGCACAAACCAACTGTGTAACCACTCAACAACTTACTGATGTTGTTCACACATTTCCTGTACACCGGCTCTGTCAGTGATTTGACAAGCAGCAACATCATAATACACACTTGTCAACAAGAGCGTCAGCATACAAGTGCATGCACATGAGCTCATGCACACACACACTCACTGATATGTAAAGACATACTTTGGCTGAATCATATATCTTTTATTACTCAAGTTACAGATCAAATGCATCAGACAAATCTGACATCCAGCCTTATATACACCTGCATACGCAACTGCATGTACACACACACACACTTGAATGCACTGACACACACATATGTAGATTCATAGTCGAAAGAAAGTAACAGCATGAAAACAACCTAAATTTTGTATCTGCATAAAATAATAGTCTTATAAAGAACACACACATGTGTTTAACCCGTTCGCTGCTTGAAGCTGCTTGAAAATGTTACAAACAAAGGCTTTCCCAGTGCCAGGGAAATCTAATGATTTGGGGGTAATAATTAACAAAAAATTCTAGCTCAGAAACTACAAAAGATATAACAATGAAATATATATGATTTTTGAAGGAAATTGAATGAAGATTTTGAATCTGGGCTTCTTTTGTTTTAATTTTGATAATAAAAGAGTATTTAGACAATTAGATTTGGATAGATTTTTTTGCACGATCAAAAGCATATGTATTTACCACTACATCTTCACATCCAAACAAGAACACAAAGCAAAAAAGTTGAAAATAAAGTTTGTATTGTCACACTACACCTGTAAATGAAAGTAAAACAGTTTAGAAGTCTATCAAGACGCTCACACTCTATGCAGACAGGTCAGTCCACGACCACGCCCCCCTCTCCCCACCACGCCCCCTTGCTGGACTTCAACCCTCTCTTTCACTGCTCCTCTTCCCCTACCTTTCCCTCTGCCCTGTGCCGCGCCGCGAGCAGGCCGCGCTCCCCTCTCACGCTGACTACCACGTCACTGACCACTGGCACGCAGTGCAGAGTACACACTAGGCGAGCTCGTTCGACACTGGCAAACCAGTCAGCTGAACACACATTGAGGTCACACAGCCCGACACAATAACTGACGAATACGGTTGGCAATTCCATCACTATCATCATCTCACCTTCATGCTCGAGTGAGTCGTTGAATAAAAGATTATTGTCTTTGTCAAAAATCATTAGCAGAGCCTGCTCAGCTGTGTAAATACGTTGATTTGGTCGCTGCGCTTGTCGAAGGTTGCGCCGCCATCTTTGCAAGCGAGACGAAGTGCTGGCTGGTCATCCAGTCAGTGATGAGAATAAATGGGCTTTCCCCTCACGTGTGGTCATTTACATATCATTTTAATACTACAGACATATAAGGCTTACTACGCACACTCTATTTAAGTCCGTTGATAGAAATAGTAACGAATGAAAATTCAAGAAAAATGCATGACGTCAGTGGACGGCCCATAGGCACTGGGAAAGCATTTTTAATGCGGCATCAGCTGACGGCTTAAAGGCACTCTACGGGTTAAAGGCATGCTCTCATTAGACTTGAACATTTGCACTCCTACACTTCACCTGTCAGACCAACCTCAGAACACTACTTTAGAACAGGGTCCACAAACCTACTGCGAGTCACTTTGTCACCGACAGGAAAATCAGTCTAAAAGCAGCCACAAACCACACACACACACATGCACATACATACACACAAACACATTAGCAAGATCTATTCATGATCTCCATCTGTTCAGAGCTGCGATCACAGTTTTCATCCATCAGCACTGACTACGCAGTTGCTTCATCAACATCAATCACACTGGACTGTGCCTTCCTTAGTACCAAGCACAGGCTGGATATTGGCACTGTTTCATGTAAAGAACAAACAAGATTTGAACTTCATGCAGCGTGCATCATAGCCCTCTGTTCTCTCATCCTTCTCCCCTTCCCTAAGAAACCTGCACTTAATGTCAAACATGGTAGGTCACTGATTAGATCTGTCTGCCTCATCATCCATGGTGATGGTTAAGGGGAAAAAAAAAAGAGAGAAACAAGTGATTAAACCATATACTAAAGAGAAGGAGAAAAGAATAAAAGATTCTCTCCTCTGGCTGTAACAAAAAAGAATAACTATACAAAAGAATAACTATACAGGAGGTTTGGCGTCATATACTTTACCATGTCAGACCATAGCATTCAACGGCAGTTAGCCAGCTCTGTCAGGCCGAATTTTTTCCGTGGCCAATGCAGTCATAAGACAGTCACGTGATGTCACCCCACTTCCGGCCCCGGAAGAAGCCAGTGTCAACTTCCTATACGTCATTCATCTTCGGCCTGCCGTCAAAGCAAGATAAGTCTTGTGCTCTGTCTCGCCTATACTTGCCTTTGTGTTAAGATTGCTGTGTTTTGTTTCTATACTTGATTCAGTTGTGGCTTGCACTAGACCCTGAGTATTTTGCCGTGTGAGGCTCTTGGTGGGAGCGTATTTATTAAAAGAATTATCTTTTTTACCGGCACTCTCGGGAGCGTATTTATTAAAAGATTTGTCTCTTTTACCGGCACTCTCGCGACTTTGTTACTCGCGATCGTCGGCACCGCTCGCCGGTCGTGTTCCCCCACCATATTGCCGAGCCTCGGGTTCAACACGCATTTTGTGCTGGTTCCACTGCGTGACACTGATCTGCTTATTAAGATTTAGTGCCCAAAAAGAGATTGCTATTAATAGCCATACCAGTCACCCGACCGGTGGCGTGTACGGGTAGTTCGAGTTTCAGTCGATCTCTCGAGCACTTTGCACGACACCACACGGACGATCGAGATTAATTGATTTTCTCGATCGGCCACCTTGTCTCCTCTTTGCGGTCGTGTGTTCCGGGTTTGCTCTATCCACCTGTGCCCAACATGGTGAAGGACACCGCCGGGTCGAGCCACTCCACTGCTCGGAGTTCGCTCAATTTCCCGGAGAACCCGCGGGTCGATTCCATCTCGGAGCAATCCGTTCACACCGATGAACGTACGGTTCAGGTAGACAGAGACGACTCCTCCGCGGAAGGGACGCGTGATCTTTCCTCGTCTACCAAACCGACGGACGCACGACCGCGGCGTCCCAAGGCTGATAGGCAAGCGGCCACCATTTCAAAATGCCTTTCATTTGATCTGCCTGCAAAGTCTAAGGGCAAAGCTCCCCTCAAGGTGCTGCCCAAAAAGTCTAAGGGCAAGGCTCCCCTCAAGGGGCCCTGCCGAGCAAAGACTAGCCAACGGAATTCGCCCTCCCCCACCCCTTCTCCATCGGCCAGCTTGCCCTCTAGCCTACGGACTCGCTCGGAGACTTCTAACTATCATGCTGAGTCACGCGAATCTCGGCCCCCGGGGCACCTTGCCGAGCCGCGGACCAGCACGGGTGACGGATCTGGGATGGAATCACCATCCGTCACTCGCCTTGATGAGTCACGTATCTCCTTTTCCCCCCAAATTGATACGTCCACTCATAGCGCTCGGCCCCACCGGGCACAGGTGCAGCCAACACCTGAGCTCGATGAGCGCTTCGACTCCGGAAGCAGCCTTATGGTCACCCCGACGCACGACCTCGGTGGTGTCCATAATCCTGGGCGTGCGGGCACGCCGCGCCATGGGCCCGGCCGTGCCCATGCACAAGGACGGTCGACCTACCCCGATCGAACGTCACCTTCTTCCCTAGGGGTATTGGACGTTGGGGAACCGACCTTTTCGGATCCCCATTTGGGCAACGTCCGCGGTCCCGCTCCTCCGGGGGGAGGATCTACCGGCGGGACCAAGGGTAACCTGACATATTCCTCCAGGGGGAGGAACACGGGACCGCATCCTGACCAATCCGCACTTTCGCGGGTTGGGGGCTCGACTTCCGCATCCTCCTCCATACCATTATGGCCCTCCCAGGCCCATTCCAAGGACGTGTATGGTACAGTGCACGGACCTGGACGGGGACGACAGGCCACGGCCTCTCAAGACCCCCCCAACAGTGATTCAGGTTACCCGGGTCCCCGGGGATTTTCTGCCTACACCCCAGGGCCGCCACAGCCCGTTTACCTCCCCGGGGACCGGTGGCTCTATGCCCCCGAGAGAGACCAGTGGCTTAACGCCAACACCCAGTACGACCAGCTATATGGTCGAATGTGGCACCCGGCCTCACTTGCCTGGGTCGACCTTGGTCTCCCTCCTCGGGAGCTGTCCGATCGGCAGGACGATGTCCCGGCCGCCGATTATAGGGCCACCGGGGACTCACTACAGGCACCCCTCGACTTACCTCCTGATGACGGGTGCTATGAACCCTCTCAGGACCAGTACCTCCCTGAGGCGGACGATGAGGAAGAACTAGCCTCCACCTCATTGTACGATGTCCGCACGATAGAACGGTGGCGACCAGACCTCGTTAGGAGGGAGGCCGCACCCGCTGACGAAGTTCTCTCCCTCTCCCATTTCGCTGGTCCCCCCCCGGCCCAGAGATCTAGACCAAAGATCGTTGCCCCCCAATCCCTCTCCTCAATTTGGGAAGGCCCAGCAACTCGCGCCAGGGGTGCGCACGCCATCCCTCCACCAGGACAGGGACCCCTCTCGGCCCCACATGCAGCCCAGGTCGGTTTCCTCCTCGGGGACCGCAAGAACCCCTCAGTCTCCTCCTTGTTTACGGACAATCCCGTGACCAGGGAGATGGGCATTTCCCAGTCGGACCGTCGGTTGATCCCCCACCTGCCCCCCCCTACTTCCGGCACCATCTCATTTAAGAACCTAAAGGAATGGGACCGAGTAGCCAGGATGGGCATCCTCCACACCACGGCGGGACACACCTACTTGGGCATGCTCCTTCAGCGAGCGGAGGCTCTATGGCCGGAGGATGATGGTGCCATCCCAGTACCGGGGGACTCGGGCTCTGAGGAGCACCAAGAGCCTGACCCTCGCTTGTTCAGCGATCCTTTCATGCGACACTTAGTTAACAGGATTTCGCATCACCTTTCGGCTGCGGCGGACAGCGCAGCCAGAAGCCACTTCAACTGCTTGTTGGTCGCGAGAGATGCCGTGCTGGCGCGGACCTCTCTCTCCCCGACGCTTAAGGCAGCCCTGCGATGCATCCCGGGCCAGGACCAGTCGCTCTTTGGCGACTACTCGGCTGACGTCATAGCCCAAGCAGTTGAGGAACGCAAGCAGGCTGTGTCCTTTGCGCCCAGGCCACCGCCACGCCCTGCTAGACCCCCACTTCGTTCCTTCCCCAGGCACAGACCCTATCCCAGGCAATCGCCTTCCCGCACCGCACGGCCCGCCAAGCGACCTAATCTTCTCCCAAGGCCTAAGCCAAAACCCCATCAGCAAAATTTTCGGTTCGGCCAACAGTCACGCTCCCGGAGCTGACTAGGGAGACAGCCCGAGGTGGACTTAGATCAGGTAGCACCCCCCCTCGCCCTATCCCCCTCCCACCAGCCCAGACCCTCGCCCCCCCGGGCGGGCAGCCTCTCCCGGCATGCCCACCAGTGGAGACGTATGCGCCTCAACCCCTGGATAGTGGCGGTGCTACAGGAAGGGTTTCGCCTTCCTTGGGCCCACGAGCGTCCCCCCCTCATGCTATCTCCCCCTCCCTCCCCCAACGAACCCTCCCCCGCCAAAGCAGAAGCTCTTCGCACGGAAGTCCAAGAGCTCCTCAAGAAAGGGGCCATCGCGGAGGTTTCCTACCCAAACCCCGGCTTCTACTCTCACCTCTTTGTGATCCCAAAAGCCTCGGGAGGATGGAGGCCCATTCTAGATCTTTCGCCCCTCAACAAGTTCCTCAGGCCCACCAAGTTCAAGATGGAGACCCCCACCCAGATCCGAGACTCCATCCATCATCTCGACTGGGCCACATCCATAGACCTGAAGGACGCCTACTTTCAGATCCTGATTCACCCGGTCCACAGACGATTCCTACGGTTCGTCTGGCAGGGCCGAGTGTTCCAGTTCAGGGCCCTCCCTTTCGGCCTATCACTGGCACCCTTCCTCTTCACGAAGGTTGTCAAGGAGATGGCCTCCCTAGCCAGGCAGGAAGACATCCGCCTCCTAGTGTATCTGGACGACTGGCTCATCTTGGCCCCCTCCCGGGCCCAGTGCCAAGCCCACACCACCCGCCTCCTGAGTCTGTGCTCCACACTGGGGTTTGTCACAAACCCCAACAAGTGCGAACTCACTCCCAGCCAGAGGTTCTCCTTCCTGGGAATGAGTTTCGACACAATCTCCATGATAGTCTCCCCGACCCCGGAGAGGTCTGCACGCATAGTGGACCTCATCTCCCGCCTGTCACAGACACCCCACACCACGGCCAGAACCCTGTCCTCCCTCCTAGGAATGATGGAGTCCCTGTCTCCCCTCATTCCCCTGGGGCGGGTCCCCAAACGCCAACTTCAGAGGGAGTTCCGCCGACGTTGGTCACAGACCTCCGACCGCTGGGACCAGGTCATTCCCCTCGGACACTGGTTCATTTCGGCGACGGAGGAGTGGCTCACTCCAGCCACTCTCTCCACCGGGGTCCCCATCTCCCTCCCAACCCAACCACTGGAACTTTATACAGACGCCTCCAACTTGGGCTGGGGGGCCCACGTGGAGGAGAGTCACGCCTCGGGGGAGTGGGACTCACAGACTGCACGCCTCCACATCAACATCTTGGAGCTGGAAGCGGTCAGGCTAGCCCTTCTCCAATTCCAACACAAGGTCGCGCACCGACTTGTTCTCCTCCTCACGGACAATACGTCGGTAGCTTGCTATGTCAACAAAGGGGGAGGGGCCCGCTCCATAGGCCTCTCCCTCAGGACAGAGGCCCTCCTTCGCTGGTGTCACGCGCGGGGAATCACCCTCCGCGCGAGACACATAGCAGGGAAACGCAACATCCTGGCGGATTCCCTCAGCAGGTCGAAGTCTCTCCTCCACACGGAGTGGACCCTCAACAGACATACCCTGTCGGGGGTATGGGAGCATTGGTTTGTGCCCATGATCGACCTGTTTGCCACCAGGTTCAACCATCGCCTGCCCCTGTACGTCTCCCCCGTTCCAGATCCCCAGGCGTATGCAGTCGACGCACTATCCCTCCCCTGGACGGGCCTACTGGCATATGCCTTTCCCCCCTTCCCCATCCTACACAAGGTGATCAGGAAGGCGAGGCTGGAAAGACCCAGGCTGATCCTCGTAACGCCATGGTGGCCGACCCAGTCTTGGTTCCCGGACCTCAAGTCCCTCACCCACGTTCCCCCCCTCCGGCTCAGCCCTCGCTGGGACATGCTGAGACAACCCCGGTCAGGTCTTCCTCACTCCAATCCCAAGATGCTTCGCCTACACGCGTGGCTTCTATGCCAGCCCAACTGCGAACATCTGCAGCTACCCCCCACTCGGACAGACCCCAGTCCGTCCTAGACACACTAGCCGGGGCAGGGGCCTCTCAGGGATTACGGGACTTAGCCTCGGCATCTCGCAGAGCCAGCACCGAGTCCCTCTACAACTACCGTTGGGAGAGATGGATAGCCTGGTGCTCAGATAACTCTGTTCCCCATGACTGCCCCTCCAACATCCAAATAGGAAATTTCCTCTCCCACCTATCCTCTTCCCTTAAGCTGTCGGCTGGCTCCATTCGGGGCTACAGATCAGCTATCTGCACCACCATTCGTCAACTGGGGGGCCCTTCTTTTGACAATGACTTTCTGCTCAGAGAGGTGTCTAGAGGAGTTGCTCTACGGGAAGCTCAGTCCCCTAGGCGCATTCCCCTCTGGGACCTTTTTACGGTCCTCGATGCCCTCAGAAAACCCCCTTTTGAACCCATTGCTTCTATTCCTTTTGACCTCCTCTCCCTTAAGACCACCTTTCTCCTCGCCCTGGCCTCGGCCAGAAGACGAAGTGAGATTCACGCCCTCAGCGGTGACCCCAGAGATATCGCCTTCCACAGGGACGGCTCAGTCTCTCTCAAGTTCCTTCCGGAGTTCTTGGCAAAGAATCAAGAACCGGGCACCCCCTCTCCCTTCCTCGTCATCCGTTCCCTGACGGACATCTTGGGAAAGGGAGAAAAAGATGGAGACATGGACCTTTGCCCCTCCAGGTGTCTCAGGTACTACTGGGAACGCACACGCCCCAGGCGCTCCTCCCAGAGACGACTCCTTATCTCCCTCAACCCCAACAATACTAGAGATATCTCGGCGGGAACTATCTCCAGGTGGCTCTCCAAGACGGTGAGATCTACCTACGCTCAGGCGTACAAGGATCTCCCTGTCCTATCACACAGGGCCCACGAGGTCAGAGCACTGGCCACTTCCACAGCGTTCCAGTACTCTGTCCCCGTGCGCCACCTGCTGGAGGCAGCCTACTGGCGTTCGGAAAATCCCTTCATTAATTTTTACCTGAGGGATATCCGCATGACCAGAGCTGATGGGTCTAAGGGGATTTCCTTTGTGGCGGCCAATGCAGCCATATCGGTCAACCCCAAGAACCACTAGGGCGCTCGCCCTCCTCCGATTCCTTTAAATTCTGCTATGGTCTGACATGGTAAAGTATATGACGCCAAAATGGGGAGTTTGTGTTATACTCCCTGTTTGGCTAGTATACTTACCATGTCAGACTCTAATTCCCTCCCTACCTTCCCCTCTGGCGCCAAGGTTCTCGGGGTTACCATACACCAGGCCTCGCTGAATGACGTATAGGAAGTTGACACTGGCTTCTTCCGGGGCCGGAAGTGGGGTGACATCACGTGACTGTCTTATGACTGCATTGGCCACGGAAAAAATTCGGCCTGACAGAGCTGGCTAACTGCCGTTGAATGCTATGGTCTGACATGGTAAGTATACTAGCCAAACAGGGAGTATAACACAAACTCCCCATTTTAATACACCTATCGTGTGACCTACTTTTGGCATAATGTCATGCTCTGCTTCCATAATATGTACCAACTCCTAACAAAAAGGAACTACAACCAAAAAAAAAAAACTGTAATTAAAAAAAAAGGAACCACAATGAACAGCTCTGAGACAAATCCCAAGCAAGACAAATGTAGATCCGGTTATTCATTGTACTGTCGCCATCTCTCTCCCTTGAAAATTCCTTGATAATGTAATGCCTGATTGTGCATCCAGCCTTTGGTACACAATGCTTTCAGTGCTGAGCCAAGTAACAATGGAGGCTGCCTGTCCACTGTCATGTGTGATAATGTGTGGACTTGTGTGAAGCCAGTTGTCGGTTACCTCTAGGAGGATTCAAACCAACGACTCTTCTTCCCCTGGTGTTTGCTGATCAGCCGGTCCACGCTGTCCGTCACATCGCTCCTCTTTTTCCTTTTCATCATCTGCAATACAATACACAACTTGGTCATTAGGTCTGCAGAGTATTTCAGAATTCTGTTAGTTCAGTGAAATTTGGGTGGATTTAGATAAGCATGAATTTTGCAGGAGCCAAACACACTACTGATGCTTACGTATTTGAAATGACAATAACATGTACAATCACTTAGCTCTGCCTGGCATATCTTTTTAAGTGTGTAAAGATTAAAATCTCATAGTGTGATGGCTGTGGGGGACAGTAGACTGCTACAGGTTCACCATGTCTGGATCACAGCATCATGGAAGATGGAGCCCGACCCTCTCTTTCCACAACCTTAACCTTCCTGAGCTGAATCAGGTGCCTGTGTGGGCATTGGACAGAGCAACATTTATCCCACCCAACAAACGGTGGGAACTCATGACTGGCAGATTGGCTGACAAACCCTCGACTCATTTCAGTGCTGGTCTGGTCCCTCAGTTCCACCTATATGAACTGTTCAGACTTAGGGGCAACATATACATATTGTGTGCAGTGAAGCATGTAGAACAGGTTCACTCTTTCACCAAATAACTTTGCTTTGTTAAGCATGACCCCATCTTCATTCCAGTGTTTTCCCTTTTCCTGCTCTCACTACCCCCCTACAACTGTTTATAATGGCAGAAACACTCGCTCAGTTTATCTTTTTACTAAACTTGGTTCTACATTATTTACGTAAAATTCCTTCCAGTATGACCTCATACAATCAGACAAACATGTTTTCAATTTAACACATCAACAGGTCCTCATGGACTCAAACCTACCTTTTATTGTCAAGTTTGGCTGCGTAAGTGTTGCACAAAATATCCGTTTACAAATTTCCCTGGTCTTCACAGATATCTAACAGTTCTCTTTCCCAGTATCGGCCTCAGCCAGCGGCAAAATCTTTTCAATCGCTGCAATATGTCATTGACTTACAACAACAAAAAACAAAGAAACAAAAAAAAAAACCACCACCAACCAACCAAAAACTGTGCCTGTGTCCCTCTCAACAGAAAACATGACTACCAATCCCTACTCTATCCAGGGATATATTCCCGAGAAAAAAAGTAAAACAATTCAATCATTTAAAAAAAAAAAAAATTTAATTTAAAAAAAACTTTAGAAAGTATCCTTATCTAAAGAAAATTAATCTTCATCATTTTTTCTCTCTTTTCATTTCTCTTCACCGCACCTTCCCTGACGTTTGCAAAGCCTAAGATAGGCTAGTCATGGCCTCTGCCTTACAGTTGCTTGAATACATCCTCTGTCGTTTAAAAAAAAACAAACAACAAAACAACCCTGAGGCATGTGCCCTCGCTAATGCCTCTTCTAACGACACCATTAACCGGTTTATCCTGCGATTGAAATGCCCGTCCTACAGGTGATAAATCATCACCACCCTGCGTCATCTGTTTACTGCATGTGCAGCATGCATGTATGCTGGATGATTCCTATGACAGGCCATGGTTCACAGAGCCAAGGCACAGGACTTCACAACCCTTCCTTTTCTTTTGTTACCAAAGTGATCTATGTTTTCCGCGAACATACCCTTTTCACAACGAAACACACATGAAACCACCAGGACTTGGGGAGTTGGGGGGAGTTGGTGGTGTAGGGAAGGTGGAAGGAGGGGGAGGGAGGATGGAGGAGGGAGGAATAGGGAGAGAGGGCTAAGCTTGAATTGCTCAGCCTTCACATGATAGAAATGCTCAAAGAATACAACCACAAGAAAGTAGATAGTGACAAATACACATGCACACACTCAAAATGACCACAAACGCATAAACACAAACACATAAACACACACAAACACATATGTACATACATATATACAACACACACGCACACATAAAAAACACATACACATACATAAACACACACACACACACACACACACACACACACATGCACGCACACACACACACACAAACACACACACACACACACATACACATCTTAGCACTCACCCTCGGCTCAGGTTGCCGATTGGGTCTGTTCATCTTCTGCTGTTTCTTCTTCTGCTTCTTGCCTGCCTGTGGCTGTGGCTGCTCACGTTTCTTGTGTCGCACTTTGGGACCAAACCTCTTGGGCATGCCCTTAGGGGCTCCGCGATGCATGGACTTTGCAATGTGATCCTGGGTCCGGTCTGCTTGCCCTTTAGTTTTTTTGGGTTTGGATGTACCAGCCTCTTTTTCCTGTTGTTTCTTGGCGGCCTGAGCCTATGAGCACAAATTCACACCAAGTTCACTGACAGGACCAAAATCAATCAATAATCATGTAAAAAAAATTTAAAAAAAAAAAAAATCCCTTTTAAGCGTTGCAGTACAAAATGTTAAAAATGATCAAAGTTATCAAATAGATCAAGTTAAAAAGATTAAATCTATAAAACTGTAAAACGATCAAAGTTACGAAATATATGCCTGGTTCAAAATGTTAAATCTTCTGCCAATAATCAGACCAGCTCAACCATGTCAAATGGACTAACACAGAAGCGCAAATAGTCACTTCTGCTTTCAGCTCAGCCGCAAATGGCTAATTGTTATTTCTGCTCTTGTTGACAGGTCACAGATATCTCCTTTATGTTTCCAAGTGGCCATTTATTTCCTTCTAAAAATCAGCTTTTCAATTACTAATTTCTTTCTGTACCAATCATCTGATTCAGTTTCAACATCATTATCTATTGCACATATATTTCAACATTACTGCACATATATATTTCAACACTACTGCACATATATATTTCAACACTACTGCACATATCTATTTCAACACTACTGCACATATATTTCAACACTGCAATCAACAGTGACTGGATGAATACCAAAGATTCTGACAACAAAAGTTGAAGACCAACCGACTGTCAATAGTTACTTCGCTTGACATTACCTATTCAATCTGAAAAATTGGCATCACCTGTAGTCCTGTTATACTTGTACATTGAACAGAGCTGTACTGACATGAACACTGAATCCTGAACATGACTGCTAACCCCCTTTACGTTGGCCCCCAAAGTTGGTTACAAAAACTGATCTTCCATGTTTAGGGGGTTCCTAATACAAGAAACCCTGGTCAAAATATTGGGGGTGAAAAACGAAAATGTGACAAGTCAAAAAAGTGAAAACATGAAGTCAACAGGTGGACCAATTCATTTGAAATGAAGGGAAGAGCTTTTTTCACCACTATTTTCTTGAGCGATCATGTGTGTGTGGTGTGTGTGTGTGTGTGTGTGCGCGCGTTTATGTGTGTGTGTGTGTGTTTGTGTATGTGTGTGTATGTATGTGTGTGTGTGTGTGTGTTGTGCATGTGTGTGTGTGTGTGTGTGTGTGTGTGTGTGTGTGTGTGTGTGTGTGTGTATGTATGTGTCTGTGTATGTGTCTGTGTGCATGTGTGTGTGTGTGCGTGCGAGTGTGCATGCATGTGCGTATGCGGGCGTGCATGCGCAAAAGTTTTGACACCCCCCTCCCCGTAAGTCATATAAAGCATTTCTGTTTTTTCATTTATACATAAGTGTGTGGCCCAAGTTAGTACAAAGGACTCTCGTGGGAAATGAATTCTAGGTCTGTGAAGACGGGAGCTCGTGAGTGCAAAACATCTGAGGTAAACCAGTTTGTCTCTACAAGCAGAAACATGTCCCACTCACCTTGCTCTTCTCCAGCCTCTTCTGTTTGGCCTCCAGAGCTTTCCTGTTCTCTAGAGAGAACTCCACAATTGGCCTCTGGGGGAACATAGTGAGAGGACATCAAATGCAAGTCCAAATTATACAGAGTACACACACACACACACACCCTCTCACACATCTAAGACCACATATATATTATTATAGTGAACAGACATAAAATGATGAAATGAAAAAAGCTATGAGGACTACACATCCATCTAATTCACAATTTGTTGAAAGATGTTTAATAAAAACAACACACATACACACAAACACACATAATACATTTAAACCCCTAAGCGAAAACTCTGTAAACATGCATCAAATCATTTCCCAATAAAAGACTCCCTCCTTCGTAAGTATATGTGTTTGTCCATGTATGTACTGCAGTGGTATAAGTAGTTCTTTTTTAATCATGTTTTCACAAAATGCCGTGCAGCAGTCTCTTGAAATATTCTTCACAAATCTAACCCCCCCCCCAAAAAAAAAGACAACACTGTAAAGCTCACAACTGTGACTTAAAATAATGATGAGATGCTTCCTGGTAATACATTCATATTGATGAACGACTGTCTATCTGGTTCTCAATCTCATGAGGTAACTTCCAACCACCATATGACATTTAAAAACTATTCTGCTCTTCATGCTATATTTGATCACGTTGTTGCACAATGTGCAGATGGCTTGGCACTCCTGATTTACCTTGCAGACAGAAATCTCCCACTCTGATCTTCACTTTACCACTGTGTCTTTACTATGCGACACACTCGTCGTCTTGACATCTTTCTACAGCCACTTAAAGTCACACTTGTTTTTCACTAAGGTATTGACCTGTGAGGACAAAACTTTCTCACTTTCAGCAGTACCACAGAACATCTTGACAAATTCAAACTGGAAAAGACAATATGGCGCTAAACATAATCACCAAATGGCACCTTCCAGTGAAAAGCAATTACTTCCCCTTATATATTAGGAAGCCGCACTTATCTTTTCAATGTGGTCTAGTACAAAAGGAAGAGGCTGGGGGACATCCAATGGAAGCTAATGTCATATTATATTTGACAATGAATTGGTTATGAATGGAATTCATGTTCTGAGTTCTAGCTTGCTAGCCTGATAAATATATACCCCATACGCCAATCTCACCATCCCATCCTCACCGTGCCAAAATGGATTTATACTGATCTCAAAAATAATTCCTGAGGTTACTGAATCAGCGGAATTCCATCAAACGCAGCATACTTCTTATGCCTGAAAGACAAACATACACGCACACACACACACACACACACACACACACACACACACACACACACACACACACACACACTCTCACAGAGTAACACAGCAAGCATACCCTGTGGTCCCCAAACACTGTGCTGTTGTTCAGGTCCCGCAGAGCCTTCAGCGCATGCTCGTGTGTAGAGAAATTGACGAAGGCATATCCCAGCGACTTGGCCACGCCAGCTTGGTTGGTTCTCGCCAAGTCACGCATCACTCGGCACTGTCATAAGATTATACAGGCATCTCAGAGATATTCCACACACTGGCATCCAAAGGAACCTGAACTGCACTGCTCTCCAGTGCGGCAGAATGTAACAAGTTGTGTTGCACAGTACTGTCTTCAATGTGGTGCCTGATGCTGTAATGCAGGTATTGTGTTTTGCTGCACTATACTTAACTGTGCAGTGCTCTCCTGGAAGGATATACTGTACCACAATTTGGTTATCACAGTAACACCTTCCAAATAAACACACCTTCTCTTAAACACACTGTGCACTGCCAGAACAATACATTCAAATCATAGAAATCGTCTTTAAACACCTAAATTTGGGCTGACTTTTTAGAATTTATTTTCTCAGAAAATCTGAAGCCAACAATGACTGTATTTTTGCTGTGATATAGAGTGATCTCTTATCTTTCTGATCACCAGTGTCCCAAAAGTCAAAATAATCACAGTATCCTTTCAAGCAGCAGAAAAAGGGTCTACTATAAAAACCATTCCCTTCATCTCTGCCCCCTGTGGCCCACAAACAAACGCAGGTTGGTTGACTTCTCCTCAAACTAACCAATGTAATCAACTGTTACTGGTTTGCAATTCAAGTTGTGTCATGTACTATGGAGTGAATGTGCACTCTGAAACCACTGACCGAGAATCCTCCCACTACTTCAGTCATACCAACAAAAGATCAAACTATCTACTAAGGATTTCTGGAGGTCGTGCACTGTGTGGCCATGATGAGCAGGAATTGAGTAATGCTTCTTGAGGGATAACAGAACATGAGATGGCAACAGCAGAAGACATTAACAACGCTCAACAGTGATCAAGTTGAGGATTCCATTCTCTAATGGCTAGAGGGGCAGTAAACTGTTAGAGGTCCATGCTCTCTAGGGCACAACATCCCTTTCTTTCTGCTGCCTTAAACTTTCCTGGAATGAATCAGGTAACCATTTTCTGCTTGGTGGCCAGATGTTTTGAAGCTGTGAAAATCTGATTCCATGCGTGGTTCAAACTCACAACTCTCTGCTTGGCAGACTAACACTCTAACCATTTGACTGTGATAGCGTATATTACAACAACAACAAAAGTTCAGTGAATATAGGACAGTGCATAATGACTAACGTTATCATGGTGGTTGGAACAAGTTACAATAGTTGAAATGAAAGTTACAATAGTGATAACCATATTTGTAAAGAAGTGTGTGCATGTGTATGCGAGTTCAAGTGTGTGTGTGTGTGTGTATGTGAGTTTGAGAGAGAGAGAGAGAGAGAGAGAGAGAGAGAGAGAGAGTGTGTGTGTGTGTGTGTGTGTGTGTGTGTGTGTGTGTGTGTGTTGGTGTGTGTATCTGTCCTTGTCTGTGTGTTTTAAACTATTTATTCTAGGATCCAGTGATAGTAGAAGTCATGGCCGCAGTAGCGGCTGTAGTGCAACATAATGATGGCAATATCTGAAGCTGCTGGGCAAACAATTACTCAGATTTCAAATACCTCTGTGATCTTCAGGCTGGATTCGCTGATCGTTTGACGAAGGACTTTCTTTAGCTCCTTTTCATCCACCTTGGGTGGCAGATTGTGGATACATAATCGTGTGGACGACACAAAGATGTTTGCGTTCTTTAACTTCTCTCGCTTCGCTAATTCGATCTGTGGTAAAGGAGAAAAAGCAACACATTCATATTTACTACTCAGACACAAAGATGTTTGCGTGCTTTAACTTCTCTCGCTTCGCTAATTCTTACCTTCTCTCGCTTCGCTAATTCTATCTGTGGAAAAGAGAAAAAGCAACACATTCATATTTACTACTCAGACACAAAGATGTTTGCGTGCTTTAACTTCTCTCGCTTCGCTAATTCTTACCTTCTCTCACTTCGCTAATTCTTACCTTCTCTCGCTTCGCTAATTCTATCTGTGGAAAAGAGAAAAAGCAACACATTCATATTTTCAACTCAGAATAATTTTCCCTGTGTGTGTGTGTGTGTGTGTGCACATGTGTGTGTGTGTGTACATGTGTGCGTGTGTGTGTGTGTGTGTGTGTGTGTGTGTGTGTGTGTGTGTGTGTGTGTGTGTGTGTGTGTGTGTGCATGTTATTATTATTATATTATATTGGGTATTTATATAGTGCCTATCCTCGGTCACAGACCAAGCTCTAAGCGCTTTACAATAAACACACTACCTCACTCACTGCATGTGTGCGTGTGAGAGAGAGAAAGAGAGTATGTGTGTGTGTGTGCGTATGTGTGTGTAAGACTTGATCTCTGACTTTGAAAAATACACAGAGAAATACCTTCTTCATTAACTCCCTGTTGAATCAAAAAATAATTATTAACTTATTGTACATTTTGTAAATTTGGTTTTAAAACTTCCCTTTCCAATCTAGAGTAAACTACTGCATATGTGCTTCCATTCCATGTGTTTAGCATCCCTATTTTACTCTGAAGCTTTCAAAATGCCTTAAATGTAATTTTACAACTGAAGTAAGTTTTTAGAAATACTTACTTGTCCAAGCAAGTGCCTATCCTACTTGGTGTAGCTATGCTCTTGAAACAAGAATATCGAAGCACACATACAGCAGATGGGCACTAAATCCCGTCCCTCATTATTCCCTTTACCTCTGCTGATCCCCCCCCCCCCCCTCCCCCCCCCCCCCCGCCACAACTCCAAGGCATACACCACATCCATTTGTGAATTGTCTTTCATCTCTGCACCTTCATTAACACAAACCCATAGGTGGGAAATAGTGCTACAATTTAGTCAGGTAAATCTGTCTTTAAAAAAAGTGACTGGAGAGGGAAAACTTTTTTCTCATCAGATGTTTGATAAGGATGGCAGGAGGGGTAGAGAAGAAGGTTTTGTTTTGTTTTGTTTTTTTAAGAACAAGGTTACCATGCCAAATGTTCTGATTTGTCTCCCTGTGTACATCTGAAACTCTGGAGCAAATTCAGTTCTAGGCTACCCTTTAGATGCATCCACGGCTGTTCAGAGCAAGATACTTAGTTCTGAGAGGCAGGGGAGTTTACATCTCGCACGCAGCTGCAGAGGCCAAGCTGTGAATGCAGGTCAGGGAAAGTGGTGTTTTCTGCAGGCTGCTCCCCACCAGCCAGCTAACCGCGCTGTACTCGGCGAACTGAATGTCATCTGTACATAGCCGGTCTGGCAGCAATGTGTTCGGCATTGCTGAGCGGCCATTACAAATGGGGCTGTCGGTTTGATAATTAGTGGTTGTCATGAAAAATGTAATATATATGCGCTTCTGAGATGACTGAATTGGCAAATTCCCGACAATTCTTATTAATACTGAACTTGACAAGGTTTATTTTCCTGTTCATAACGTAGATACGGCATGAAAGCTTGTATGCAAGTGGTCAGGCAATATTAGAACAATGACAACACACACAAAATTGTGCAAAAATAAAGTCATCACTTTCTGGGAATTTAACTTTCCCTAGTTAACTAGTACACAAGTTTGATACATGCCTCTGCTCGGACTACAGCAACAAAAATGTTGGATTAGAAATGTGTAAGACTTGTTTGTTTGCCCTTTCACTAAGTGTCTCGCGTGGGACGGAAAAATAAAGCTGTGCATCATGTGCTTGGCCTATTAAGCATACAGAGCATGCCTGGATTACTTCTTCTTCGAGAAAGGGAATAAAAGCAACCATGCCTAAAATATTGAGATATTCCGATAGATTCAGTCCCTGCTCTCCCTTACAAATTACTGGCATTCCTCTCTTCCCTTCTCTGGGAGTGGGGGACAAACCAAAATCCAAGCATTCATTTGTGTTTGTGCAAAATGGTTTGAAAGCAATGGATCAGAAACTGTGCACCAACCGAAAATGTACACATATCAAAATTAATATATTACTTGCATCAAATATATCGAGGCATTGAATCTAACTGGTTTGCATGTGACAACATTTTGGACTACAGCAACCCAAATTCTGAATGACAAATGAAAGTTATTAACTCTCTGTTACAGTCACTTTCTTTACATTACCCCCATTACAGTCATATTGTTTCTTGAGTTACTGTCATGTTTGCTGTGGAACAATTTTCACAGTCGTTTCATGCTCTCAGTTATAGTCACTCTCTTTATTAGATTACATTATATTACATTACAGCAACTGAGAATGATTGAAAGGTGCCAGATACTGACAACATCAAAGGCAAGAAAGAGACCTGAGTTTTTGGAGACCAAGTAAAACTTCCAGACCACTTGAAGGCAAAATGTCACCAGGACTTGGTGTTATAAAAAGAAAGTAGGTCTGAACATCAGAAAGAAACACTAAATGATGTAAAGCACAAGGAGCGTCCATACTATCCTTTAATAATATTTATAAATAAATGAATACGAAAACAAGACAAATGCAGAATCAAGATTTTCTGAAGCAGTCAAGGAAACATGTGTCATGTCAAGAAAAGGAAGGACACTAAAGATAACATCCCACAAATGGCTGTGACTCAGGTCTTCTGTGAAGAACAGCCAAAGAGACTGATCGAATACTGACGGCATACTGAGAAACGGGATTTAACGCAGTTCTGTAATTTTTGTTCGGACATCTTAATTATTAAGGCCAGATCCATTCTACATAAGAACAAGGTATTTGTATGGACAGCTACGAGATAAATAAACTGATGACATTAATCAACCGAAACAACAAAGAACAAAAACAACAATGAACATATCATTATTAGTTCACGACAAACATCCCAGAATTTTCAACTGTACTTTTTAGTCTTACAAGTGAGACACATTCAGACAATGTTTGAGATGAACTTGCCTTCATTCGTTTCTTCATGTCCTCCTGTGATACCCCAGCTGCAGCTTGTGTTCCGGCACGTATCACTGCCCATCATCATATCCATCCCACACAGCATCAACACCACATCGTATTCATCATCAACACCCACATTTGACAATTATTATCACAACATAAAAGGTAATGGTCATCTCTTCAAGGAGTCCTGTTTCATATCTAGCCTTGGGATTAAAAAAAAAAGAAGAGAGAGAGAGACAGGGAGAGAGACACAGAGAGAGCGAGAGAAGAGAATGTTTGTCATATTTGCCATGTGGATCATCTCACTTTTCTTAAAAATCAATATTTACAGGGAAAAAATGTATCCACAAACACACACACACACACACACACACACACACACAAACACACACAGAGGAAATGGCATAAGCAAAACTTAGAAGTTCAAATCACAACCTCTCAGGATACAACAATTTATCAAGCTGAACAATACTTCTGAATAGATCCTGAGATGTTATCTACTAAAATCAAAACAAACAACAACAACAATAAAACAAACAAACAAATGAAAAAGCTAGTGCCCTTTAAACGGAGCCTCTGCACAAGTGAAGATTTCACCAACATACTGCATTTTCACCCACAACTCACTGGCCTTTTTTCTCGAGCAATCAACAGGGCAAGATCCTCGGGACCAGGTTAGCATCATACAGGGACCTTCAAGGCGAACTAGGTGCTCATCTTTTATATGACATGACAGTCACACTCTGGACTGTCTCTATGCACATTCTCTCCATTCTTTCATTTCAATTGATCATCATGTTGTGTGCTTTCTGTTTTTAGCTCGGTTGGTATAGATGTCTACCAACTGTGTGTGCACGCTGTGTCGCTTTGGTCAGTAAAAGGTTGGTTGGACCATTTGAATAGGAGTTACAGGTCCATCTGCCTTCCTTTTTTTTTCGTTTTTGTAAGCAGACAACATTCTGAATCAACTGTTCAGGAGGGTTTTTTTTTTTCCTTTTCTTTTTTCTACCAAGAAGAGGTCATCCACTGACAGTGTGTGATCTCCAGTCTTCTGGGTTTAAGAGTTCTGTACTTTCAGACAGATGTTTAGTCTGTACCCAGAATCTTCGGTCTGGCAATTTATTCTGGGAGACTAGATTTCTCTAAGTATGTAAAACAGGACTTGGGCTGGTCTGTTGCAGTTGCAGAATCAAAGCTGTTCAATTGCTGTGCACTGACAGTCAAGTGGGAGGCTTTGATCTGGAGAGACTTTGATCTGTGCTCGTGTTCTGAGGTTAGGTACGGTAACGTTGCTTATAGCCCAGCCAACTGCAAAGGGCCACACCAGGGCTGACGCCGAGTTGAAGTCAACTCACAAGTCATTAAAAAAAAAAAAAAAAAAAAAAAAAAAAAAAAAAAAAAAAAAAAACCTTAATTCACACAACCCTTTAAAATTCACCTTCTAACTCATGTTCTAAAGCCAGGAGAGACTTACAGAGCAGTTCTTTCACTGCAATGTTCTGACGGGCAGGGCTAGGGTGAAGAGCCTGCAACTTACAGTTTGTCTGTGTGTGAGGCACTGAGTCCACTGTGGACCAGTAATTTGTTACAGATTTTCCAGTGGTGGACTGGACATTGTATCGTGTGGTGATGATGCGGTCTTGGTGGCTGGCTGGGGTCTGGCTTCAGATGTCTGCTGGTACTGGGTAAAATTAATGGAGAACCTGATAAGGAAATGGAAGTTTCCTTTCAATTCCTATCTTATGAGAAAATACTGCCAATGCTTTAAGTGTGGATGTCTCCAGGTTGTCTTAGGAGGGTTCTCTGCCAGAAAAGAGGACAGGCGATGCTCAGTCCCTTCTCTGCACAGATACCTCAGACCATCCTCCTGGCTGTCATTACAGTGTCCAAGTGCACCGGCACAGGACTCCCTACAATACATCAGTCTCTGCCTCTCTGCCTGCCTGGGCACTGAAGTCGCCCATAATGAGGACCTTGTCTGTGCTCTTAACTTCCACAAAGAGAGTTCTCAACCCTGTGTAAAACGCTTTTGTGGCAGGGTGAGTTCGCAGGGTGGGGCAAATCCACGGATAAGAGTGAGGGCCTGATCGTCATAAAATGAAAACTGAAGAGACATAGGGCAGTCGGAGCATCTGACTTGAAAGTTCTGTAGTTTACTTGCAATGGAACTTTTAATCATAAAGCCATACTTGGAAGTCTGCAATTTCTACTATTCTCTGTACAGAAAGCAATCTGTTCAATCGAGGAACCTTGGTCTGCATAAATTATCAAACTTGCTGAAGTCAGCAATGTCAATACCAAGCTAGGCTAGTTCCTTCGCAATAAGAACTGACAATCTCTGAGGTGTCACTGTCATCTAAATCTTGCATGGCATGTGTGTCCTGGGACTCTACTGTCACCATGTCCATTTTCCTCTTTTTCCCTTTCTTGGTGAGATGCTCCATCATCACCACACGATCCAACCAGGTGAGGGGGAAAAAAGCTTTGTTTGGACCATCTTTTCAAGGCCGGTCTCCAGTCAGAGCATGCAGCACATCCATAAAGAGGATTGCTTGGTCACTCAAGGTGCTGCAGCATACTACTGTTGCCTTTTTAGCAACAAACCACCTACACATCTGATCTGCCTCCATGCAGGGTTCAGACTGTGACTGTCAGTATTTTCATTCTGTCTGTTGTTCTGCCACCTTCTCCGTCACTGCTGAACTTTCGTTCCCGCCTGCACTGCCAAGGTTTTGCCTGAAGATTACTGTGCACCAATCAAACCCACTTGAATCGCAGAGGGCTCCTCACTGTGGCTTACAGGGCTGTGACAGCTGTGGCAACGACAAGACTGTTCCTTTCACATCAGTTTCCTCCTGCTGTCTTCTGGTTCAAAAGCTGTAGCTGGAAGCATGGGGCTGGTTACACAAGCTGGGCCACCGTTGTTGAACATGCTAACATGACCTTGACCCTGGCCTTCACATGCTGAGTCTGTCCAGCACGCCTCAGCACTTTGTGGGTTTGAAACTGGACTTTGCCTTCTCCTAAACAGCCTGCCTGACAGGCTCCATCTTTCCGGATCTGGAATCTGAATTGTCCTCCAAAGCTGTAAGCCCAACCTGCCCATCTAGCAATGCAGTGTCAACATAACCCCTCATGTAGTTTGGCCAATCAGCTACTTTCTGCTGGAAAGATGGACAGGAGAGAGTATCTCAGAGCCTTGTTCATCTCCTAAATCTCCACATGCAGGCTTCAAGTGTCCAAACAATGGGTAAATGACGATTTACCCTACAATATAATGCAATACATTACAAAAAAAAACACACACAATACAATAGAGTACAATACAATCAAACACACTGTGACACATAAAATACTGCACAATACTGCGCAGCATAACACAACACTTTACACTCCATGACCAAGTCTTACAGCCTTCTCTAGCAAGGAAGAGATTCCGACTGTCTTTCTTCTCTTTGATGTCTGCTTTCTGGTTCTGTGCCTGTGTACGGCTCACAGCTTGCGCCACAACCAACCGTCTCCCTCCAACCACTATGGCTCCATCCTGCACAAAACACTGTGCTATTCAAAATACACGACACAAATGACAAAAAAACGCATGACAGAAAAATGATAAGCATTAAAGATATGGTGACGATGATGACAATGATTTTCCTTCCTAAGTTACTTACCTAACCCTTTTCAACATACGGTTACATGACAGTCATCAAAATAACATTCATGCTGTTCCTAACTGAACAAATTTTTTTTTTTCGCAAACCTAGATCTTCTAATAACGCAATCATCAGGCCATTTTGGCCATCCTTGACTTCATTCTTAATTGTGCAATCATTTAGTTCGTAATCAAAAATTGTTGAATTTCATATATCTTGGCAATTCAATTCTTGAAGAAAAGAAAATTGGTGGGGAAAAAAAAAAACACACACAGCAGGTATCAGGATACTCAGTGAGGAAATGGGACACAGAAATTCTCTGTCTACTTTAATACTGCTGTGGACAGTCTGGCGGCAAAACTAGCCCTGCTGCACATACCTTAAAACTAAAAAGTCATAAGGCATGATATAATGAATTCATTTGCACATATTTTGCACATGCACAAAATTAAACCACATTTAACAGGAGCACACAAAAATCAACACAGTGACATCCTTTATTCATGAATATAAGAAAAATGTTGTCACACACACAACTTCCACACACACACGCACACACACACTAACAGTCACACACACACAATACACACACACACACACACACACTTACAGTTACACACACACACATACACACACACACAGAGTTACACACACTTGCACACACAGAGTCACACACAGAGTCACACACACACACACACAACACACACACACACACACACACACACACACACACACCATCATTGCAGTAACAAACTGATAAAGGCATAAAAACTGACAGGACGAAGACCAACCTGAAAACTTGAAATAAAGACATGCAAGTTATGTGGCCACTGACATTCTGATGAAAACCTGATCAAACCAGACCTCGTAAACTGTCAACTAAAAATCAAACAGCTGTCTGAATTGTTTAGGCTGTCATAAACAGCTCTTTCCCTTAAAATAGCAGATGAAGTTCTAAATTCATCACAACAAATCCTACAAGCGGTTTCAACAGGCGGGAATATTGTAAATGTCCGCAGGTCACAGAACACAACTGAACATGGCGACAATCTCACCTTGTCAGACCCCTGTGCTTTGGCCAGACACTGTTCTGCAGACTCTTTGTCCACAAACTGCACAAAGGCTGTCCCTGACCAACACACAATTTCACACAGATTAATAAATCGGAAAGATGAAACAACAAAATGACTGACACAGTTGATCACATTTCATTTAAAGTGGGGACCCACAGAGAAGGAGATCTGAAAAAAAAAGGATTTCATCAATCTTTTTCCATTTTAGATATTTTTTTAACCTGTGAGCATAAAGCAGTTGAGACGACATAGAAGGTGGGACACCAGAAAAATAGTTAAAATATAAACTCCTATGATCCTTCCCACTGGTACAACATCTGTTTGTACTTTTTTACTCAACCATTTCTTTTTTTATGTGCTGTCCAATTTACACTGTCCCTTCAGTGGAATCACTCCTAGGCTTCTCGCTCTGCCTCCCCAATACACATCCACATCACCTTGCAGTCCAGAAGGAACTATCACGACAGGTCATCCTGAGGCCACTCTGCAGCAAAGACCCTGCACCAATGTTGCTGCTGCCACTTCCGCTGATGTTTTCGATCACAAATGTTATTATTCATACTGTTGTGCTGACTTTCAATGATGATCATCTGTAGCTCGCTGCTGGTCTGAACAGCATAGCTTGCCACCCAACCGCACCCCATCTTGTTAAAAAGTCTTGCTGATCATACATGAGTTGCGGCTGGGAGCATATCTCTGGCACAATACAATGATCCTGTAGGTGGATCATTGCATGGTTATATCCCTTAAACAGTACGACACTCCTGGAGAGTTTTACAAGAAACTGAACCCTTTTTTTTTCCTTCAGAATTCAGCATCATCATACAGTTTATATACACTACATCCAAGTACTCTTGTCACTATGTCCCAGTTTCCTTTTCTTGCATGGAATTTGGCTCTTTCATAAAATACATTTCCTTTCAGAATAATGTATTCATCAAACTTTGGCAGAATAATTTCAAAATAATCATGACGATTTTCTTCCTCTCCAAAATTTTTGCTGGATGGGGACTAATAATTTCTTTTTCCCCAGCTCCTCTGCTAATGTGGCAGGGCCTACAGCAACATGATTTAATTTGATTTCTTCCTTATCCAGTTTGCTTGCATCGAAGCAGCCACTGACCCATCTCATCCCACTACCCCCTTTCTCATTAACTACTCTCCCTTATACCGGTTGCAAAAGTTAAAATTTTCTGGTGGTTTGAATGCATTCATAATGATCCAACTGACCACATCAAGCTTTATTCTTCCGACAAGTTATTGTGATTGTTCATAGCTTGTTGCTAGTCTAAACAGCCTAGTGCCAACACACTATACCATGGATCACAATGAACTATCGTTCCTAACATGACTCTCTGAGACTGCTGTATTGTTTTAGTACCAAACCAAGGACTCCTTCTGTGTCACAATGAAGTTTGAGCCCATGCTGGTCAACAGCAACATTTCCTATTCATCTTCACTGTCCACAGGTAATGATCCTGAACATCTAACACACCTTTCTTTTTTAGTGAGGCTTAATTCGGAGATGCAGAGAGTGCAAAATAAAGACACAAGGGACACATACATACAGACAGCAAGGTACAAACATCTTTAAAACCTCTATAACTTTCCTCTGAAAGGATTGGTTTTCGTGCCCAAGGTCTCTTCACTTTATTGTAAACTGTGCTCAGACAAAAGGACACACATTTAAGGAGAAAAAAAAAAAACACTGTGCAACCAGACATACTGCAAGGACAAAAAGACTGAAGGAAAATAAGCAAAAAAGAATCAGGTTCTCTAAATGTACTGAAACATGTCTCAGATGTACATAAGTAGGATGACAAAGCAAGAGCTCTGGAAAACAGGACAACAGAGAGAAAGACTGTGAAGGAGATACACAAACAGAATGAGGGAAGTTAGTTTGAGAGATAAAAAGGGAAATTTCCAAACCTCTAGGCTGTCCCGTCACCTTGTCCATGACAAGACGTACATAGACCAAGTCTCCAAACCCCTGGAATGCCTCCTCCATTTCCTCTTCCTCCACTTCAAAGGGAACATTCCTGAGAGAAAGTTCACAATGAGAGATATTCAATGATGATTCTGTTCATTTATATCACTTTTAAGGGTGTGCGTGTACGTGTCCATAATGTATGAGCGTATAAATGCAAATGTATGTGTCGAAGTGTGTAATCCACAATATAACCGTTGCTGGCAATAAGAAACTGTAATTCATTTCCATTTCCCAGGATCAGGGTTTCCTTTCTTGCAAATCTTTTTTTGTTAACTGTACAGACTTTTTCAGAGGAAGGTGAGATTAATGCCCTATTAGCCTGCATTACTTAAAGACAAGTTGTTAAAAGACTAAAGTACATATAGAATTGGGGCCAGAATACCTCAGTATGGAGTTGGGGCTGGAATAGGTCAGTATGGAGTTGGGGCTGGAATACCTCAGTATGGAGTTGGGGCTGGAACAGGTCAGTATGGAGTTGGGGCTGGAATAGGTCAGCATGGAGTTGGGGCTGGAATAGGTCAGTATGGAGTTGGGACTGGAATAAGTCAGTATGGAGTTGGGGCTGGAACAGGTCAGTATGGAGTTGGGGCTGGAATACCTCAGTATGGAGTTGGGCTGGAATAAGTCAGTATGGAGTTGGGGCTGGAACAGGTCAGTATGGAGTTGGGGCTGGAATAGGTCAGTATGGAGTTGGGGCTGGAACAGGTCAGTATGGAGTTGGGCTGGAATAGGTCAGTATGGTGCTGGGCTGGAATAGGTCAGCATGGAGTTGGGGCTGGAACAGGTCAGTATGGTGCTGGGCTGGAATAGGTCAGTATGGAGTTGGGGCTGGAACAGGTCAGTATGGAGTTGGGGCTGGAATAGGTCAGTATGGAGTTGGGGCTGGAACAGGTCAGTATGGAGTTGGGGCTGGAACAGGTCAGTATGGAGTTGGGGCTGGAATAAGTCAGCATGGAGTTGGGGCTGGAACAGGTCAGTATGGAGTTGGGGCTGGAACAGGTCAGTATGGAGTTGGGCTGGAACAGGTCAGTATGGATTGGGCTGGAATAGGTCAGTTTGGAGTTGGGGCTGGAATAGGTCAGTATGGAGTTGGGGCTGGAACAGGTCAGTATGGAGTTGGGGCTGGAACAGGTCAGTATGGAGCTGAGGCTGGAATAGGTCAGTATGGAGTTTGGGGCTGGAATAGGTCAGTATGGATTGGGGCTGGAACAGGTCAGTATGGAGTTGGGGCTGGAATACCTCAGTATGGAGTTGGGGCTGGAATAGGTCAGTATGGAGTTGGGGCTGGAATAGTCAGTATGGAGTTGGGGCTGGAATACCTCAGTATGGAGTTGGGCTGGAATACCTCAGTATGGAGTTGGGGCTGGAATAGGTCAGTATGGGTTGGGCTGGAATAAGTCAGTATGGAGTTGGGGCTGGAATAGGTCAGTATGGAGTTGGGGCTGGAACAGGTCAGTATGGAGTTGGGGCTGGAACAGGTCAGTATGGAGTTGGGGCTGGAACAGGTCAGTATGGAGTTGGGGCTGGAATAAGTCAGTATGGAGTTGGGGCTGGAATAAGTCAGTATGGAGCTGGGGCTGGAACAGGTCAGTATGGAGCTGGGGCTGGAACAGGTCAGTATGGAGCTGGGGCTGGAATAGGTCACTATGGAGTTGGGGCTGGAATAAGTCAGTATGGAGTTGGGGCTGGAATACCTCAGTATGGAGTTGGGGCTGGAATCTGTCAGTATGGAGTTGGGGCTGGAATCTGTCAGTATGGAACTGGGGCTGGAACAGGTCAGTATGGAGCTGGGGCTGGAACAGGTCAGTATGGAGCTGGGCTGGAACAGGTCAGTATGAGTTGGGGCTGGAACAGGTCAGTATGGAGCCGGGGCTGGAACAGGTCAGTATGGAGCTGGGGCTGGAACAGGTCAGTATGGAGTTGGGGCTGGAACAGGTCTGTATGGAGTTGGGGCTGGAACAGGTCTGTATGGAGATGGGGCTGGAATAGGTCAGTATGGAGTTGGGGCTGGAATAGTCAGTATGGAGTTGGGGCTGGAATAGGTCAGTATGGAGTTGGGGCTGGAATAGGTCAGTATGGAGTTGGGGCTGGAATAGGTCAGTATGGAGTTGGGCTGGAACAGGTCAGTATGGAGTTGGGGCTGGAATAGGTCAGTATGGAGTTGGGGCTGGAACAGGTCAGTATGGAGTTGGGGCTGGAATAGGTCAGTATGGAGTTGGGGCTGGAATTGGTCAGTATGGAGTTGGGGCCGGAACAGGTCAGTATGGTGCTGGGGCTGGAATAGGTCAGTATGGAGTTGGGGCTGGAATAGGTCAGTAATGGAGTTGGGGCTGGAACTAGGTCAGTATGAGTATGGTGGCTGGAACAGCTCAAGTATGGGTGCAGGGGCTGGAATAGGTCAGTATGGAGTTGGGGCTGGAACAGGTCAGTATGGTGCATGGGGCTGGAATAGGTCAGTATGGAGTTGGGGCTGGAATAGGTCAGTATGGAGTTGGGGCTGGAACAGGTCAGTATGGAGCTGGGGCTGGAATAGGTCAGTATGGAGTTGGGCGGCTAGTGAGATGGTAACAGTATGGAGTTGGGGCTGGAATAGGTCAGTATGGAGTTGGGGCTGGAACAGGTCAGTATGGAGCTGGGCTGGAATAGGTCAGTATGGAGTTGGGGCTGGAACAGGTCAGTATGGAGTTGGGGCTGGAACAGGTCAGTATGGAGTTGGGGCTGGAATAGGTCAGTATGGAGTTGGGGCTGGAATACTCAGTATGGAGTTGGGGCTGGAATACCTCAGTATGGAGTTGGGGCTGGAACAGGTCAGTATGGAGTGTGGGTGCTGAACAGGTCAGTAGGTAGCTGAGGCTGGAATAGGTCAGTATGGAGTTGGGGCTGGAACAGGTCAGTATGGAGTTGGGGCTGGAACAGGTCATATGGAGTTGGGGCTGGAATAGGTCAGTATGGAGTTGGGGCTGGAATAGGTCAGTATGGAGTTGGGGCTGGAATACCCAGTATGGAGTTGGGGCTGGAACAGGTCAGTATGGAGTTGGGCTGGAATAGGTCAGTATGGAGTTGGGGCTGGAACAGGTCAGTATGGAGTTGGGGCTGGAACAGGTCAGTAATGGATGGTTGGGCTGGAATAGGTCAGTATGGAGTTGGGGCTGGAATAGGTCAGTATGGAGTTGGGCTGGAATAGTCAGCATGGAGTTGGGGCTGGAACAGGTCAGTATGGAGTTGGGGCTGGAATACCTCAGTATGGAGTTGGGGCTGGAACAGGTCAGTATGGAGTTGGGGCTGGAACAGTTTAGTATGGAGTTGGGCTGGAATAGGTCAGTATGGAGTTGGGGCTGGAATAGGTCAGTATGGAGTTGGGGCTGGAACAGGTCAGTATGGAGTTGGGGCTGGAATAAGTCAGCATGGAGTTGGGGCTGGAACAGGTCAGTATGGAGTTGGGCTGGAATAGGTCAGTATGGAGTTGGGGCTGGAACAGGTCAGTATGGTGCTGGGGCTGGAATAGGTCAGTATGGAGTTGGGGCTGGAACAGGTCAGTATGGTGCTGGGGCTGGAATAGGTCAGTATGGAGTTGGGGCTGGAATAGGTCAGTATGGAGTTGGGGCTGGAATACCTCAGTATGGAGTTGGGGCTGGAACAGGTCAGTATGGAGTTGGGGCTGGAATAAGTCAGTATGGAGTTGGGGCTGGAACAGGTCAGTATGGAGTTGGGGCTGGAATAAGTCAGCATGGAGTTGGGGCTGGAACAGGTCAGTATGGAGTTGGGGCTGGAATAAGTCAGTATGGAGTTGGGGCTGGAACAGGTCAGTATGGAGTTCCTAGAGGACCAGACGCATGATCATGGTGATCGCGTGATTGCAGTTTCAAATCTCTGCTGGGCTGGTTTGGTACAGAGGGATTGTCCCCTCAGAGTTAAAATTGGTTGACTCGATTCCCTCAAAACTCCTTCGAATGAGACTATAGGCCAAGGGTACATGCATGAACATACGCAGAACATCTTGCACGCAGATAAAAATCCCGTCACCAACCTTCGGAAGAGAAGGCGAACACATACACACATACCATTCATCCTCCATGAAAAATCTAAGGAATGAGCGATTTATATTCCACTGAACAACATGGGAAACAAGTGTTTAGTGCCAGCATGCAGCTCTTCATTTGGCTCTACCAAGGTGTTAAGTGTGGACTGTCAAAGAGCTTAAAATATGGTCTCTGAGGATAGGTGCTGTATAAGTACTATCAACCATTACTTTATATTTCAAACTCACCTTATAAACAGAGTTCTGCCTTCCTCTACATCACTTTTCCTGGCCATCTTCATCTTTTCTGAAATGTACACAGCACATTCACATGCTATTTCACCATGGAGGTCGCAGAGTGGATTATTTCACTGGGCCTGGAAATGCCTTCACTGAGAAGCCAACAAAACTTAAAGCAACTCAAACATCCTCCTTCCATGCTTCCTTCCAATACCTGGTTTACTTGCCCATAGTTTCTGTTGTTTCTATAGATATGAGGGATGAACTCAAATCAGAGTATTCATTTATGTATGTGCTATATGTTTTTAAAACAATATCTCAGAAAATGTACAACAGCTGATAATGTTTCACAAACTTAAAATTAATAGTAGGTGCATCAATCATACCAAACTTTATGTGTATCAAATGCATCCATGCACTGAATCTAGCTGGTTTGCATGTGACAAGATTTTGGATAACAACTCCACTTCTGAATGTTAAATTGAAGTTCTTAACCCCTTCCCTGCCACAGTATAAGTGTTTTTCTGTATTGCTGTGTGCCGGGGCCAAATTTTGCTTTTTGCAGTAGGTTCACTCATCTATTCACTACTCATTCATTTATTGAGATATCTCTTAGATTTTTTGCATGTTTTTTTCTTATACCCTCTGCTATGATGTGGTATCATAATAATTTGATTTGGCTGGTCATAAGTATGATAAAAATCAATATAATCAACTATTTTTGTAATAAATTGACACTTTTTCTGCATACGCGCACACACTGCAGCACATCAAACCAAAGAGAAAAGTGAAAAAACTGGTGTTCTAATTGACTGAACATTATACAAACATCTGGTATTCATATTACTGCCAGCAAATGTTTTTCTGTGTGGTAACACATGCATAATTGGGGGTACCCCAATCCCAGGGTAAAGGGACAGAATTTTGCTTTAGCGGTAGGTTCACTAATCTGTTCAATACTCATTCATTTATGGAGATATGTCTTAGATTTTTTGCATGATTCTTCCTTATTTCCTGGTCTATAATGAGATTTCATAATATTTTGATTCTGTTGCCAGTTTGGTAAAAAGTATTATGATAAACTTTTTTCAAATAAAATAATTGTTTTTGAACAATCACACGCATATTGAAACACATCAAACCGCACAAAACAATGAAAAAAATGGGTGTTTGTATTGGCTGAGCATCATACAAACATCTGGTATTGATATCACTCCAATCAAATGTTCTTTTATGTGGTAATACATGCATCATTGGGGTTACCCCAATTCAGGAGTAAAGGGACAGAATTTTGATATTGTGGTAGGTTCATGTATCTGTTCACTACTCATTCATTTATTGAGATATCTGTTAGATAGTTTGCAGTTTTCCTCCTTATAGCATGAGGTATTATGTGGTATCATAATATTTTGATTTTGGTGGCACTAGTGTAGTAAAAAGTAACATAATCAACATGTTTTGTTATAAAATGACAGTGTTCGAGCACACACATACACACTGCAACACATCAAACCACACAACACATAGAAAAAATTGGTGTGAGTATTGCCTGAACATCATACAAACATCTGGTATTGATATCATTGCCAGCAAATCATCTTCTGTGTGGTAGTACATATATCTTTGGGGGTACCCCAATCCCAGGGTAAAGGGACAGAATTCTGCTTTTTGCAGTAGGTTCACTCATCTGTTCACTACTCCTTCATTTATTGCTTTATCTATTAGATTGTTTGTATGTTTTCCCCTTATACCCTGTGGCATGATATGATGTCATTACATTTAGATTTTTTTTGGTAAGTAATATGGTAAAAAGTAATATAACCAACTTTTTTGTGATGAAATGACTGTTTTTGAGTGTATACAAACACATTGCAGCTCATCAAACCACACAAAAGATTGAAAAATATGCTATTAGTATTGCCTGAACATCATACAAACATCTGGTATTGATGTCATTGCCAGCAAATCTTCTTCTGTGTGGTAATATATACATCTTTGGGGGTACCCCAATCCAAGGATAAAGGGACAGAATTCTGCTTTTCACAGTAGGTTCACTTATCTGTTCACTACTCCTTCATTTATTGCTATATCTATTACATTGTTTGCATGTTTTCCCCTATACCTTGTGGCATTATGTGATGTCATTACATTTTGATTTTGTTGATAAGTAATATGGTAAAAAGTAATATAACCAACTTTTTTAGTAATGAAATGACTGTTTTTGGGCACACACACATACATTGCAGCTCATCAAACCATACAAAACATGGAAAAAATTGGTGTTAGTATTGATTGGACATCATACAAAAATTTGGTATTGATATTATTGCCAGCAAGTCTTCTTCTGCATAGTACTATACACATCTTGAGGAGTACCCCAATCCAAGGGAAAAGGGCCAGAATTCTGTTTTTTGCAGTAGGTTCATTCATCTGTTCACATCTCATTCATTATGTGAGATATCTCTTGCATTTTTTGCTCTTTTTTTTCTTATACCCTGTGGTATGCTATCATTTCATAATATTTATATTTTGTTAGCAATCAGTATGGTAAAAATTGATAATATCAACTTTTCTGTACTAAACTGACTGTTTTTGAGGACTCGCATGCACATTGCAATATATCAAACCACAAAACAACTTTGAAAAAAATGATGTTAGAATTGACTGAACATAATATAAACATCTGGCATTGATATGACTGCCAGAAAAGTCTGTTCTGTATGATAATACATACATATATCATTGTAGGTACCATAATCCAGACATAAAGGGACCAAATTTTGCCTTTTGCAGTAGGTTTACTAATGTGATCACTAAGTATGTCTCATTCACTTAGGTAAGTCTTACATCTTTTGCATGTTTTTATCTTGCATCTTTGGCTATAACCTGATGTACTAATAATCATATTTTGTTAGTAAACAGTATAGTAAAATTTGATGAAATCAAATCTTATGACAGTTTCAAAATAAAAAGTCATATTGCTGTATATAAAACCACACGGAACACTAGAAAAACTGATGTTAGTGTTCACTGGATGCGAGAAGAAACATCTGGTACTCACTCAGTACATGTTCATAACCCGTACACTACTTCTTTCTGTACATCTCGCAGGTTTCTGGGGTTGTTCTTGGGTTGAGCAGCCTCACCAATATAACCCAGTCTGATTATTTCCACCAGTTGAACAGTCTGGTCACACTCATGAATAAACCAGAGTTTCAGAAGAAACACCACCATGAAGGCAAAAAAAAAGAAAAACACACACGCACTCAAGAATATAAAAACACAGAGATAAAAGCACACACTGACTAACTGAAGAAGATCTATGAAAAAAAAATGCACTGCAAAACTAAGCTGTGCTACAGGATCCACACTACTCCCAGTAGTTGAACTTAGTGTGATAATCCATGTAGCACTGTGGATAGCACAGTGCAGGCTTGGAGGGGCAGTGGGGGACCGCACATCACGCCTGATCTTCAGCATCTTGGTGCAGACACTGCAGGCCCTCTGTGCCTTGTTGGGTGTCGGTGGGATGGGGAACATGAAATGCCTCTCCGTCAGCCTCACTTCATCGTCGGACCGGTAGCAGAGGTATAACTTGATCCCGAACCTGGCACGCTTGAGGGGGACGTATTGGCGAAATATAAGCCTACCCTTCAAAAGGAGTAGGCTTTCATCCACACACACCGCTCGCCGTGGCTCATACACCTCCTGAAATTTTTCATGGAGGTGGTCCAGTGCTGGACGGATCTTGTACAGCCGGTCATACTGGGGATGGTCTGGTGATGGCATCGCAGAGTTGTCGTGAAAGTGGATAAATTGTAGGATGATCTGAAATAGGATTGAACAACACTTGATCAGTGTGTGTAAACAAACACACACACACACACACACACACACACGCACACACCAGAAACAATCAAGTACACATACACACATTTGTACACACACACAGACACAGACACACACACCACATAGAAGCACAAACACACACACACACACACACACACACAAACAATGACACACAAATACACCACATAGAAGTATACACACATACACACCACACAGAAGCACACACACACACACACACACACCCATAAACAATGACACACAAATACACCACATAGAAGCATACACACATACACACCACATAGAAGCATGCACACACACACACACACACGCACAAAACAGAAGCGCACACACACCACACATTACAGAGAAGCTCACACACACACACACACACACACACACACACACACACACACACAATCATCCTCATCTATAATGCTAAAAAGAAAGACTTGGACATAGAAAAGAGTTGGAGAGGGAGGGTGGAAGGAAAATGAGAACAAGTAAACAGAGAGACTCGGAGAGAGTAAAGAAACTTACTTGAAATCTGTTTCTTGTCATTACTGAGCTGAAGACTGGAATGCGGTACAGCACCTTCTTCGACCAGTACAGCTCAATTGCAGGCAGTCGAACGATTCCCATCAGCAACACCAGACTGGGGCAAGATTGTCGAGCTCCACGCCCTCTGCCACGCCCTCTGCCACGCCCCCTTATTTGATGCTGTCCAGTGCCTCTAGCTCTTCCCCTGCCCCTACCACGACCTCTCATGACAGGAGGGGTGCTGTGCTGGTGCTGGGAATCGGCTCTGGTTCTGATTCTTGGTCGAATCATGGCCGGTATCGCTCGCTTGACCAACATCACGTGGGTCGAAGTCCGGGTCTTCTTCTTCGTGACCGCCACGAGTTCCGACAAAAGTGGATGGTGCTGGTTACCATCCATCTCTTCCTCATCACTATCACTGTCACCTGATGCTTGGAAGTCTTCGTCACCACTATCAATATCATTCAACACTTCATCTAAAACTTCCAGTGCGCTATAACGCTTCAAAACAGGTCGCCGTGTCGAGCTTCGTCTCTGATCCGCCATCTTGATTATGATAATCAGCTCGTCCCTTCTTGAATACTAAACCGACAATTTCCTAACACTTCAGTACACCGATAAAGGGATAGAACTGTTATTTAAACACCCCAATAGAGTCAGGGACAATTTGTAGGGTTATTTCCCGTGCCGATTTTCGAAATTTCGATGACGAAAATACCCCGTAATAGACACGGTTACGGGCGTACAGGATCGCGGAAACGACCCCGTAATAGACACGGGGTGGGCAGGGAAGAGGTTAACAATCAGAGTAGATTATGGATGCTCTCCATTACAGTCACTCTCTTTACATCACTCACTTTACAGATTGTTTTTTCTTAATCAATAATTACTGTGAAGCTTACAGCGGAACAATTCTCACAACATTTTCGCAAACCATAACTAACTGTTTTTATTTATCCAACATGTCTTACCACATCAGAGAAGGAGAAGATGGAGGGAAAGGGAGAGAGAGAGAGAGAGAGAAAAGAAAAAGAAGAATAAGAAGAAAGGAAGGAACAAATGGTGGAATGACTAATTCAGACGAGAAAGTACAGACGCAATCTCCATGCGGTTTACAACAAACAACTTGATACAGATGAATCAAATAGAACATGAATTAACAAAACTCTATGGTATGTCTTGTGGAGTTGTGGTCACCAATGAAAGATCCATAATTGTACAATCTTAAAGCAAAAACCCTGCACCCATTGCAGACTCAATTTTCAGTTCGTTGAGTAAAATACTCAAAGTTCGTGAGTGCAAGAAAGTAAAAATAATGTCTGTATCCCTTTTCATTCCACTTCAAGTGATCGCTGGTTTTCATGAAAGATTCTGAAAGCTCTACTCTGAAGACTGGCAATAACTTATTGAAAACAGATCTGCACATTGTGCAACTACAGTATGGGCAGCATTTTGCAAAAAAAGTTTACATGCTTTTTTCTTTCCTGTTAAACCCTGCATTATGGACAGAAAACTGAAATAACTTGTGGGGCTGCCTGGTTTATTCTTATGTTAATAAAATTTACAAAGTTTTGCCTTAAAATAGGCATATGATGTGACACTGAGGTACTCCAGTCACAAGCAAGAGTTACCGGAGACTAAAGATAGATATATAGCATTTGCCTTCTGTCTGAGATTGCAGAGAATGCATGATGTTGAAACAAAGGGAGAAAAGAAAAACACTATCATAACGTGGGCATTACACAGCGCAGTCTTCCCTGTTCCACTGTGTGGAGAGCAGACACTCCAACAGAAAATGTTCCTGTCTTCGCCAAAATCTCCTTGCCACCTCAATCCAAAGGTTCCTGGTGTTGATAAATGTGTATTTGACAATCACTGCAAGAGAGGGAGTGAAGAGCTGCATCAGATGGATTGGTCTGACTTGTTTTGAGCAGCCAACTTGTTCCATAATACTTCTCATATTCAAGAGAAGTTAAGCAGTGCCAAGAGTTGGCTGATTACTTCCTTTATCCTTGATTACAGGTGAAAATGCTCACTGTAATGGATCATTACGGCTCCATCGGAAATGATTGAAGTGTTCGTTTTTATAATTTCTCAGCACTTGACGTATAAGGTCAAACTGACAAATTATTGTCAATCTAAAGCGTAGACCTTCACCACATGCCAGTTATCTTGGAGTGCTATATCACTGGCTTAAACTGTGTTTTACCGTCAGAAGAAATCATGGATATTAAGCTTGTATACAAACAGTGACAGTGTAAGATTAGATATGACATTTTTCAATGAAACTGGGTAACTAATCATCCAAACCTCTTTGATTTTCTTCTTCAATATCTTTGTCCAGCTCATTCTCCTCATCTTCTTCATCATCGTCCTCCTCATCATCATCGTCTTCCTCCTCCTCCGATTCTTCAGAGTCTGCACCTACCGACATATTCATATCAACCATAACAATACAAACAGGAACTCTAAAACCACCCGGCAATGCGCTGAGGTTAGCCTCTCTGAGAGATCATGGTTTCACTTCCAATCAGAGGTATTTATCTGTGTGGTTTTTCAATTTAACCCCAGCCTGTCATACCCAGAATTGAGTTCACTATGGGCTAAAAGGGGACGACTGGGAACACAGTCACATTTCATTAAACTTAATGCATGTGTCTCTCCGAGTGTTGCTAAATGTTCTTACCAAAACTGCAAAAGTCTGTTATCTCTCAAGCCTGGTGGACGCCATCTGATATCGTCTCTGATACAGACCACAAACTGTGCGATGTTCTTTCTAAAACAAAGAATATTTTGCTGCCTGATGGCTTTTCTCAAACAGACCATATTTGACTGTCTGATAGTCTCTTGGTCTGGCGACTTCAATACTCACATATTTTTTCATTTACATTTCTTTTCTTTTTACAATCATATATCCATCCACCTGTGTTCATTGTTTTATGTTTGTTTGTTTGTTTTTTGCATGCATGCAAATGTGTGAGGCTGCATCTTTGTAATGAATCAGTGTGTGCTAAAATCTTTGTTACAGCTTGGGATCCTTTTTAGCTGATAATGATTCTTCTTTTGATTTATGGCTGCAAAATCTGCGAAAATGAAAATGTGATGATCGTAAAAGTAGTAGACTAAAATTTCAAACATATACTTTGTATAAATAAGAATCAGTGACCTACTTAAAATACAGATGGAATTCTATGAACTTACTTACTCAGTCTCTGTTTTAATTAAACACAAGATGATATGACTTCGGATTAATTTTGTATCATCCATATCAAAATATAATATTCTCCGAAAGTGTTAAGATTTCCGTAAACTTTATCTGTTTCGTTGTGGGGAAACACTTTGTAGGAATGTTCAACAATCACTGCTAGACAATCACAAATGTTATGGTCATGTAAAACAATCATTGCACAATAACTACAAATGTTTATGATAAGAAGTTCTGCAAAACTGTAATAATTCTTGGTATTACAGACAGTGTAGAAGTTCATTTCAAAGAGAATATCATGTAAACGCTCATTTTATCATATGTACGGATTAAACTGATATATTTATGTACAGTAAACATAAACCACTGACTGTCACAGGAACAAAATATGGCATAAAAAAAATCACAAATAGTTAGTGTCATATGAATATCACGAGCAGTGAGAGAATAAATTTTATCATGGAGTGTTTAAAACACAGACTGACAAGTAAACTAGGTTTACCTACCCATTATTCCAATAACATTCCATTTCTTAATTCTGTAAAACTTTTTTTTGTTGTTGTCCTCTATCAATCTGGTTTATGCGTATTGATATTTTCAAAATAAACAAAAATGTTTAATAAAATAATTCAAAGGTGTGCGTGCATATGTGTGTGTGTGTGTGTGCACGTGCATGTTTCTTGTGGGTGTGTGTGTGTTGTGTGTGTGTGTGTGTGTGTGTGTGTGTGTGTGTGTGTGTGTATGTGTGTGTGTATGTGTGTGCATACAAGTGAGTGTGTGAAAATGATAGGTTATCCTCCTGACCTGTGCTGTCACTTTCAGCTTCTTCATCTTCTTCATCTGATCCTTCTGAAACTGCACACAAGACCGTATTTGATACACAAATACACCTCAACATGAATATACTAATTCTTATTGTTCACTGAATTTATCATTTATACTGCTTTCATGCATTCATATAATGTACCTCCTATATGGGAGACTGAAGGCAACATAGAGCATCCTTTTCCTTTCTCCTCTTCATTAAAAATTTTTTTTCCCCTATATATATCAATAGTTCTTTTTCATTTGTATTCCCATCTGAAATAGATAAAAAGATTCCTTAAGATACATATTCAAACTATTTGATGCATTTATATATTCCTTATGAAAGATTTCACAAAATTGACGAGATTTTGAAGGCCTCTTATTTCTTGATAATTTCAATACTCTCAGTCGCAGGTTTGCCATCAAAAAGAACATGATCTACTTTTCAGCAGGACAGAAATATACTGCAAGCACAGGACAGTATTCCAGAGTTCAGCATAACTGAAATGACCTGCTAGCAAAGGAGACACACACACACACACACACACACACACACACAATGGTAATTAAATTAAGATCTTTCCTTTCCATACAGGTTATTTGGGAATGGTTGAGTGTTTAGACTCTACTTTCCTTTCCTTATTGTTTATTTGGGATTGGTTGAGCATTAAGACTTTCTGAGGAATGAGCTGTAACTCCTGCAGCCGTCATTTGTGATTTGCTACATAAGCTTTTTTCTTTTTCTCCCTGTATGAACTGTGATAGGCAAAAATTAAAATGATAAGTGACAGTGATAAAGGCCAGTCCACACAACATATTTACAGATGATTTAGCAGGCCAAGCATCGCTAAATTGAAAAAGACAATTAAGACATGGCTACTGACTGTAAGGAACACTTAAAAATAGATTTTGACTGCCCAAGCATCGCTAAATTGACAAAGACAATTGAATTAAACATGGGCACTGACTGTAATGAACATTTAAAACAGATTTTGACCAAGTGGCAATGACTTCATAGACCAAGATGTGTCGAGTCAGCATCAATGCTCAGATCAACGTCCTCATCATCAAAGTGCAAGTGAGTGACAATGTCCTACACATCAATGAAATACAACCACCACCTAAACATCAGACTACATCCACTGCCAGATTTTTCTACATAACTTGGTGCAAGTACACTTGCAGGTCTAGTGTTTTGTTTCTTTCTTAATAGCTTCCCTTAAGTACTATTCCAGTATCATTAGTCTGTCTGGTGCTCTAAACGATTAATATCTAAATTTGGTACATGTCATGTCGACAAGTTTGGCTGAATCCTGTAAACCGTATCTGCAACGCATCCAAGTTTGTTTTATGGCCATGAGAAATCTGTCAGAGTGTGGGATTGACTGTGAACATATGACTGTACATAGCTGCTCCTGGAAAAAGATATACATGAGCATGTGCAAAGAACTGTCACAGACCAGATGACAGCATAGAAAATTGATAATGGCATGTGAATATTAGTGGGTTGTATACCTGATGATTCCTCATCTGAGGGTTCCCCATCTTGCACATCGTTGTCTTTCTCCATCTCTTCAGATGCTACCAACAAACACAACATGCAAGATCCATTAATTTGTTGCAATTCAGAAAGGAGATCCTCTTCACATCACCCACTCCCCATGCCTGTCAGGCTCAATGGACACAGGATGTGTTGCCATCAACCATTTGTATGGGAACGATCAGTAATTTGACGATAAAGGCTTTAACATGACCTGAGTTGGGGGAGAGAGAGACAGAGAGAACGAGAGTGAGAGAAAGAGTGTGTGTGTATGCAGTCTTCAATTTAATGTCTATTCACGCTTTGTGATCTTAGACACACAAAAAAAGAAAAAAAAAAAGAATGCAGCAACAATTAAAATAAACCAAGTAACATCAAACACAAAGATACAACATTTGTATTTCATTACAGGTAGATAAAAATTGGACCCTTAAGTTAATGGTAATCTAATGTCACATATTAGTGAGGAATTATTTAAAATTTCATCCAGGGAAGATTCAGATAAAGCAGGCAAAATTTTTTTCAACTGCTAACATCTTAGAAGTATACGCATATTTGATTTTTTTTTCACCACGTCATTAGTAAATTTTGCTTTAAAAGCATTTTATTTAAGTCTGTAAATCAAACAGGTAACTGACCTTACATGATATAAGCCGTTTCAAGTTCTTAAAATAGTATCATACTGTGGTGGCTGATTTTTTGAGTTGGACAAAAAATACTTAGAATCCTCTAGCTTTTTACTGAAGAGCTTCCAACATGCATTCTGTAAGAATCTATATCCCTCTAGAAAAGACAGAGGAATATTTAAAGAACATGCATCATCAGCACATTTTGCTGCACTTTTTTGCCAGTCTATCAACTCTTCACAACTTTAAACACTAGTTAAAGTCAAGTCTGATTGCTTATACCCCAACCAACCACAGAGGCGGCATGAAGGCTGAAAACAACAGTTACAAGGCCAGACACCAGTGACAGTGAAGGAGACAAACCTTTATCAGCCTCTTGCTGGGAGCCAGCAATAAACCTGTCCTTGGCCACTGCCCAGTCTACTGCCACTGGACGACCTGCAATACATGAAAATCCATCCAACATTCCTCCATTAGGTTTCCATCTACTTCTGAACTCGTAACTTTCAAAGAGAAAAGATTGTTTCCCTTTTTTTTTTTTTTAAGAAAGTGGCATTTTCAACTCAAAAGGAAGAATTGTATGCCTACATAATACAATCAATGCATGCTCTACAACTCTTGTTGTGTAATGTAAAAACAAACAAACAAACAAAAAAAGGTTAAGCCATAATGAAGCTGCAGCCAGCGGAAAGTGACATAAAACGTAAATGCTAAGTGTGGAGTCCCCAAGGGCTAACTTGGACTCATGCCAACATCAGAATTATTACAGAATTTAAAAAAAAAAAAAAAAAAAAAAAAGCTATTTTGCTATTTTCCTAAAACTAAACTAAGATTCTTTTTGAAGTACGCTAGTCAGTGATGGACATCTGTACAGCCCTCTTGGAATATGGCTTTAAATGCTAGGCAAGAAATAAAGGAAAGCTATTCATCCTCTTCACTAATTAATTATCCTGCACCCCACCCTACCCCTACTGTTTTTCGTCTGGCTGCACAAATTCCAAAATTTTAATACATAATTCTATCATCTCTTGTGTCATTTCCTCATAAAGAACTGTTTTCATTCATACGCCACTCTGAGTCTCTAGGTTAGATACACCAGTGAAATGTTTTAGTTTCATATCCACGCCTCTGGAAACAGAAGGCAAATTGGTCATGACACTTTCAACACATCATCTCAAACTCTCTCTCTCTTGCTACATTGTCTATAACTTTAATTTTTGTTTAACTGTTCATATAGGTCAAATTCCAGCAAATGAATCATTTACGTCTGTCATAAAAAGAGAAAAATCTGCAGAAAAAAAAGAGACACCCTCTTTTGGTGAACTAAAATGCGCCATCCCAATCACAAGTCACTGTCAAAATCTGGCTAGTTTCAAATCTGCCAAGATGATCATATAATAATAATAATAATAATAATGAATACTTATATAGCGCCTATTCTCGGCTAGAGACCAAGCTCTAAGCGCTTTACAACTGACACTCGCTTACACAACAGGCTGCCTACCTGGGTAGTGCCGACTGAAGAGCTGCCAGCTGGCGCTTCATTCAGTCGTTTCCCGTGTCATCCAGTCAATATCGTTCAATATCGTTCACTCAGTTTCTTTACTTCCTTCATTCTTTCCATTTCTTACGCAGGGTGCATGCTGTGTGTAACGTGTCATCCATACCAACGGCCAAACTGGCCTACTCTTCAGAAAGTTGGCGATGGGATTTTACGTGTGTGCAAGATATTATGCGTGCGTTCACACACGGAACCTCGGTTTATAGTCTCATTCGAAGGACTGTATGGGAAATGGAGTCAGAACTAATGTTAACCCCGAGGGAAAAATCCCCCTGTACCGAAACGCCCTGGCGGAGATTCGAACCCGCAACCCCAGGATCACCAAGATTACGAGTCAGGCGCTCTACCAACTGAGCTATTCCGGCTCCCAAGAATCATCCTAAGAGAGCCACCTGGATTTAATGCATCAGAGAAATCAACTGTATTCGTAAAATTTCACAATACAGTATAGCCTTCACTCTGTCTGTGTGACTGTAACAGGTAGTCGAACACAACATCTCAGTGACTACATGAGAGAGGCACTCACCCATGATCTCCTGAGCGTTCATTCCTGCCACAGCTCTCTGTGCAGCCTGCAGGTCTGTGTACTGGACAAAGGCAAACCCCCGATTCAAGGAACCTGGCAGACCACACAGATATCACCAATACAAATCAGTGCATGTGTGCAAAGTATTTCTTTTCAGGTACTGTCACTTGAAATGAGTTAATATAACTTATAAGAACAAGCTGAGTTTTCATGGAGTTTGTGTGCTTGTTTCTAGTTGGGATTTTGAATGTGTGTGTGTGTTTGTGTGATTTTAAGAGCATACAATCTTACTCATGGTACCGGTAACATAATTAGACAGTATCTAATTGACATGTCCCAGCACCTTTAGTATCTGTAAAACACTCCAGGCTGAGATAAAGGCATCCCATTTCCCTTGGATTCCCATGATAACAATCCAATTTGCAGTATATATTTGAACTAAACTGACACTACTTACAACACACACACACACACACACACACACACACACACACACACATACACACTAACTTAGCCACCCAAATTTTCATTAGTCATAAACATACATGTTTCCTGATGAATCTTTTGTTGTAATCACATGCAACATACCTTTCTTGAGGGGAATTGCAACTTCAGAAATGGCACCATACTTCTCAAAGTGAGCTCTAATGTGTGATTCCTTGCACTGAGGAAGAAACAAAAATAATCAACAGCAATTAAAACCTGTCCAAAATCTAATGAATATTGGTGATAGTTCAGTCACAGTTACAGCTAAGTTAACTTCTGAAAATGCAAAGGACCATTAAACAAAGCAAATTCCACAGCTTAAAAAGCTGTAAAGCCTGAAAGAAGAACAGTTCTCATTCTGACTCTTCTACTCAAGTCTGAGTGTGCATACACACAATACACTATTTGGAGTGAAAATCTATTCTCATTTTAACAAACCAGAGACAGTGAAAACTGCTCGTGGAAGAAACTTGAATGTCACATGTGATGACAAATATCAGTTATCACTAAGACAGCAATGTCACTTGTTGTTCTTAAAAAAAAATATATGTACAGGTGTCAAATATCTGACAAGCATTTAAGAAATCACTTGATTTAAGGCAGTACTTAGATGAGGAATAGTAACCTACTGAAGAATATTCACTGGGGCAACAGTGTGCTTTGGGCTCACTGGAATGGGCACAAACTACACCCTATTATTCACTTCATGGGCACATTGCTCCAAATTTCCAACAAACACCACAGGTGTCTGCATATCTCAAATCTGACAGTGTTACCCTGGTATACTGAGAAAGGAAATGTCCATGCAGAGCACTGTCCTGTCTAAAACTAAAACTAAACTCTCTACCATTATCACAGTTAGTTTCATCCTCTTGGATCACTGTAAAACTGCAAAATACAATTTACGTTAAAAAAAAAAATGATGTCATCCTCATTCAATCTCAATACCTGTAAGTGTAATTAACCACTGATCCATTTCAGTTGGCACTTAAAGAAAAATTATGGTAACTAGACCTTAATCCCCGAGTCTCCGACAACTCTAGTTACAGAACTTATTCATGGTGATTTCCAAGTACGTCACAATGCAGCACTGAACTCTGCAATCATTTTGCTTCAAAGACAGACATCACTTCGTCCAGAAAGCAACATTACTGCTGCAAAGGGCAGGAAACTTTAGGACGGGATGAAATGTGCAGGCTGTTTACCGTGCGCATACAATCCTGAACACTTTCCTCATTCTAATTCTGCTTTCCTTACTCTCATTCTGCTTTCTTTATTCTCATTCTGCCTTCTTTATTCTCATTTTGTTTTTCTTGCTCTCATTCTGTTAGTCAGTCCTAGGACCCTCAGCGCCAACCTTGCACTGAAGAGATCAAGCTAAGTGACAAACTCGTTCATTTTCATTGTCCAATTTGTTTGTGTCTTGCCTGAAGAAGACCTAAGAGGTCGAAATGTGTCGTGTTTTGTCTTGTGACTTGTTTGTCCACGTTTCTCTTGGTGGTTCGCTAACATTTATTTATGATTTGCTAGGACCCTCAGATTTTCCCTTTGGAACTGATTTGCTTTTTGCTTCCAGTGTCAGCAAAATTCTGACAGCACTTACTGCACACAAAAAGTGTACTAAAGTCTCTCTTCTTTCTGGCTGAGGTATACATCATATAAAGCAATGTATTACCGACTGGCAATTACCACACACGAGTCTTCCAGAGACAGATCCAATGACAAGGTCATAAAACTTCGCTTGTTCTGAAAAAAAAAAAAGGCTTTGAAGTTCTGTGGCCCTCTGTGTGCTGCCTATGCTGTCACCTTCCCCCCTCATCCACATCTTTTCATGCCTGAAGATTCTGTCAGTAGTGGCAGATGCTTGCTGGTGTCATTGATGGAACACAGTGAGGGTTTTGTATACAAAGGAACACGAAATGCCCTTATCATATACTGGATATGGGACCAAACAATTGTCAGCAGTATGACCAGGGACAGTAGCGTTTTGCAAGTTCTCAGTTAAGTACATAAATGCCCCTCACTAAAGGATATTTACAACCATTTTCTGAAGAGGAGAAAATAAAATGATTCTCATCTATACCCACTCACGTTGGTTGTGTCTTCCATATTCTGAATCAGAACTGCTACTAAAAATATCAAAGCGTGAAACTTCTTCCCTATGTCCACACCTAAGGCAAGTCCAGATCAAGGGCACTGTATCGGTGTGCGTACGCACCCTCGAGAGGAAGAAAATCATTCAAAGTCGGTCTCTGGCTAAACAAAAATGTACTGAGTGGTGGTCCTGTGTATGCTGGATCAGGATAGACACCACCAAAATGACTCAAAAGCAGTGAAGCATCTCCTCTGGTGAGGTGCCCTGTAACTACCTGATGCCGACTACTCCCTGTGGACTGCTGCTGCTGAGAGAGTGACCGGTGAGTAAGGGCGTGTCACCACATGAAGGAGCTGAACCGGAAGTGGGGGAGTAACGCCATCAGGAGGAGATATGGAAGATGAGAAAGCAGCCCCACACAACCCTCCCAGAGACTGCTACACTGAACCATCGGCTGCTCTGCCCATGTGTGGGCTCATGTTGGCCAGACACAAACATCTTGTGTCCTCGGAGTATGAAAGAGTACATCTGGGTGTGGGTGTGCGTCATACCATGACACACCCATAAAGAAGGCAAGGAACACAGAACACAAAAACCATCACAAAAACAGCATCGAACAAAAGATAGAAAGAAAACACCTCTTCGAAGCGTATAGTTTATTCTTGCTTCATGACCACTTCCCTTGCCCAATCCTTAACCAGTGTACAAGCATTAGCCAGACCTACCTTGAAAGGCAGGTTTCTGAGGATGATCCGACATCTCTTCAGAGGTTTCTGCTTTGGTGTTTTGTTTTTAGGCTCCGCTCTCTGGAGTCTTTTCTGGACTGGTTCTGCTGCCACTGGCAATTCTACACAAAGTGATGGATTAGGAAGAAATGAGAAAGACAGAGAAAAAGAACAAAGACAGAGAGAGAGAGAGAGAGAGAGAGAGAGAGAGAGAGAGAGAGAGAATGAAACAGATGCAGAGATTTTATGAGAAATTAATACATTCACACAGGCATACTGGGAAAGCAGAACAAGCGACAGAAGTAAGAACTGAGTGTAAATAACAAACTGAGCAGAAAGCATCAACTTGCATAATAGAAAAAAAGAAATAACTGAACGCAGAACCAATCTGAACAGAAAGTGGTGACTTACATATCATAACTGAAATAAAGTTTTATTTGAATCAACAAACTAAGGAAGTAAAAGAATGCCTATAGCTCTTTCTCTATGAACATTCTTGATTAGAAAAGAAAAAAAAGCTAAACAAATTGTGACATGCCCATGCAATAGCTATTCCACACACACACAGAGGAATATTCATGGATACATTTCAAAGAGTTTCTCCACCACTGGATTATGACTTACTGCTTTCCTCTTTTGTGCTTTCCTGTGGACTGTCACCTCCCTCCTTCTTCTGTTTCTTCTTCTGGTTTTTCTTGGCATCAGCAAATGAGATGACGACTTTCCTCCCATCACAACGTGTGATGCTCTCTTTGGCCTTCACCGCATCCTCTCTGATGATCCCAAAGAAACCACAATCACATATCATGCAACTGCTTGTCCACACAGAGCTGAATAAACTGTACCCAAAAGTTTCTACAGAATACACATCCAGGCCTACCAATATCATCAAGCACATTATGCATTCTAATATAACAATATCCAAAGCACATATATATGTTCACTTGAAATTTGCTGTTGGAGTACACCTCTTTAAACGTTAGTTATTTTTTGCTCAAAAGCACTTTTACAAAAGAAAGCACAGAGTGCAGCCCTGAATAGTCCCAGACCAGAACCAAGCTTTATAGTATCATATTCAACATCCTCACTGATCATCATTTAGAAAAAAAAAAGCCTCAAGTTCTGTGGCTCCTCATGCCTACCACTTGAATGATCTCAGTTTTAACTTTGTTCCCATGTCTATGCCTGTGGTGAGTTTATGTCAAAGACGTCAGTATTGGTAAGCTGATGGAGACTTATCCCTGCATGGATATGGCGGCACTCTCTAGAGAGGCACACATACTCAAGATGACCTAGTCACTAAAAAATTGTATTGATTCGTACAGGGCCTAGTGGGTGGTGCCCTGAATACACCCCGTAAGGACCAGTACCTCTGAACTCCATCGAAGTGACCTGACCAGTGTGCAGCCTCTTTTAACTCTCTTCAGTTCTTTCCCTTGAATTTCTATCACCAGTGATCGATGGTTTTCTTCCCGGAATTCTGGTATTCAAACAACATTTTTGTTATCTGAAGCAATATATCGCTTAAAAACCCGAAACAGATACATTCATCACAAAAAAATTATTATTTTAGAAATAATGCGCAGAATGTTACGAGAAAAAGAACATCCATCATGCAAAATGCAAAAATCTCAAAAACTGTTGAGAGTTAAGGGTTATCTCATGACAACCTACTGCAGCTGCCCCTGTGGAGTCTTCGGCAGCAAAAGGACAAATTTGATTGTGTGTACGATGGTGGAATGAATGGCTGAGGGATTATGAAAGAGAAAGAGCCCACATATACACTCAAAAAATATTTGTGGAAAACTGGTCTTTTTTTTTTTTTTAACTTCTTTGCTGTCCACAGTCCCTTTAAAAGCTATAAGCTTCCTATTGAAACAAATCCATCTATACATAATCAAAATTACCTGTAGCCATATAAAAGTTTTGAAAATTTCATTCGCAGGTCTCATTCATGTTCATCTATCTTACAATGCCAAAAATCTCTCAAGTAAAAACAAACTAGAAAATGGCATTCACATCAACAGTAAACCCAACATTTACGAAGTTCATTTTTTGGAAGCGTGGAGAGTTTGGCCGGTGTATTTCCATAAAATGGTGTATAAAAAAATTTAAAAAAATTAACCAAAACTGCATCAGTACAAAATGTGACACACCAAGATCTGACAAACCAGCTTAGCTGCTCAAGACAGAGTAAGTATGGGGAGGGTATCTTATCATGTTAGATGTTATCAACTTACAAAATCACATGCAGGTCATGTTTATCACTTTATCATTAAAGACATACAATATTTTTTGTATGTATAATGCATTAAAACAATATTAAAACAGGCTAGATCTACACAGAAAGTATTAAATTTCTCCACAAAATCTACATAGTTTGAGGTCTTTCACACACCTCTAAATTGTAATGTTTCTATCATACAGAGAGTGATTTACATCATATTGTTTATCAAAATTGCGTCAAGAACATTGTGAATTGCAAATGAATTCAAAACAACACAAAACGAAAACAAATATGCTTTCCTCTAGGTCTGTGATGAGGTAATGTTCTGATTCTCACGTAAGAAAAATACCAAACTGCATTTGCTGGAGCTAGGATTTTTGCAATGATTAAATTTCAGATTTAAAGCTCTTCTGTTCAAACCTCTATTCTGGTTATACTGTTGCAGTTCTGATTAGGTTTCTGACAAATACGACATTTACTACAAATCTAAATCACATGTGCTTTTGCAATTATCAATAATCTAAAATTAACACATTTTCAAGCTTACAAATGCTGCATTAAAGTTTAAACATTCATTACAAATCAGCACATTTTCAAACTTACAAACACTTCATTACAAAGGTAAATGAATACAGAGAGGACAAGTTTACAACATTGAAAACCGAACATATCCATAAAATTAACAAACTTTCAAGCTTACAAACACTGCATTAAACATTTATTATAAAGGTAAATAAATAAAAGAGGATACTTACATCATTGAAAACTGAACATATCCATATCCTTTGCATTTCCCAGAATCTGGAACACGCACACAACATACACAAGATCAAAAAAATTAAAGATCAAATTTCCTGTGAGCTGTATTGGAGTGTGGAGGATTTCAGAAAACAAGACAATGAACAATAAAACAAGATTTAATGTAATGTCTGCATCAATACTGTCTAGTTAAATACTACGTACCATTCATTTACAAGTGTGTTATGCGATACAGCAACTTTTAATGAATTCACCCACTGTTAATAAAGCTTGTTTATCTGCAGAAAATCAAGAATACAGACTTCAGACATAAATATCATCCTTTTGGATATTAACCATTTACATACATTAGAAAAACTGGGACACTCCATGATGAAATGAAACTCATCAATTACAGTATTCATGTCTCACTTTCTAACTTTTCAAGGCAGTCTTTAAAACTAACAGTGGCAGTAACATTTCAAGATATATAATCTCTGTTAAAAAAAAAAAAAAGCGTCTGCAATTCCTAAACACAATCAAATCCTGTATCATCTAATATTTGGTGACTATTACCCATCCAGTCTGATCGATACTACCCTTTGGTATACAAATTATAGAACAGACTATAAATGTGTAGGATTGTTTTCTGATTGGCCAGATATGAGAAGTCTGAAATCTGATTAGCCTTAGTTTGAAATGGACTGGAAAAGGACATTCCTGTTTCACTGTATATTAAGTAATTCGTTACATTTCTCTTCAGTCAAAATAATTGCTTCAAGTATTACATCTGTGTTTTCTCTACAATAGAATTAGAAATATTTTCACGTGCTGACAGCCATACAAAAAAACTGAACAATTGATTGATATAAATCAAGAATGACATCCAAGGGTAATTTTGATTTCTTGATGCCTGCATCAAGAAAATATTGCCTTATAGCATGTTCCCTACAGCTTTCTTTCCATCTAAGCATTTCCACTTTGATACCAACCTGTAGGCCTTTTAACAATCAACAGCTTAGTTGCCCTCAAATCTAAAATGAACTTTTCAGTTCTTATTTATACTGAATATAAACATTTTTGTACGTACTTACATCAAGTCTCCACTCACGACAATATTTGAAGGAAAAAAAAAAGTAAATCCAGAGCTTTAATCAAAACGACTCTTGAGTTGACTGCACTAGTAAAAGTGCGTCATCGACATATTAAAAAAAAATGTGTGTGCACTTACTGTTGAGTGTTACCAAGATCTTTCACCCTGACAGTGATGTAATGACATCATTCTTTAAAAAATGTCATTAAGTTAAAGTGAAAACAGAACAAGAGAAACATTTTCTTTTGGTCTGACACCACACAACATCAAAAATGACCAGGTCACTTTCCGCTTTCAGATCTTGACTCTGTCATGCATGTTAACAATCACTGTTAAACCTTTACCTTGAATACCTTGTTGCAAAAGTTAAGCACATAGCCGTTGTCTCTAAACAGTATTAAACACCTTTTGAAATCAAGAAATGCAAAAAAAATTTTTATTCCTCAACAAATATCAAGTAATCAAGTAAAAAATATGATTCAAAGTAGAATGACACTGTCTAAACCCTGCTTGATTTTCAGAATGTATTTTGTTTTCTTTCTAGTAATTCTACACAATCAAACCAAAATTTGTCTCAGTGCTTTCTAAAGATGGCACACTTTAATGTTCCAAGTGTTTCTTCTGCAGAATACAGCACAATATCCTAAATCTGGTTGTTCATTGTCTGAATACCTGCATTAGGTAATTTATCATTAATTCTGTTGCAAACTTTGTGGACATATTTTCAACAAATAATTCAGCTTTTTTATTATCCCATGCCCATATCATCGTTGATTATTTGCGATGTTTCTCTTTTTGCTGGTAACTTAATCATGTTTCTGTTTGTGAACGAGATACATTGTTACTGACTTTGATGGGCTGATCAAGGTATTATGTAATGTATCTGATAACATTGCATCAAATGGCACTTCCGGGGGAAAAAAAAAACAAGTTTGGGGCATAAGAATTCATGAACC
>CM065727.1:24774755-24779755 GCA_033310375.1 Conus canariensis
GGAATGCTCCAAGACAGAGACGAAGCCCTTGATGGTGGATAGGGTCCAAGAGTTTTAGGTAAGACGGTCTTGCAGAGCCGTACACAGCACAACCATAGTCCAGTTTGGAACGGACCAAGGCTCTGTAGAGGTGCAGCAAAGTTTTCTTATCAGCGCCCCAGTCAGTGTGCGCTACAACCCGCAGAATATTCAGAGCTTTCTGGCAAGAAGTTTTGAGGTTTTTAATGTGGCTGAGAAAGTTGAGTTTCTGGTCAAAAATAACTCCTAAGAATTTGGCCTCTTTGACAGCTGGAATGGGAGATTTCCCTATTTGAATTACGGGATCTGGAAAAAACTGTCGAAAATTATGGAAGTGAATGCACTGTGTCTTCGTAGGAGAAAAAGTAAAGCCGTTTTCATCCGCCCACTGATGAATTTTATCCACACAAAGCTGGAGCCTGCGCTGGACACTCGGGTACAGGCTTCCAGTTGCGTAGACAGCAAAATCATCTACAAACAATGAGCAGTCTAAACCCTGTTGAACTGACTTGACAATGTTGTTGATCTTGATGCTAAAGAGAGCAGGGGACAGTATGCTTCCTTGTGGAACACCCAAACTCCTGCTCATGAACATCAGAGAGAGTAGTGCCAACCCGGACCTGAAACTGTCGTTATGCCAAAAAATTTTGAATGAAAAGTGAAAGATGACCCCGAAAACCAAGATCATGGTGATCATGAAGTATCCCAGATTTCCAGGTGGTATCGTAGGCCTTCTCCAAGTCAAAGAAAATAGCCACTGCGTGTTGTTTGTTCAGAAAGGCGTTCCGAAGCGTAGATTCCAGACGGATCAAATGGTCAACTGTGGTTCGATGTTTGCGGAAACCACACTGTTCTTTCGCCAAAAGGCGATCGGTTTCGAGTTTCCACATGAGTCTAGCATTGACCATTTTCTCCACCAATTTACAGACACAGCTGGTCAAAGCTATGGGAATGTAGTTTGATGGGTTAGAAAGATCTTTTCCAGGTTTGGGAATGGGAATGATGAGGGCTTTTCGCCAATAAGGTGGAAAGAAACCAGTAGTCCATACATGGTTGTAGACATGTAGCAGGATGTGCAGACCTTTTTGCGGAAGATGTTTCAAAAGTTTATAATGGATTTCATCTATACCCGGAGAGGAATCGCTGCAGGAAAGTAAGGCAGATTTCAGTTCGTTTAAAGTGAAAGGAAGATTGTAGTCTTCCATGTTGTCTGACGAAAAGTTGCAGGGTGATTTTTCTTTAAGGGCTTTGTTTTTGACAAAACTGGCTGATTTGTTAGAAGAGGAGGAATTCTTTTCAATGGTTGAAGCAAGCAGATTAGCAACTGCTTTTTTTCTCTGTTATTAAAGAGTCAGAAAACTTGAGATGGTTCACAGTGGGACAGGTGTTCTTCCCTTTGATTTTCTTGATGATTTTCCACACTTTTTTCTTCGATGGTTTGGATGTGAGACTTGAGCAAAACTGTTTCCAAGATAAACGTTTACTGGTCTTATAAATGTGTTTGGATTTGGCCCTCAGTTTCTGATGTGCTCGGACGTTGGGCATCGAAGGTCTGCAAGAGACCCGACGTTGAGCTCTTTTGCGGGTTTTGTTAATTTCCTTGCATTCAGAGTTGAACCACGGAACTTTTGGCATTAGAGGCTTCTTGGAAGAAGTGTCGATGGTTGACTTTGCGCAATTCAGTATGAAATCTGAAAGACTTCCTGCCGGATCTTCACTTTGCAGGATCTTATCCTCCTCCAGATCCATAAGAAACTTAGTGGCAAAGAGGTCCCAATCTGCTTTGTTGAAATTGAGGCGTTCTGGTAAAGACTTACTCTCTGCATTCGTATACCGAAGCAACACAGGAAAAGTGGTCGCTACCATGCAGGTCCTCATCAACCTCCCAAACAAAATCCAAAAACAAAGATGGGTCACAGACAGAAAGATCCAGACAAGATGTGGTGCCATTAGCAGAGTGAAAGTAAGTTGGCGATTTCCCATTCAAGACACACAGATCAAGCTCCGAAAACACTTCCTCTAAAAGCAGACCCCTTGGCGAAGATCTCTCACTTCCCCATAGAGGAGAGTGGCCATTCAGATCACCCAACAGCAGGAAGGGTCTAGGAAGCTGCTCCAAGAGCGAAATGAGGTCCCGTTTGGTGACACAGATATTTGGAGACAGATACAAGCTACAGATAGTAACTGTCTTGTGGAGAGTAACCCGAGCTGCCACTGCCTGAAGCGGAGTCTGCAGAGCAACTGGGCTGTACAGAACAGAATTATGAATGAACAAGGCTACTCCACCAGAAACGCCATGTTCGAACAGATTGTGCAGGTAGGTTTAGAGAGCTGTAGCCAGAAAGTGAAAAAGTTTTGTCAGACTTCAGAGGAGTTTCTTGCAGTGAAACTAGCATGGGCCTGGACTCACGGCACAACAGCTGCAATTCTTCGAAATTGGAAGACAGTCCCCTGATGTTCCATTGCAAGACTGTATTCATTGTGGATGAGGATCTTAATCATCCATGTCTATGTCCTCTTCCTCTTCGTCATATAGAGCATCAAATGTATTTTGTAATTTCAGCTCCGCTTTTTTCAGTCTGTCTGGTGGAATTTGAGGTTTCTTCTTCCCTGGAGGGGAAGAACTCAATGGTTTTGATGGCGTTGGTGGAGGCTTTCCCCTGCACTCCACCAACGCCACTTTGCCCGAAGCCACTGTCGGGCCTCCTCCCTTGGGAGGTGGTCTCGGCTTGGGGGCCGTCTCGGGGCGACCCCCTTGCTTGGCAGCCCGCACAGCTGCAGGCTTAGAGGATGCACTGGAAGTGCATCCTCTTGTGGGTTCATGGCCCCCACCAACGGCCGTTTTCTCTTGCGATGTTCTTGAAGTCAGAATACATTTCAGAGGTTCAAGACCACATGGGTCTGTCTGAATGCCTACTACTACCTGAGGTACTCTGAGCGATTTTTTGATCACTGTCGAGAAAAGAAGCGGGGTTCCCCTCTGCTCCTGCACTAGCTTTTTTGCTTCGAAGAACGAAATCTTTTTTTCTGTTTTAACTCGCTGGATTTCGCTTTCGATTCGCCAGACAGGGCAGTCTCTTGAAAAAGAAGGGTGGTCACCATCGCAGTTCACGCATTTCGTGGATTCGCATTCACCATCATGAACTGCTTTGCTGCAGGTGGCACACACCTCCTCTCCCGGGCATCTCTCTTTGACATGTCCAAAGCGTTGACATTTGAAGCACCTCAGTGGGGACGGCACATACAGGGCTACTTTCACTCTCAGGTACCCCACCTTTATGGACTCTGGAAGAGTCGGTTTAGCAAAGGTGAGGAACAGAGTGTTGGTGGGTTTCAGTTTCATTCAAGGTAATTGCCTGTGACATGTGCACACCAAATTGTATTCATCTTCACATACATGGTGTGTGTCTAAACTTTCCCAAATATAAATCTTTGGGGAATTTTTTTCAAATTCATTCAAGGTAGATACCTGTAACATGCGTAAACCAAATTTTATTCATTTCCATGAAACAATTTCCACAAAACAAAAAAAAACGAATCAAGAATCTAACCAACCAACCAAGCAACAACAATAACAATAACAACAACAAAACTTGTCCTCAAAAATTCGGACGAACCAACATACGAACGAGCTTGATCTCCAAAACCCCAACCACTACCCCAACCCCCGTCCCTACTGTGGCAGGAAATGAAATTAAGGAGTTTCTCACCCTCATCGGGCTTTTTTTTTCCCCTCCAAACTTGATTGGGCATCTGGCCAAAATCGACGTATGAGTTGTAATTTGCATCGGGCCACCATTATTCTAACAATGTGCAGCTATGCCCAATATAGGAATATTCCGCTGTCCCAGTGTAAGCAAAAATAGGTGTCTACGGTGTTGCGAGCACCGGAATAGATGGAGATGGGTTCGGGAAGCTGCCTTTAAAACACAGAGAAATGGTTGCGTATTTGAACTGAGAAAATATAAGATCACCACAGTTCTTAGCACCCCCACCCCCCACCCCTCTTCCTTTCCAGATGATTTATATCATAAGTCAGAACAATTGAGAGAAACTACCAAAACAGTGAATGTCAAATATTTCGACTTGGCGCCTTCACAGTTACTTCAGCTTTGATGGGTGATTTGCCCTTGTCGCGGACCATTCCATAATCAACGTGCTACTGTGCGATCGATTGGGCTACATGAAACAGAATCCATCTTCTTTCGTCGAATGTAAGGTCAATGAATGTCACGCCTGCTGAATTCGACGTTAAAAATCAATATGGGTGTTAGAATAACCGGCCATTCAAATTAAAAGTGCACTATCTCCGTTATGCCGTGTCACATCAATTCTTTCATCGGCCTGGCTTGGCTAAATCTTCAAAGCTTACAATGAAGTGCGATGATAATTTTGCACATGCGACCGTTTTTAATCCAACCACCGAAGATCGCCACATTCACTTTTCAGGGATGCGTCACAACACGACTGAAGTGTGGCATGATATGAAAGCTTAACTCCTCTTTGCCAGTTACAGTCTACAAGGCCTCTTTGTACACGGCGCAGACAGTCCAAACTCTGTCGCCGAGCACAGATTAAAGACTAGAATAAGATACGTCCAGATACGGCTTCTCGGCGCCGGATGACAGTTGACTGTTACTGTCGATGACCGGGGCTGAGGAACTTCGGCGGCAGGGACTGGAACATTCTTGGGACTGGGTCTCCTTTTGAGAAGCAGTGGACTTGGACGAAGACCGACGCGTGGAAGTCGGGGTCGATCTGGACGATCGGGACGCTGCGTACTTTTTGTCGAGATCTTGAATTTCCTACAACAATGAAAACAGGGTTTTCAATGTGGTATTGAAAAAGAATTACTGAACATAACTAGAAGGGTACGTCGAACGAATCCCCGAGATCACTCTGTTGATCTGGATCTGTCCCTTGTGATCCGAACAAACATTTAAGTTTCGTCCTTGGGTGTTCACTATTACACTCCACCAGTC
>CM065727.1:24782255-24804755 GCA_033310375.1 Conus canariensis
ACAAAAACAAAACAGGACAAAACACACAAAACAGCTGTCTTGTTGCCATCGATTCTTTTATGTGTGTAAAGTACACACACACGGAGCCTCTAGTTTTTGGTCTCATGTGAAACACAATACCGATAAAGGTCTTGCGGTAAAGGACAAAACAAAAAATCGCCCCTGTCAGATTTGAACTACGAACGGGATGAGCTCGCTTCCTAGGTCGTTGTGTTATCCGCAATCTTCCTCCCTCCCATCCCACCTCTTCTCCTCGCTAGCCACATCACCACACCACCACCATCTACAAACTCATTCTAGTCTGACAGGTAAGCGCCTAGGTCTCCACCTCCGAATCGGACAGGAGTTAACAGAATTGGACGAATTCTGTAACCCGACTGCACATCAAATCGAGACAGAGACGAAACACACACGCACACACGCACGCACACACGCACGCACGCACGCAACACACACACACACCACACACACACACACACACACACACACACACACACACACACACACACACGAAGTTTAAACAAAAACAAAGACGAAGTTTATACAGTCTGAGCCTAATTCAGCCTCCTTCCATTTAAAATCCAACTCATCTTTTCATAGGAGCAAGACAGGGCCTACACGTTGTCGTGCAAGGGCTTGCGATCAAAAGAGGAAATCTCTCCGAGTCATGTTCAGCCATTATTTTTGTCACCATGCACCAAATCCAGTAACGTCTTTCTGATGGATAGACAGACGGAGACCTCGGCATTCTCATTCTCACCTGGGAGCTGGCCAGGGACAGATTGACACTGGGTCGCTGAGGGGCGGGCACCATGACGGGGGCCTCCACGTTCTCCAGGCCGCAGCACACACCGCGGCACGTGGCCGCCTGGGTGCGGCAGTAGTTGATCCAGGAGGCCCAGCAGTTGGTGAAGCAGTCGGAGAGTCTCTCCTTCCAGGACCTTTGCACGTTGTCCAGCTTGTAGATCACGTATTCCGGATTGGTCGGGCGCCTTCTAAGAAGCAGTTTTGGGGATGACCGTGAGGATGATTTGTAATAGTTGTTACGGATGTATTTCTACCTATCCGTCCATGTATGTATACACACACATACACATGCACACACTATGTGTGTGTGTGTGTGTGTGTGTGTGTGTGTGTGTGTGTGTGTGTGTGTGTGTGTGTGTGTTGTGTGTGTTTCAACCTTTACAGAGAAATGCCTGTAAGACTTACGAATATCAAAACACAGTTAAAATGAGTAAAAACTCTCTTTAGTGATCCTGCTTTCCTGTTCTTGTCTTTCTTAGCTGTTGACCACGTTTAGGCCGAGTCTCCTGGTCATTGTGCCAGAATTTTTTGTCTCTTGTTACAATTTAAAGCATGCTATCCTTTCTGTCGTTATCTGGTGACAGGGTAATGAGAGTGTACATTCTGTTCAGAGTGGACACTCTGCAGTGCATGTCTCTGACGTCAGCTGGGTTTGGCAAATAGACCGTGCTCGGAAATCTGCAAAGGAGGTTACCTGTGTTAAAGTTTGCGTTCAGCAAAGGGATCCCGCCGTTTGTATGAGACATAATTATGTTGCTGGTGGGTACTTGCAAAGCAGTTTCGCCCCATCAGTTAGCTTAACAGTTCATTCGGACAGAGAAAATATTTGACTCGCTGCATCTATGTACTTGGCTCATAAACTGAGAAGAAAGGTAACTATTCGCAATGGAAAGGCATGAGTTATCTTCTCATGTGTTGTGTTTTTTTTTCCGGAACAGGACTATTTTGACCTACCAGTCAACTTAACAGTTCAATCAGAGACAGAAAATGCCAAAACATGGGTGTCAAACGGTGCGCCTGTAATGCAGACACTGTTACAAACAGTTCGACTTCCGTTATAAATATCATCATAAACTTGTGGTATGTTTGAGTATGGTGTACCATTAGGGCCATACACAAACAAAATGCACATTACGACAATATGTAATTGTAAGATCATTTAAACGGCAACAAAACATTTCAATGTACAACTACGTGGCACTAGTCTACTTGGATTTGTTTACATTTCACACATCTAAAAAGCACGAAAATAAAACATACCAGGTTTTGCACATATACAGCTATCTCAGAACTGCCAGCTCGGAAGAGTCGTCAGCACAGGGCTTTCTCCATTTCTTCCTTTCATGTAAGTTCCAAGCTGACATCAGTTATAAAGAAATTTTCATCTCGCCTTGCTTATGTTTCCATGTGAGCACTTTTAGCTTTATTACAAATGCGCTGGAAAAATGCTGATGCTGCATTGTTTAGGCAATTACCTTTCAGCTTCTTATCAGAGACCTACAAACGCTGATGCTGCATCGTTTAGGCAATTACCTTTCAGCTTCTTATCAGAGACCTACAAACGCTGATCCTGCATTGTTTAGGCAATTACCTTTCAGATTCTTATCAGAGACCTACAAATAAACATCACAATAACGATGGCACAACGGGAAGCATTGTTTGTATGTTGGCTGTTGTTGCTGATTCTTTCTGTGTTTGTTTGCGTGGGGGATCCTCATTGTACGGGTATGGGTTTTCCTGGCGTCAGTCACGAGTTCTGTTAATATATCCACCCTTACCTGTTAAAGGGTTTACTGGCATTAGCCAGGAGTTCTGTCAACAAGTCTGCCCTCACCTTACTGGCGTCAGTCAAGGGTTCTGTCAATAGGCGAATTCTTACCTGTCTGCTGTTTTACTGGTATCAGTCATGTGTTCCATCGATATTTCCAGCAATAGCTGTCTATAGCTTTACTGGTATCAGTCATCAGTTCTGTCCCTATGTCCACCCCTACCTGTCTATAGTTTGGCCGATGTCAGTCTTGAGTGCTGTCAAAATTTCCACCCTTACCAGTCTATAGCTTTGCTGGCGTCAGTCAAAAGTTCTGTCAATGTGGCCACCCTTACCTATCAATAACTTTACTGGCGTCACTCACGAGTTTTGTCAACATTTCCACCCTTACCTATCGATAGGTTTACAGAAGTCAATCGTGAGTTCTGTCAATATTTCCGCCCTTACCTGTCTAAAGCTTTACTGGCGTCAGTCACGAGTTCTGTCAATGTGTCTACCCTTACTGGTCAGTCATGAGTTCTGTCAATGTGTCCGCCCTTACTGGTCAGTCATGAGTTCTGTCAATGTGTCCGCCCTTACTGGTCAGTCATGAGTTTTGTCAGTGTGTCCACCCTTACTGGTCAGTCATGAGTTTTGTCAATGTGTCCACCCTTACCGGTCAGTCATGAGTTTTGTCAATGTGTCCACCCTTATCGGTCAGTCATGAGTTTTGTCAATGTGTCCGCCCTTACTGGTCAGTCACGAGTTTTGTCAATGTGTCCGCCCTTACTGGTCAGTCACGAGTTTTGTCAATGTGTCCGCCCTTACTGGTCAGTCATGAGTATTGTCAATGTGTCCGCCCTTACCGGTCAGTCATGAGTTTTGTCAATGTGTCCACCCTTACCGGTCAGTCATGAGTTTTGTCAATGTGTCCACCCTTACCTGTTCATAGCTTTACTGGCGTCAGTCACGAGTTCTGTCAATGTGTCTACCCTTACTGGTCAGTCATGAGTTTTGTCAATGTGTCTACCCTTACTGGTCAGTCATGAGTTTTGTCAATGTGTCCGCCCTTACCGGTCAGTCATGAGTTTTGTCAATGTGTCCACCCTTACCGGTCAGTCATGAGTTTTGTCAATGTGTCTACCCTTACCGGTCAGTCATGAGTTCTGTCAATGTGTCTACCCTTACTGGTCAGTCATGAGTTCTGTCAATGTGTCCACCCTTACCGGTCAGTCATGAGTTCTGTCAATGTGTCCACCCTTACCGGTCAGTCATGTGTTCTGTCAATGTGTCCGCCCTTACCGGTCAGTCATGAGTTTTGTCAATGTGTCCACCCTTACCGGTCAGTCATGAGTTTTGTCAATGTGTCCACCCTTACCTGTTCATAGCTTTACTGGCGTCAGTCACGAGTTCTGTCAATACGTCCACCCTTACATGCCACTACCTTCACTGCCGTTAGTGATGAGTTCAGCCAGCATGCCCACCATTACCTGTCTGTACCTTTACTAGCGTTAGTCATGAGTTCAGTGAATATGTCCACTCTTACCTGTCTATAGCATCACTGGCCTTGGTCGTGAGTTCTGTCAACATGTCCACCCTTATCCGTCTGTAGTTTTCTGTCAAAGCGTCCACCCTTTTCCTGTCTGAAGTTTTCTGGCAATATATCCACCAATATCTGTCTGCAGCTTTCTGTCAGTGTGTCCACTCTGACTTGTCCGTAGCTTTTTACGATACCCTTGTCTGCCTAAAATCTTCTGTCAACTTGTCCATCTTTAACCGTCTGTGCCTTTACTAGCGTTAAGTCGTGAGGTCTTTTACTATGTCCACCCCATACCTTTCTCAAGCTTTACTGGCATCAGTCACGAGTTCTGTCAACATGGCTCCTCTCCCTCCTCTGTCTGTAGTTTTGCTGCCGTCAGTCAAGCTGTGTCAGTATGTTAATGCTCACCTTTGCACGGGGCTGCCGGCGTCAGATAGTTTATCACTATGATCCATTTCGCAGACCAGAAAGGAAGGAGTTCTCATACGGCCTGCCAGCATACCCTCTTCCGGCACCATCAGCTGGACCGACAGTCTTTTGGGCAGCTTTCGAGGCAATGAGAGCCTCTCGTCCTTTATCATCTCTGGACTTCGGATGTTGTCATCGAATCCACTGAAACGATTTATCAGTTAACGTTTAATGGGGAGGCTAATTCTCTCTCTCTCTCTCTCTCTCTCTTCTTTGTATATATATAATTAATATATATATAATATAGACTGTGGTGTGTCTATACTGGACGCCAAGAGCACAGACACAATCAGCCGTGTCTCCCTGATGAGTCCGATCCAGCGGACGAAAGGCCTAGGAGCAGGCAATACATATAGATCTGCCTTCGAGAGGGATTGCGATGGTTCCATCATGCAGCCAATGAAGGGTTTTCATATTTATAATATAGGTTTGCCCTTTTCTTCATCTTCATTTTTTTGTTTTGTTTTGTTTTGTTTTCAAATTTCAAACCTTTGCTAAGTCATTACTATAATGTTGGAAGAATTGTTAACCTGCACTTGTTTTCCCCCACTACTTAATTGTTAATATGTGTGTGTGTGTGTGTGTGTGTGTGTGTGTGTGTGTGTGTGTGTGTGTGTGTGTGTGTGTGTTTGGTTTCACTTATAAAACACTATTCGACATATCACCCTATAGCAATGCCGCTTGTGCTATCCATTTACCTAGCATAGATACAGACAACAGGCACACAAAACAGGGACATTTCTCTCAGTTGCTTACACTCAGGTTGAACATCCGCACCCATCGAAGGTAATACAGTAACCGGGAATGATCGCACCAGGAGAACGGGCTAACAAGACTCTTACAAGACGCTGTCACAAGAACGACAACACGTGAAGATGGGCAACAAAAACGGCAAACTTCATTTTGAATACCAGCGGGATTCGAACTCGCAACGTCTGACTGCCATTCAACCAACCGGGTTACTTAACTGAAAACAGAGGGGGTGGGGTAGAAGGAGGCAGCTTGAAGATTGCTTGTACGGCCAAAGCTGACACATGCGCACAGCAGTAAGAGACGAAAACTACGAACACAACACAAAGCACTGACACCGGTAAGATTGAAATAAAAGCAAGTCGAACAGTGAAATTATGAATAAGGGAGCTAACCTTTTGCTCGTGTTGAATGTTGAGTCAATAGTTTGGAGAAATGTGGAGGTGGGGGAGAGGGGAGATGTGGGGAGGTTCACCAAAAATAAATTCAAGCGCCCCCCCACCACACACACACACACACACACACACCACACATACGCGCGCGCGCGCGCGCGCGCGCGAGCGCGTGCACGCTCGCAGACCCACACACGTATACACACGTACTCACGCACACACACACACTATACACACTGCTTGGCATATACTCAGGGTAAGAAAGAAAAACAAAAAATTGGGTAAATCAATAGAATGAACTGATCCAGTGGTAGGATGGAAAGAACTTACCGAGATGCAGTCGAAAGCAACTCCATCTTTAAAAAGAAAAAAAGAAATATTGGTGTCAGGCCCGTCTCTTAACCCCTTCTCTCCTCTCCCTGCTACACAAACGCGCGCGCATGCGCGCGCACACACACACACACACACACACACACACACACACACACACACACATTCATATCTCTCTCTCTCTCTCTTTTGTTGTCCTGCTTTTGATGATTTGAGACACAGTTTAATCCATCCAAAATATTATAACAATCCAAGTGACTTCAGATTAACGTTGCTTTTAGCATCACAAAACGCACAGATCATCAATAATTTTGCTGTATATTTTTATAAAGCCTTTAAGAAAAGAGAAATAGCTATGTCCTGAATTACCAATTTTACTAGTCAATTGGAGTCAATTTAGTGTATGATACTTACTATATATGAACTGGTATAATGTTTTCATTTTTCTCTTTGTTTCTTTGAATTAGCTTTCAAGCAGAATATGGATTGATAGTATCATTTGAGTTTGTCTTATTATGTCTGCTATCAATGCCCCTCTTCTGTTCTCTCTCTCTCTCTCTCTCTCTCTCTCTCTCTCTCACTTTTTAACCTATCATGTTAAAGATACCAGAAAGAAACATGCAAGAAACATATTACGTGGTTGTCTCTTCTCCCTTTTTTTTGCAAGCGCTATAGATCTAACTCTGACCTCTAGCAACTCTCTGTGACTGGTGACACATTGAGCAGTGATCATACGCTTCTTTTCAGCTAAAAGTTTTATTGATTTTGATAACGTCAGTGACGTCACAGTTTTCTGTCCACGGCGCTGGGTCTGAACAGGTAAGCGAAAGCCGTTTTTTTGTTTTTGTTTTTTGCTTTTCTTTTCTTTTTTTTTATTCATTATATCTATGCAGCAAACAGTTTCGCGAAAAGAGCCCCATGCTGTAGCTTCTTGACGTGCACACCTGTTACTCAACAAATTAATGTTTGCCAGTTTCGAGATAGACCTTAATTACAAGCTCTGATGTCTGCTGGTTTCGCTTCTGCTCGGCGGTTCACACAGTTACTTTTTTTTTTCCAACTATATTGGGCCGGTCCTCAGCCATGATTGCGGCTTCATTATGTGTGTGTGTGTTGGTGTGTGTGTGGTGTGTGTGTGGGGTGTGTGGTGTGTGTGTGTTAAGACTTTCACCCTCTTTGAGAACAAGCAGATGGGGACGCATGTTCCATGGAACGCAGTGAGGCATCCACGACCACACCCCCTTCAGCATCCTCCCAGTACTCTACTATCTTCAGATGTGCGTCTTCACAATCAGACCGTCCAGCCAACGAAGGATGCACAACACTGACATCATAGGATCGATATTCAATCTTATGCGTTTAATCAGGGTACTGAGACCGAATAAGATTGAGCCGCCGCTAAACATAAAAGGCTGGAATAATGGGGTTTATGTGGTTCTGTTGTCTAAATACACCACACTAATTTTTTCAATCTGGAATAATTTTTAGACCCTTAAGCCCATAGGCTTGGAGTTCGCTTTCATTTACCCCTGAGGTGGCGTGGCCTGAGATGCTGCTGCTGCTCAGCTCCAGGACGGAGGTCTTGGCATCCAGGTTGAAGAGGGACAGGCGATGACCACTAGCGGAGCTTCTGAGGAACATGTTGTTCTGATCAAAGAGGCTGGGCCACGTGGATTCCGACAGCTGTTCCATGTTTTCTGGCAGGGGACAACACAACGTGATGGGGGTTGTAGCTGCTGGTGGTGGTGGTGGTGGTGGTGGGTGTGGTGTGGTGTGGTGTGGTGTGGAGTAGCGTGGCGTGGTGTGGTGGTGTGGTGTGGTGTGGTGAAGTGTGGTGGTGTGGTGTGGTGTGGTGTGGTGTGGCGTGGTGTGGTGTGGTGTGGAGTGGTGTGGTGTGGAGTAGCGTGGCGTGGTGTGGTGTGGTGTGGTGTGGGGTGAAAGTATGGAGTGGTGTGTGGTGTGGTGTGGAGTGGCGAGGCGTGGCGTGGCGTGGCGTGGTGTGGTGTGGTGTGGTGTGGAGTGGTGTGGTGTAGTGTGGTGTGGCGTGGCGTGGTGTGGTGTGGTGTGGTGTGGTGTGGTGTGGTGTAGTGTGGTGTGGCGTGGTGTGGTGGGTGGGTGGGGTGGCGGTGGGTGGCGACGTGGTGTGGTATGGTGTGGTGTGGTGTGGTGTGGTGTGGTGTGGTGTGGTGTGGTGTGGTGTGGAGTGGAGTGGCGTGGCGTGGCGTTGTGTGGAGTGGTGTGGTGTGGTGTGGAGTGACGTGGTGTGGTGTGGTGTGGTGTGTGTGTGTGGTGTGGTGTGGAGTGACGTGGTGTGGGTGTGGTGTGGTGTGGTGTGGAGTGGCGAGGCGTGGCGTGGCGTGGCGTGGTGTGGTGTGGTGTGGTGTGGAGTGGTGTGGTGTGGTGTAGTGTGGTGTGGCGTGGCGTGGCGTGGTGTGGTGTGGTGTGGTGTAGTGTGGTTGCGTGGTGTGGTGTGGTGTGGTGTGGCGTGGGGCGACGTGGTGTGGTATGGTGTGGTGTGGTGTGGTGTGGTGTGGTGTGTGGTGTGGAGTGGAGTGGCGTGGCGTTGTGTGGAGTGGTGTGGTGTGGTGTGGAGTGACGTGGTGTGGTGTGGTGGGTGTGGTGTGGTGTGGTGTGTGGTGTGGAGTGACGTGGTGTGGTGTGGTGTGGTGTGGTGTGGAGTGACATGTGTGATGTGGTGTGGTGTGGTGTGGAGTTACGTGGTTTGGTGTGGAGTGGTGTGGTGTGGTGTGGAGTGACGTGGTTTGATGTGGTGTGGTGTGGTGTGGAGTGACGTGGTTTGGTGTGGAGTGGTGTGGTGTGGAGTGACGTGGTGTGGCGTGGCGTGGCGTGGTGTGGCGTGCGTGGTGTTGTGTGGTGTGGTGTGGAGTGGTGTGGTGTGGAATGACGTGGCGTGGCGTGGCGTGGCGTGCGTGGTGTTGTGTGGTGTGGAGTGGTGTGGTGCGGAGTGAAGTGGTGTGGTGTGGTGTGGTGTGGAGTGGCGTGGTGTGGTATGGAGTGGCGTGGTATGGAGTGGCGTGGTGTGGTGTGGTGTGGAGTGGTGTGGTGCGGAGTGAAGTGGTGTGGTGTGGAGTGGAGTGGTGTGGTGTGGTGTGGTGTGCGGAGTGAAGTGGTGTGGTGTGGTGTGGAGTGGCGTGGTGTGGTGTGGTGTGGAGTGGTGTGGTGCGGAGTGAAGTGGTGTGGTGTGGAGTGGCGTGGTGCGGAGTGAAGTGGTGTGGTGTGGTGTGGTGTGGTGTGGTGTGGAGTGGCGTGGTGTGGTGTGGAGTGGTGTGGTGCGGAGTGAAGTGGTGTGGTGTGGAGTGGCGTGGTGTGGTGTGGAGTGGTGTGGTGCGGAGTGAAGTGGTGTGGTGTGGAGTGGCGTGGTGTGGTGTGGAGTGGCGTGGTGTGGTGTGGAGTGGCATGGTATGGAGTGGCGTGGTGTGGTGTGGTGTGGAGTGGTGTGGTGCGGAGTGAAGTGGTGTGGTGTGGAGCGGCGTGGTGTGGTGTGGTGTGGTGTGGTGTGGTGTAGTGTGGTGTGGTAAAAAGTGGTGCGATGTGGTATGATGATTACAGTAGGAAGGCGTCGTGCTGGCAAGCACAATAAGAGAGACGAAATCTACTTGTCTCACAATACATGCCACACAAGGCTGAAGGTCAAGGACGGGATGGGATGATTGGGAATGAAAGGGGCATGTAGATTCTGTTCCAAACCTGTTGGCATGGACAGGGTTGACCAAGTGTTTCAACAAGATGCTGCCACTCCTCACCCCTCCAGTGACACTCCCCAATGCTTCAGGCAACGCTTTGGTGAACGTTTCATCAGTAGGAGGCGCACAGCTGAACAGGCCGCACACTTGCCAGGCCTGAGTATCACAGAGTTTTATCTTTGGGGTCGTCTCAAAGACCATGTCTTTGGGAACAATTCTCAAGTCATCCATGAACTGAGTGAGGGGGGAGTTACAGCCAAATTTTGGGCGATGGCAGTGGCAGGATGTGTTCATGTTATTGACAGTGTTACGGGTTGTATCAAGATGTGCTTGCATCGCCGTGGGGCGTATCTTGGGCACGTTTTGGAAAGAGCATGAAACAAAAAGCTCCTCGACACTCAGGCCGAAATTTAGTGCCCTTGTGCAATGGGCACAAACTATGCTGTTGTGCGTAAGGCACCGTGACTGTCATCGACGTTTTGATGGGCCATATCATGGGTGGGGGGGGGGGGGGGGTGGCAGCACCTGTATGATTCATCCTCAACAATGGCATAGACAAACAAGTGATGTGTGCTTCAGGATCAGTTTCATTATGACCCACCCAGTCCCACAGAATCCTTTCAGACCTGGACATGTACCTGCAGATCGGGGTCAAATAATAAAATGTGCACTCAGCCTTCTCCTCCAAGCACACACCACATACCTGCATCAGGAAGCTCTGCTATTCTTTTCTATGAAAATCTAACATGAGTTTTTTTTTTCCACCTTTATGTGTACCTGAGCTAGGGATGTAGGGAGGAGTATAGTGCCGCTTCTCCATCCTGTCCCAGACCACATCGGAGAAGAATGGATGGGCTTTCATGGCATCATCTGAGTCTTGTTCGTATCCCAAACGGTATTTCTGGTTCTTCTGAAGCAGCTGCAACCACACCATCCATACAACACATACGGGAGGCCGATCACTGGCTCTAGTCTCACCAAGTCTAAGAGACAGCAGCAGAGTGTCTCTCTAAAGCGCTCTGCTCTCGTCCCGACCTCGATTTCTCCCCACGTCCATGCCTGCAGTGAGTTCCTGTTCAATTCTTTGGAGTCGGCAAGTTAATGGGAACTGTCGGTTGAGGAACGTGGTGGCCGAAACACGGTGTGGCTGCGTACGAGTCGCCGGGATGAGCAGCCTGGAGTAACGCCACTGGGCGTTCATGGGAGATAATCTTGATGAGTCGATAACTGCCTGTCTCAAAGTGCTGTCGTCAGTTTAGTGCGAGATGACCCTGTTCCTCCACCACCACCACCAATCCCTACACAGTAAAGACTCTCAATGCTTTGCACAATAGGAGAACGTTGATACACATTTCAACTGTTGTTTTTTTGTTTTTTTTTACCCCACCCTCAATGTCATACCAGTGGCATTACCCTCAAGCCATTGATTCAGTCACTTCAGTGTGATGGGTGCTGGTGCCGTGAGACTACCCATTACAGGAGACCTTTCTCTGGAGACGGATCACCGCGGTGATCTTCATTGATAGTGCCTGTTTGGGGTTGATAAACACACAGGTAAAGTAACGTTGCGTATAGCCCAGCCGACCGCAACTGGCCACATCAGGGCTGGATAAACACACAACACCACTGTTAGCCTTATCTACTGATGATAATGGTTTCATCACGGAGGCTGGCCAGACTGGGTGAGCTGCTGTTGCTGAGGCTGCTGCCGCTTGTGCTACTCTGCTCGTTCTCTTATTCCTGGTATCATGCTACACAATTACCATTGTACACAACAGACACACCGCCACTGTGCAGTGTAGCCTATTGTATCACTATATATACCTTTCTTCTCTTTCCTTTTCATCTGAGTGAATTTTTTTTTAATAGAATGATTAAATTTGAATGTTCTTGTTATCGGTGATTTACCACAACAACAACAGCAACTACTACAAGTGCTGTTACTCTTACCATTGCTGCTGCCACTGTTACTGCTAGTACTGCTGCTGCTGCTGTTACTGCTACTACCGCTACTGCTATTGCTACCACTACTACTATTACTACTACTACTATTACTACTACTACTGCTGCTGCTGCTGCTGCTGCTCTTATTTCTACTACTGTTGCAGCTATTTTCAGTACTTCTGCGAAGTAAGTGCTCTTTGTCTTTTTCTGTTTTGTTCTATCCATGTAGCCTCCTTTCAGAATAAAAGATTAAATTTTGAATCTTTTGTCGTTGTAGCAGCTAGTACTAGTCATACTACTACTACTACTACTACTACTACTCCAACTGCTGCTGCTGCTGCTATTGCTACTGTTGCTGTTGCTGCTGCTACTACTACTACAACAACTACTACTACTGCTACTACTACTATTAAAACTGTTGCTGTTACTTTTACTGTTACTACAGCAACAACAATGGAAAATACCACTACTTCTGCTACTACTGTTGCTGTTACTATTACAACAACAACAATAACAACAGATACTTCTACTTCTACTTCTTCTTCTACTACTACTACTACTACTACTACTACTACTACACCACCACCACCACCACCACCACCACCACCACTACTACTACTACTACTACTACTACTACTACTGCTACTGATGTTACAGATAATAATGACGATAAACTGTCACTGCTACTTCTAGAACTACGGCTGCTAATATCTTCCTGTTGCTGATACTGCTACAGCTATTGTTGCTGGTGCTGCTCTTGCTGCTGCTACAACAACCGCCGGTGCTGCGACAACCAACAGTCGCTGACGCGGCTTGCTACTGGTGGCGTTACGCTGTTGTTGCCACCACCATAACTACAAACGACTATTGCACAAAGCCGATGCACAAGCCAGAAACCCCAGACCCAGCAAGTGGGCAACACTTACAGCCTTACACAGGGACACGGCCTGCTCGCTGAGGCCTTTGTGATACTTCTCCTTCTCCACCGTGACCGACTTGAACACGTCCACCCTCGTCTTACCCCGAAACGGCACCTGCATAGCACAGGAAAAGACAACAACGAGGGTAACTGGAAATGGTAATGACGGCGATGGCAATGATGATGATGATGATGATGATGATGATGATGATGATGATGATGAAGATAAAACATAACAACTAAACAACGTTTTATATTATTCTATATTATCTGTGAGTCACACAGGTGCCGAACAGACCGCCTGTGAGCGTGTGGGGGTTGCTGTCTGAAGACAGGGCTTTTGACGTGGCTATTATATTGAGCAATGCTTGACCTCACGCCGCTTTTCTTCTTCTTCTTCTTAATTCATTCTTTTTTTTTTTTTTAAGATTTCGATGACCAACAGAATCCCGATAGGGGTTGTGGGATCTTCAACTTGCAGTATTTGATCGGAGTGCATGTGCACTTGAGAAGAAGGGAGAAAAGGAGAGGGTAGGAGGTGAGGACGTGAAGGATATACAGAAAGAGGGGTAGGGGCGCGGGAGAGAAGGGGTGGGACAGCGACGGACAGGTGCTAGCAGGTTTGCACCTGTGTTTACTTGGAAGACAAGAAAAAAAAATCTGGGTACGCCTTTGACACTCAGAGACTCGAGCCTGGAACCTACATGCTGAGAATCCAGCACTCTAATAACCACGTAGACACTGCCTCGTCAATATCAACAATACAAGCAAGAACAATGGCTTTACCATCACCAAGGTCGTCGTTATCATCATCATCGTCATGATCGTCATCATCGTTTTCATCATCATCATCATCATCATCATCATCATCGTAATCATTATCATCATCATCATAACTAGAAGTGCTCTTGCGAGAGCGCAGGCTTCTGCCAAGACGGAGCGAATGCTAGATCTGCCTTTTGATCTGAATTCAGGCCAAAATTTAATGACTAAAAGAAGGAGAAAAGAGAAAAAAAAAGTGGATCGTTCGTTGTAACATGGGAGAAAAAAAAACAACAGGGTCCGTAGATAGGCCGTTGCGTCTTTTTGTACTCCCAGTTCTTATAGAACTGGGAGTACTTTACAACGGGAACGAAGAAATGCTGTCTGTGTTTGTGTCTGTCCGTCCGTCCGTGGTCAAAATGTTCCACTCGCTCCAGACAAAACTATTGGGCCGATCTTTCTGAAAATTTGTAGGTATGTTCATTATGGGTCACGGATGATGCCCGATGTGTTATTTTACCATTATGGCTGTTACTAACGGCTTTAATGGCCCATAACGGTTTTCCTTCTTTATGGAATATCTTAGAAAGTACTTGGCCGATCTCTCTGAAAATTTGTAGGCATGTTCATTATGGGTCATGGATGATGCCCGATGTGTTATTTTACCGTTATATCCGTTACTTACGGCTATAACGGCCCATAACCGTTTTTCTTCTTTATAGAATATCTCAGAAAGTACTTGGCCGATCTTTCTGAAAATTTGTGGGTATGTTCATTACGGGTCACGGATTATGCCCCATGTGTTATTTCACCGTTATAGCCGTCACTAACGGCTATAACGGCCTATAATGGTTTTCCTTCTTTATGGAATATCTCAGAAAGTACTTTGCCGATCCTTCTGAAAATTTGTAGGTATGAACATTATGGGCCATGGATCATGCCCGATGTTTTATTTTACCGTTATATCCGTTACTAACGGCTACAACGGCCCATAACAGTTTTCTTCTTTATGGACAATATCAGAAAGTAATTGTCCGATCTTTCTGAAAATTTGTAGATATGTTCATTATGGATCACAGATGATGGCCGATGTTTACCAGAACAGCCGTTACTAACGGCTATAACGGCCCAAAACGGTTTTTCATCTTTATGGAATATCTCACGCGTATTCATGATAAACTGGGAGTACGTTTATATGCTTTGCATCTTTTTCTTTTTTCTTTTTTTTAAATTTCCGCTAGCAAGTCACTCTATGAATGAAAACAAATTTGATTTCCATTAGGGGCAACACCAGTAAATACGGACTGAAAGACTTACTCCCCATGCTTTTTATTTGCTTTTTTTCGTTATTGTGCTTGTTATTCACGTAAAGCGGTGCGGAAAAAATACGAAATGTCAAGTTTCGATATCATTATAAAGTTTGACATTCCGTGACAGTAGTCATTTCGCAAACAGTAACTTCTCAATGTCCATCTTCAGTGGAAAATTAACAACAACAAACGGGGGGAAAAAAACTTGCAGAATAAATCCTGGATTCGCCCTTTGATCCAGGTTCGCGACAAAATTAGATGGATTCGTCCCTGGGCCACATTCCATCCTTCCACTGAGGTTCGTTAAAAAAAAAAAAAAAAAAAAAAAAAAAAAAAAAGACAAACAAATAAACAAACAAACACACGAACGGTGACGGATGGAACATAAATTCCTAGGTGGAGGTGATAATGATGATAATAATCAAATGTGACACAAGTGATGGAAGATCATAGGGAATGTACGTTCAAGCCGGTTAGACGTACATCAAAGTCGACGGGAGTGACAAGAACAAAACAGAACAGTATGATTGGCTTCCATTGCAATTCCAAGCTGGTAACACATGAGGAGGGCTGGTTCGTACGGGGAAGAACTACCGCTTCGGTCGAGTATGCAGGCTTCTGGTTCAACTGTGGGTTTTTGTTGTTGTTGTTGTTGCAGCTGACTACAGTGCAACCTACTTGAATTTGCACAACTGTGGACTCTGACCTCTCCGTGCAGCAATGTGTACAGCAGGATGCCAATGGACCAATAGTCTACGGCCTTGTTGTAAAGCACGTTGTGGTGAATCTGAAACCAACATCCACGATTTTTGTTAATGATATTCGAGGAAAAAAACAGCACAATTCTTCGAACAATGTCCTAAGATTCACAGTGTTTATTGTAGATTCTCAATATGTGCGTGGAAAAGAGGTGGAGCGGGTGGGGTGGGGGGTGGGGGGAGGTCAAAGGACTTACATTATGCAACTTTCACTGTTTTATTGTCCTACTATTACTATCATTATCAGTACTACCACTACTATTGTTATTATTATTGTTATTATTATCTCACTATCATTGTTGTTATTATTATTGTTATCATTATCATTATCATCATTATTATCATTAAGACTACTTACGTAGCGCCTATCCTCGGTTAAAAACCAACCTCTTAGCGCTTGAAAATCCACGTTCTCGCCCACACGAGCTGCCAACCTGGGTAGAGCCGACGGAAGAGCTGCCTGCTGGCGCTGTCTTCAGTCGTTTCCCGTGTAATTTAGTCAGTATCAAGCACTCAGCTTTTTGTTTTCCCTCATTCTTGGTGCATGCTATGTGTAATGGCGGGATAAAAAATGGTCATACACACAAAAGTGTCAGAATAATCAACATGATGATTGTGGACACTAAAAGAAAGAAGAAGAAGAAGAAGATCCATACCAACGGTCAAACTGGTCTTCTCTTCCGACAGCTGGTTATAGGATTTCAGGTGTGTGAAGGATATAATGCTGCGTCCACACACGGGGCTTCAGTTTACAGTCTCATTCGAAGGACTTTTCGGGAAACGGGGTCAGATCCAATGCTAATTCCGAGGGGAAAATCCCCCTACAGGCCTACCGAAATGCCCAGTGACGATTCGAACTCGCAACCCCAGGATCACCAAGATTACAAAAGCGGTGCTGTACCTGTTGAGCTGTTCCGGCCCCATTATAAAAAAACCGCAGCCACATAAAAGCATTGGTCATTCATTATAGTGAGAATAACCACAATTTCCTTTGGATATGATTGCAAGAATTAACACACACACACACACACACACCACACACACACACACACACACACGCACACACACACGTGCGCGCGCATCCCAAGGCGACGTGTTATTGAATGCTTTTTGTACTCCCAGTTCTTATAGAACAGGGAGTACTTTAGAATGGGAACGAAGAAATGCTGTCTGTGTGTCTGTCTGTCTGTGTGTCTGTCTGTCTGTGTGTCCGTGGTCAAAATGTGTTCCACTCGCTCTAGACAAAACTACTGGGCCGATCGTTCTGAAAATTTGTAGGTATGTTCATTATGGGCCACGGATGATGCGCGATGTTTTAGTTTACCGCTATAGCCGTTACTAACGGCTGTAACGGCCTGTAACGGTTTTTCTTCTTTATGGAATATCTCAGAAAGTACTTGGCCAATTTATAAGCGGTTTGGATGATCGTGTGACAAATCGGAGCCTCTGTCCATATGTAAGTGATGTAATGCTGAAAATGGATTAAACAACCGTTAAAAACCGTTATTCTGCCGTTATTTCTGATATATATAGGTGGATTTTAATGAAATTTGGTATATGAAAGGTTATCACACACAAATGGCACTTCTATATAGTGTTTCAAAATTTGACCGTTAAAAACCGTTATTCTTGACATATTGTCCGATTTGGATGAAATTTGATATGTACACAGGCTTTAGCCCAGTGAGGACTAAAATACCGGTTTCAAAAGTGTATATCGGTTTTGTAACCGTTAAACCGTTATTTTGCCGTTTTTTTTTTTTTTTTTATTGGTGGGTTTTAATGAAATTTTGTATATAGAAAGATTATCACACACAAATGGCACTTCCATGTAGTGTTTCAAAATCTGACCGTTAAAAACCGTTATTCTTGACATATTGTCCGATTTGGATGAAATTTGGTATGTACACAGGCTTTAGCCCAGTGAGGACTAAAATATCAGTTTCAAAAGTGTACATCGGTTAAATAACTGTTAAAAACCGTTATTTTGCCTTTATTTCTTATCTCACAAAGCACTTGGCCGATTTATAAGCGGTTTGGAAAACTGGGAGTACGTTTATATGCTTCGCATCTTGTTTCTTTTTTCAACGATGATTGATGAAGCTGTGAATGACTGATCTTCCTGTGTGGTGGCTGGGGTGGGGGTGGGATGGGGGTTGGGGGTGGGGATGTTGGGCTCTTTCAGTGTTAGCAGTATGCCGTATCCCTTTCTTCTGAAAATACCGTGAAAGGAATTTGTTCTTTTCTTTTCCCCTTTTTGTACTCCTAGTTCTTATAGAACAGGGAGTACTTTACAATGGGAACGAAGAAATGCTGTCTCTGTGTGTATGTGTCTGTCCGTCCGTGGTCAAAATGTGTTCCACTCGCTCCAGACAAAACTACTGGGCCGATCTTTCTGAAAATTTGTACGTATGTTCATTATGGGTCACGGATGATGCCCGATGTTTTACTTTACCGTTATATCCGTTATTAACGGCTATAACGGTTTTCTTCTTTATGGAATATCTCAGAAAGTACTTGGCCGATCCTTCTGAAAATTTGTAGGTATGTTCATTATGGGTCAGGGATGATGCCCGATGTTTTATTTCACTGTTATACCCGTTACTAACGGCTATAACGGCCCATAACGGTTTTTCTTCTTTATGGAATATCTCAGAAAGTACTTGGCCGATCTTTCTGAAAATTTGCAGGTATGTTCATTATGGGTCACGGATGATGCCCGTTGTTTTATTTTACCGTTATATCTGTTACTTACGACTATAACGGCCCATAACGATTTTTCTTTTTAATGAAATATCTCAGAAAGTACTCAGCCTAACTTTCTGAAAACTTGTACGTATGCTCATTATGGGTCACAGATGATGTCCGATGTTTTATTTTACCATTTTATCTGTTACTAACGGCTATAACGGCCCATAACGGTTTTTCTTTTTAATGGAATACCTCAGAAAGTACTGAGCCGATCTTTCTGAAAATTTGTACATATGTTCATTATGGGTCACGGATGATTCCCGATGTTTTATTTTACCGCTAGATCCGTTACTAACGGCTGTAACGGCCCATACGGTTTTTCTTCTTTATAGAATATCTCAGAAAGTACTTGGCCGATCTTTCTGAAAATTTGTACGTATGCTCACTATGGGTCACAGATGATGCCCGATGTTTTATTTTACCGTTACATCTGTTACTAACGGATATAACGGCCCATAACAGTTTTTCTTTTTTATGGAAAATCTCAGAAAGTACGTGGCCGATCTTTCCGAAAATTTGTAGTATGTTCATTATGGGTCACAGATGATGGCCGATGTTTACCAGAATAGCCGTTACTAACGGCTATAACGCCCCAAAACGAGTTTTCCTCTTCATGGAATATCTCACGCGTATTCAAGATAAACTGGGAGTACGTTTATATGCTTTGCATCTTGTTTTTATTGCTCTGTCTTTTAGAAAATTTTCTCTTTTTTTTCCTTGTCCTTTGTTTTCCTGCCTTTGGGGCCCATTTGTCTACCTTTGTTTTAAATCTTTCATACTATTTTCTCTTGTTGCGTCTAAAACACATTAAAGTCTCCTGTGCTGTTGAAATCTGGCGATAGGATACTGTAACAGTTGGAGAGGGCACATACTGTCCATTCGACAGTGCTATTAGGTATTACGGCGTTTAGTACATTTTTGGTTGCGTTCATATGCGCGGGTTTTCTGTTATTTTTAGTCTTTTTTTGTGGGTAAAATGTAACGCTGAATGGTTGGTACCTTCAGAATGGCCTCGCTTTACTTTCCTTTAGGATGTCAATGGTTTATCTGTCATGTTATTCACTGACGTATATTTTGTAGAGTTATCTTTGTTGTGTGTTTCGCTTTCAGGACAGGACTTTTTTTCTCTGTGTGGTAACGACCCTGAAACAGGTCTGTGTGGTCGGCTGGGCTTTAATAAAACTGAAACTGAAAACTGATCCCGCCTACCCCATAACCCTACCCCAGCATCGTCAAAAACTGTCCTGTACCGTTTTCCCAGCATTTTTATTGTACACACCAACAGCCATCGCAGTCCCAGCAGGCAACCATCAGGTCGTTCTGAGCCCACCCATCAGAGGAGACACTGCCCGTTCCTGCTGAGTTATTTCAGCGGTGTTCAGTGAGGCCTGGTCTGATCTAAACTGAACACGAAAGACACCGTATACAAAGACGCCTGCTGCTGAGGTTCGAGACAATTACCGTTCTGTAGTGGAATCAAAGGCTGCATGTCCCCTTCCCAAGATGGTGACTGTCTTTACATTCATCTAACAACAGTCACCTTGGAACTCCCTATCTCGGCGACTTTGGCACCAAGTCATGACAAGCACTGCTGTTGAGAAACAATAGAAGCTACGGACACCGCGAACGTAGGGCATAATGGGCCACAGAATGTGAGGCATTTTGTGTTGCGGTTTTCACTAAATACTGACTTAGAGGTTTTATTTACAAGTTCGGCCAACACAACAAGTCTTCGGTGTGTGTGGGTTTTTTTTTTCGCTTCCTTTTTAACGCCACTCCGGTTTTGCTTCACACTTTCGTGTCCAGTTCCATCTGACGATTTTTTTTTTCTCTGCATTCCCTTTCTTTTCAACGTTTCGATCTACCCCGGTATTTTCTCTAGCTTGTCTCTTTCGTTGTGCTGAAAATGCCCCCCCCCCCCCTCCTAAAACGGTCACAAGCTATGCTACACACACGTCTGAAGTCAGTTATATGGAGTAGATGGGTATGGAGTTAGGGTGGGGACTGGGTACTTGTTCAGGGTAAGTGAGTGTATGGTCATGTATGTGTGCGTCTTTTTCATCGCTTTCTCCTTTTATCTCTTGTTCGCTTTAAACTTTGTTTTAACACGACCCATTTCTCCAGCACACACACACACACACACACACGCACGCACACACGCACGCACGCACGCACGCACGCACGCACACACACACACACACACACACACACACACACATACACACACACACACACACACACACACACACACACAAGCAGTCCGGCGCAGCAAAGCTCTAACCTCGGGGGCCATCTCCATGCGTGACCCCACCACGGTGCCGGTGAACTTGTTCTTCACGTCCGCCTTGCACAGACCGAAGTCGATCAGACACACGTGTCCGTTCCCTCGCAACATCACGTTCTGCAGTCTGATGTCCCTGCGGTGGAAAACACGTGATCAAAGTAGAGGCGCGAATCGTAGAAACTGGAAGCTTTGTGGTCCTAGCGAGTTTGGCGAGTGGCGTCGTTTCATACAACAGTAAGTGTGGTGAGCGGGGCAAGACACAGGCGAGAGATCGCTAGAGTGTCTTGGCATCTTTGCATGCGACAGAACATGGCTGACAGTGGTGCCGTTCTCTGGCTGATAAATGAAAAGTGGTAACGATTTCTGACTGGTGCATGAAATGATGAATACAATGGCCCTCCAACGTTTAGAAGATCTTAAAGAAGCCTCCCCCCACCCCCCACCCCCACCCCCCTCCAATTGTCCAGCGTCCGTTTTTCCACTCATTTCGCTGATCACTTCTCTCGCCGCTAGCAAAATCTGGTCGCTCGCGAATTCTTGTTTTATGCAAACTCCCCCAGGTACATCCGCCACGCGCTTATTACGTTTTTACTGACATCCTAATCAGCGCCGTTGAGTTGTAGTGAGGGTCAGGCGTCATATAGATTTTGCCCGTGACCTCTTCGCATCTCTTTCCTCCTTTATTTGTTCTTTTACTTGTTTATTTAAGTATAATCTTTGCACAATGTGGCCTCATGGCCTGGCAAATGTAGTGTAACGTATATGGACTTGTCCCTACACAGTGACACATCCTTGACGAAACTGAAAGTGTTATTTACTGGGTGCTAACTATCGAAGACATGTGGGCCTATAATTCTGTGCTAGGGCTACTCTCTTTAAACTGCGATAAAAAATGAAGGTATTTTTCTGATTCTGGCATTTGCGCCCAGCGTCCAGTACGCTTGGTTCAAACGAGAATGTTAGGAAATCTGCACGGGAGCTAATAGTATTAGAGCTCGCGTTCAGCGAGAGTGACCACGCCGTTTTCATAGGACAAATGGCACTGGTGGGCACGCCAAAAGCAATTTAGCCCCATCAGTCAGCTTAACAGTTCAATTAGAGAGAGGAAATGCCAAAACATGGGTGTGAAATGGTGCGCCTGTGACGCAGACATTCATTATCTTGATCGTTGTCCTGCCGTGAATTTCAAATCAAATGGTTGCTTCTCTAGATCGACTTGTTTGACCCGTAAAACGAGAAAAGGTAAATCTATTTGCAAATCTATTTGCAACTGGAAAGACAAGCATTATCTTCGTCTGATTTTTTTTCCCTGAAACAGGATTATTCTCACCGGTTGTCAGCTCCACCTTTTAGGCATGACTGCTCTGTGGAAGTTCAAAAGCAGCTGTTCCATTTTCGATTTTTCGCTCCTCGAACTTGAGCCAGTGGTCAAAACTTGAAAATGAGAGGTGAAAGCTGGTGAGAATCATTTGCTAGACTCGGGACATTTCTTGGGAGTTTTGTTTGTTTGGTCTTTACTGTTGTTGTAGTGTGTATGCATGCAAAAAGGTTTATCTGTGTGAACGTGCGGGCTGTGTGTGCGTGCGTGTGTGTGTGTGTGTGTGTGTGTGTGTGTGTGTGTGTGTGTGTGTGTGTGTGTGTGTGTGTGCCGTGCGCGCAAGAGCGCTTGTGTGTGTGAAAGAGACTTGGAGAGGGAGGGCGGGAGGAGGAGGAGGAGAGAGAAAGAGAAAGAGAGAGAGAGAGAGAGAGAATGTATGTGTATGCATGAAGATGTGTGCAGGCGTGCATGTGTCCGTGCGTGGGCGCGTGCGCACGTGTGTGTGGTGTGTGTGTGTGTGTGTGTGTGTGTGTGTGTGTGTGTGTGTGTGTACGTGTAAGTGCGTGCGTGTACTAGTGTGTGTGTGTGTGTGTGTGTGTGTGTGTGTGTGTGTGTAGATATGAATGCTTATCTCCCCCTATTTCTTCAATCTAAGACATAAGAGCAAGCTTTGTTTATAACTGAATATTTCTTGCAGTCATTGCAACACCAAGCTG
>CM065727.1:24814755-24842255 GCA_033310375.1 Conus canariensis
AGGGAAGAAGGGAAGGGGGAAGGAGGGGCGAAGTCCGAAGCTCCCGTGGCCCACTGGCTGTAAAGGCAGCGAGCTGTCAGAAATTTACTGTGAACAGGGCACCGCATGTTGGAAGGGGGGAACTTTTCCCTGTTCGTCCGCCACCTTTCATCTTCTCTACACTGAATCAGATGCCCCACTGACTGACTGCTGGGTGGACAGACAGAATTTTCAGTTGAAAAGAAACCGACCCCACGAGTAGTTCCAACTGACGACCGTCAGCTCCACTGGCAAATGCTCTGCCCATTTGACAACGAACACCCTAATTTTAAAAAAAAAAGAAAGAAAAAAAGAAAGAAACAAAGAAAGAAAAGAAAAGGAAAAGAAGAAAGGAAGTGGAGGAGGTGGCCAAAGAAAATCAAGAACAGGAAGAAGAAGCAATCACCATAATCTCATTTTCCTTATGTAGAGTTTTCAACTTTCCGCCGCCAAGTTTACGAGAAATCGTCAACCACGGCTCTTCTTTTTATGTATGTGTATAACTGGAGGAGAGTGGTGGCCAGATCATCAGGGGTGCTCCAACGACAACAGACGATGTCAAGGGATAGGTGAGAAGAAGATAACTCTTTAATATGTTAAACTTCACTTTTGAAGCAGCTAAAAGGAAAAGTGCTGTAGATACACCTACGATAGTTTTCAACGTGTGAGCTATTGAACACCATAGCGACTTCTGTAGCTCTTCCTGCGAGGAGCGATTCTGGCGTTTTACACCGACACTCTCTGAACGGCCACCTCGCAGCGTAGACGTCAGAGTGGTGACTCCACTCTGCTATCTCTTTCGCTTCTCTTATATCTAACCCATTCTACCACCCATCTAAACCCACCCCAATCCCCACCACCCCATCCCCATCACCGCACTCCGCCCCTTTCCACCCCTCAGCTTAAAACAAAAATATGTCTGGGAATGGGCACTGAATCCAATATCCCGGATAGTTTTTTTTGTGTGTGTGTGTGTGTTTTTTTTTTAATTGGTTGAAATCCCCGGACTCGAGGCAATGAATGACTGTATCATCAGTGAAATGATAGAGAAGGTGTGTCTATGGCGTGCATTACAGAAGGCGGTGCTAACCCCCCCCCCCCCCCCCCCCCCCCCCCCCCCCTCGAGCCGGAATAGCTCAGTTGGTAGAGCGCCGGACTCGTAATCTTGGTGATTCTGGGGTTGCGGGTTCGAATCTCCTCCGGAGCGTTTCGGTACAGGGGGATTTTTCCCTCGGAGTTAACATTGGTTCTGACTCCATTTCCCATACAGTCCTTCGAATGAGACTATAAACCGAGGTTCCGTGTGTGAATGCATGCATAACATCTTGCACACACGTAAAATCCCATCACCAACTTTCGGAAGAGAAGGCCAGTTTGGCCGTTGGTATGGATGACACGTTACACATTGCAAGCACCCTGCGTGAGAAATAGAAAGAATGAAGGAAGTAAGGAAATTGAGTGAACGATATTGACTGGATGACACGGGAAACGACTGAATGAAGCGTCAGCTGGCAGCTCTTCAGTCGGCACTACCCAGGTAGGCAGCCCGTTGTGTAAACGAGTGTTGATTGTAAAGCGCTTAGAGCTTGGTCTCTAGCCGAGAATAGGCGCTATATAAGTATTCATTATTATTATTATTCCCCCCTCCCCATCCCGCCATTTCAACTTTCCCTAAACTGAATCAGGTATCCATTTACTGCTGGGAGGGCAGAGCAAGTTTTCAAACCATTGAAATCCAGTCCGACCCCACGGGCAGTTCGCACGGTGTATTTCTGTCTCAGTTTCCAAGAGTTTCTTTTCAGGCGTCTGGGAGGGTTCCTTGCAAGCCGATTCATTGCTTAACAACAAGGTAGACGAGCAGATGCTGAAATAGATGCCGGCAGACAACGCTATGCCTCTGTTGAGAACAGCCAAAGTATTTAGTCCTGGTTCGAGTCTACAGCGATCGACTGCTTGTTTCAACACCACATTCAAATATACAACACCATTATTCTGTTCACTGAGGCTTTTCATTAAGTTATACCAAAAGCCTTTGGTGCACAACATCTGACTCTCTTTTCTTGTGTATTTTTTGGAAGTCGCTTTGTTTGCGTACCTCTGTCTGTCTATCTCTTCTCTTCACTCAAAAAAGACTTTTTTTTGTAATGACAATAAAATATTATAGTGTTAAAAGTGTCTCTCTCTTTCACGCGCACACACACACACACACACCACACACACGCACGCACGCACACACCACGCACGCACGCACACACACACACACACACACACACACACACACACACACAGAGCACACACACGCACACACGCACGCACGCACGCACGCACGCACGCTCGCATGCACATAGGGGAGACAGTAACAAACAGGAAGAGTAACACACACACACACACACACACACACACACACACACACACACACACACACACACACACAACGTACGCAAGAGACAGACAGACAAACAGACAGAGAGTGAACTACCGGTCGGTCTTTGTCTAGGCGTGGTGTACAGAGTTCCTCTTCTTGTCTAGAACGAAAACGTATTCTATTACAAGAAATGAATACCCATCCACCAATCACTACTCTCTCTCTCTCTCTCATATATACACACACACACACACACACACACACACACACACACACACACACACACACACACACACATACACACGTTTACTCGAACAGAAACACACATACAAAAGCACACATACTCACACGCATGGACAGACAGACACAGACAGACGAACACACGCACACAAAAACACAACACACACACACACGCGCGCGCGCGCGCATGCACATGTGCGCCCATGCATGTATGCATGCACGCATTTATGCACGCGCATGCGCGCACGCACACACACACGTACACATACGCACGCACTGCGCGTGCGCGCGCGCGCACACACACACACATATACACATACGCACGCACACGCATACACGAACACACACACACACGCGCCCACACATGATTTAATCCATATTTCCCTACTTCATAGACTTTACCCAATTCAGTTGGGGCCAATATGGTCCACAATACCTACTTCATACACTTGCCTAAGTTCAGTTGTGCCTGATACAATTGAGGCCAATATGATCCACAGCACCTACTGTATACACTTGCCTCAGTTCCGTTCTGCATGCATCTATCTACTTCATGAAAGTTATGTAAGTTCAGCTGAGCCTGACTTGATCTACCTTCCCGAACTTATCAGTCTTGCCTGATTGCAGCTAAGTTGCATTCCCACAGTTGAGCCAAGTTTGACCAACATTCTCGACATTTTTTAAAGTAACTTCGGTTCAGCGCAATTTGACAGACATTTTTTTTTTATCGTACACATCTCTCAAAGTTCCGTCCAGTATTTCAAATAACTGACCTGATTTCACTTGAGCCTGACTTGGTCAACATGCAGCTAGTACCGCGTAACTTTGACTCACCTCATTTGAGCCAGATTTGTTCTTGATGACTTGCATAAAGAAAAATATACACCTGCAGGTGCAGGTAGGACCCAGAGAATTACTGTCTCCAACTGCAGAACAAACCATCTGGTAGCAGTCCTGCACCGCCCTTGGAAGCCTGTGCTGCGTTCGCAAAGGGTGCAAGCACGCACAGGGCATTCCATCAAGGGACATAATTGCTTCCTGGCAGATACCATTGTGTTTTAAATATAAATTCCGTACATGACATCAGTCAAGCTCGATGTGATCGACCTTTGTGCACTTCATAAGATTTAATGACCTCCTTTGAGTGTAATTTGTCAATATTCCGGTACTTCGGAAAAAAAAAAAAAAAAAAAAAAAAAAACACGCATTACAACGTGTTCCAAATTCAGCCGCTCGCCTTGTCTACAAGGCGCCAAAAGCATCATACTTCTATCTCATGAAGATATTACACTGGCTCAAAATCAAGCACAGGATGCAGTATAAATCTGCGTTTCTATGTTATAAGTATCACATGTGAAGCACTTGCCTATCTATCTGATCTCTTCGAAATACATATATATTTCTTCCCGTTCCCTACGTTCTTCCTCTGATGACCGATTTTCCGCATTTCCTATGATAACTGAAAGCAGCACGGTTCTAGAGCACTCTCGTTTTCTCCGGCGATACTCTGAAATTCGCTACCATTCCAACTACGTCAAGCCCCTTCCTTCCTGACTTTCAAGTCTACATTTAAAGCTCACCTGTTTAAACGCCAGTTGCAAAATATACCACCTGAAATACCACTAAATTGCACCTGTCACTTGCACACATTGGTTCGTATACGAATGAGCTGTTCACCGTGTTATACCGTGTGTGTGAGTTTATATATGTGATACTGGATGTCACAGTGTGTGTGTGTTTGTGTGTGTGTGTGTGTGTGTGTTTAGATATTGATTTGTTAACATTTGTAAAGCGCTCAGAAGCTTACATTGTTGGGATGGGCGCTATAGAAGTTGTTCTCATTATTATTATCGTCATGTCCGTTTTTTTTTTGTTTTTTTTGTTGTTGTTGTTTTCGTAATGCGCTGTAACAATAATCATCATAGAGTTAGACTCTGCACGTTTTGCAAAATAAGGAAACATTGATCAAATTAAGCTTGAATGAGGTTAGGCAAGTTATATGAATTACGGTATGTGTATCAAATTAACAGGCAACTGCATGAAATATGGAATGCAAATCAAATTAGGCTAATTAGGAATGCTCTGAAGATTAAATTTAGCTAAAATTAATGAATGGAATGGAAAGGAATGTCAGTGAAATTAGATTCAACGGAAGTTAGACAAGTAGATATAAAGTATAGTAATGTAGATGAAACGAGGCTGAACTGGAGCCATACAGGTTGACAAGCAACGAATACAGACCGCATTTTGGTTAATTCAAATACGTAAGATTTATGAAGTACGAAAATGTTGACTAAATTAGGATCCAATGAAATTAGGCAGCTCTTTTAGGCTTGAATAAAGCTAGGCAAGTAATATAAAGTTCCGATAAGTGAATCAAATTAGGTTTGACTGAAGTCAAGCAAGTTTGATCAAGTACGTGAGTGTACACCAAGGAGAAGAGCATAACAATAATTCAATCTTGACAGGTTGCAGGAAGACGCCATCGTTTTCGTGGCCGTTTCTGTTAGGAAAGATCTAACAGAGCTGATGCGACAGAGTTCAAGAAAGTATGCTTGGCTGAGTTTGGCTCTGTGGTGTTTCAGGCTGAGATCAAGTCGAGACAGAGAAGCCAAAGTTACGAACACTTGACAAAAATGAGGTATCAGCGGAGCCTAGGATGGAGACGGGGGTCTTGAGCCCGACAGTGTCTTATAAACCGGATAGCCTCTGTTTCATCATTGTTTACTTACAGCTAATTATTACATATCCATTGTTTTGTATCAGACACACTATACTGAGAAATTTTGACAAGACTGTAATAGTCACCTAGCGTGTCATAATTTTCATGCTGATTGTCATCGACCAACATTTCATAATGAACTGAGCAGTTGTTAATGATCTCAGTCAAGGGAGTTGTGTACATTGTGAAAAGCACTGGACCTCGCACATTACCCTGGTGAACGCCCAAGTCTGATGACATTTTAGAATATAGATTCCTTGGCACTACACATGAACTGCGCATAGGATTTACACACGCAAACCAACTTTCAGCGTCATTCCTACCCTGTTTTTGTTTTCTGGGCTCCACTGTATCGTCGCAATACTAGCCAAGCGTCTGCTGGTATCTAACCTAAAAGATTCATCCCTAGATTGGCGTCCGACCATTAAGACTGCATCAAACTTATGAAGCGGCCCTATGTTCCTCAAGGAATCAAGAGGCATAAGTCAAGTAAGTCAAACTTATGATAACGCACTGCCACTTCATGAGCACCGTTCCCACCTACCCCCTCCCCTAATGCTTTTACATAGTTTTAACAACATAATCTACATTTCTCCTCTTTTTCCTCACCTGTTCATATGTCGATACAGTATCTGAGAGAGGCAGAGGGTTTTCCGTTTTGGTGGTTAGGTTTAGGTGGTTTGGGACAGGGCTTGAGTCGACGGAATTTTGTTCCCGTTCTAGCTGGTGTTAAATTCCATGTCCATTTCCCTTCTTCTATGGGACGACCGGCTTTACCTGCAGGGTTGATGGAAATCGTCGAATTTCTTAATTCTGATGGGCTTTCTCCAAAAAAGCAAACAGATCCGAGTATTTTTGACAAAAGTCTTATCAAGAAAAAAAAAGAATATCAAAATGACGGGTCATTTTACAGTACCTACGGTACCTTAGTCCAGAAAGGACAAACAACCAATTCTGGCATAATATCTACCGTTTTTAAAACAAAACACGTTACTTACATTGGCTTGACTCTAGCCATTTCAAGTTGTGTCTGCCTTTTCAAGCTTCTTTGCTGGACTTTTCACAATGTTCTGAAGGGCTTTATATAAACATATATTACGTCATTTTAATGACGCAATTCAGGTCTTGTGCAGTCGAACACAGTGTTCAGTTTTAGAAACATTGTGCGTCGCCTACATACATCATAAATGGTGAATAATTACGTTCAAAGTACACGCGGCCCAGAACGAGGAGTTCCGAAAAGAAAGCAGAGAAAAGAGAAAGAACATTAAATGTGTGCAGTATATACGCCACAAAATTGATGAATTTCTCATTACAATGTTCTCAGACGTTTCTAAATCTTTACGGGGAACGCGAAAGGATCATTCGAAAACAATGTGAACGATATTAGTGCTGAAATAACGTCACTTTCATAACATAACCATAACAATGATACGCACGACTTTTAAACCACTCTCATTTCCAGCCTTGGTTTCAGTTCCAAACATTGTATCATAGTCAGTCGACCACACAGTTCCGTTTCAGGACTGTCCCTATACAGCGAAAAAAAAAAAAAAAAAGCGAAATACTATTAACACAACTTAAAACATGATAGCCAAACTATGGATATTCTAAAAACAGGTCAAACAAGGCCGTACTAAGGGTGTCAGGCTTTCTTGATTTTATCATCTCCAGTTTACCACCAAAAGCAATTCGAGTTAACGAAACAATGAAAAACATAATGGTGAACAAAATATTGATAAGAGATGCCACGTGAGCAAATTGAGACTGTCAGTCTTAAAGCTTGGCCACAGGCATTTTTTTCGTGCTCCTGTCCAGTTCTTATTTTCCTCTTTTTAAAAACGTATAGGCCTACTCATCTAAGGAGAGAGAGAGAGAAAGAGAGAGAGAGAGAGAGAGAGAGAGAGAGGTGTTTAAAAAGGGACTTTTAGTTAATGAATACAACATTCTGAGTATCTCAGAAGTTTGATAGTGATATAACTACAAAACAGCAAAGATGACTGTTTAAACAGCATCGTGATTTACAGAATAAACTGCGGTGCGTCGTCGGTTTCTTCATGACGAGTCAGGGACTATCTTTGAAGTTTCGGGGCCCTTTGTGTGCGAAAGGCTTCTTTATTTAATACACACTTAGTATTGGCCCCATGTGGCACCTCTTAGCATGCTCGAAATCGAAGTCTGACAATTTTCGGAAAGCCACGCATTCCAAAACTGTAGTAACACAGAGTTTCTCTTGTAAAGCAGGCCTTCATAAGAATCTGATCCATTTATTCAACTGTTTACCTTTCAGTGATGGTGGAGAGTCCGAGTCATGAGTCAAAAGAACGAATCGTCATTTTTGATGAAGCTTGATGACGAAAAACTATTTAAAAGAAGCCATCTCACTGGGCGCGCGCTTCGGAGATGGACCTGTGTGGTCTAACCAAGTATTTCAGTTTTAAAAAAATCTTTGGTTTTGCAAATTATAAACTGTGTACCAATTGTGTGTCGTCTGCTTATGAGAGACCGTGAAAGGCGAAGTCTTGGGACGAAAGTGAAACCCAGGAGACTTTCAGACTTCCGGAACTTCCTTACATAAACAATCATTCAGGCAAGCTTTGATGGTTTACACGTTCAGTGGATATGTGATAAAGATTTGAAGTCACGCTGTCCAAATTGTTCCGTGACAAACTTTTCCGTAGTCATAAACTTAGCGATAAAAAGTTAGATACGTCTGTATGTGAATCGGAGCCTTTGGAAACATATAAACTGCGTTTAGTGGTTATGTAAACAATTACAGTAAACCTTGAAAGACAAGAGGTCAGAGAGAGCATCACGATTACATTTTCAAGCATAGGCTGCTCATTCTCAAACATCTGCATTATGGGGGGGGGGGGGGGGGGGGGGGGGGGGTAAGTTGAGACGCCTTAAGAGAACAAATATCCAGTTCAAGTCTACATCCATTTATTTTTAAACAATAAAATGAAGACATAAATTACGCAGCTCAGTAACCCCTGTTGCACGAACGCATGTCGTCTGCTTCCCAAAAACGTACAAAGTCAGTTTTATCGGGTAAAACTTTTTTCTTTTTTTTTTAACACAGGAAAACGGAAAGGAAAGGTATTGCGCTAACGCTTTTATCTATCAATACTTACCCAAAACATGGGATAACTTCATGAGATTGCTGTAGGTTGCGGGTTCTCGCCATGCCATCGACAAAGTGCCCAAACATCAATCGAAATCTGCACTCTCTTCGGCTCGCTGCTACAGTAAGAGTTATATTTCTTGCCAAAGGGAGAGCGAGTTAACCTTTCTCATGCATCGCAATTATTCCCCTTTAACCAGCTTCGAACCCGACATCATGCACGCATTAACCTTCACTGTGCAGCGTTGTTTACCAACTGATTCGAGCTGCTAGGGTCTTACAGACTTCTTACCTGTTAAAGAGATAGTTCAACTTCTCGTATTTCATGGGTTTCACAGACCCGTGCCCAGTTGAGAGCCCATTCAACAGGAAGTCCGTATTTCGTGGACGTGACAGACCCATACTCATTCATGAGGCAGATGAACTCTGTGTTGCTGTGTCTATAACGTGAGCCTCTCAGTTTTATGCTTATTGTTTGTTATCGATCTCCTTTCTTTTAACCGGTGTTTCCGTTGATCACTTTCCTGTGCCACAAATGAACTCCTTCCTTTAACCCCAAATTGAAATAGAAATTGAAATAATTGTTGGTTCATAAGTTGGTGTTGCGACATTTGTGTATTTTTTTCCTATTTTCGTGTGTGTGTGTGTGGTGTGTGTGTGTGTGTGTGTGTGTGTGTGTTGTGTGTGTGTGTGTGTGTGTGAGCACGTTAAACAGTTTGATTGAAAGTATCCATACATTTATCCAGAGTAACGGTCACAGAATATGTGGCAAGATATAACTGCTGAAAAATATCTCAGCGTTTTTTTCCCCTTCCTTTTTCTTTCTTCTTTTTTTTTTCTTCTCTCTCTCTCTCTCTCTCTCTCTCTCTTTGCTTTATTGTTGTACATTAGATGTGTTTGTGTGCTGTTGTTGTACTTCTGTTGAATGTGATAAGTAAAAACGGAATGAAAGGGATTTGTTTGCCAGTGTTAAAGAATCAAGATTAATAACTAACCAACTCTTTGAACATTCACGAACACACACATATCATATGAACGCACAGATCTGCAGGCATATTCTCACCCAAATATACACAGGCACACGGTTAATGTGAATAGTAGTAGCGACCATTTATTCACAAAGATGTGCGACAAAAATGACAGTAACAACGTGGGTGCCCTGGAATTAAGTAGAGACATTTTCACAAGAGAGAGAGAGAGAGAGAGAGAGAGAGAGAGAGAGAGAGAGAGAGAGAGAGAGAGAGTATGCAAACATGCGCGCACACACAACACACATTTCATGTGCACATACACACACACACACACACACACACACACACACACACACACACACACACACACACACACTGCTTCATCTGAGCTCCAACATGTCTCAACGTGGTCAAATCATGAATGCAACAATTATGATCAATCATGTAGAAAACAATAACACTTGCAAAGTTGGGATTAGCGGGGAGAAACAATCACCCCTTGAGCAGCCAGCTGTTGTTCTTGTTCCATTGCTTTTTTTTTTTTTTTTTTTTTTTTTAACCTCTCTTCAAACTGTGTAGGGAAACCGAGAGGAGAGACGGAGCGGGCGGAGGGAGGGGAAGGTGTCGGTGTGGGAGGGGGGGGGGGGGGCATGAAGAGAGGGGCAGGAGGGTGAAAAGGGTGTAACAAGCGTCCGCTGGAGCAGTTTCCGTTCACAGAGGGAGGGGGGGGGCGAGGGAAGAAGGACAGGGCCGGGGACGGTTTAGGGGGAATGAGGAGGTGGAGGGGTGGGGGGGGGGGGGGGGGGCGATACCACATCCGTGCACAGGGACCGGCTCCTGCCTTCGGATTTGAACACACCAATGTACGAGGGTGGCCTCGAAATGAGTCGCCTGAGCAATATGCAAATGAAACTGAAATGACTCCGTGCGGTCGGCTGGGCGTGGATGAACTGAAGTAATGTGATCCCAGCTCGTCGGCTGAGCTGTAACGAAACTGAAACTGAAATAACCCCGGGTGGTCGGACGAGCTATCGTGAAACTGAAACTGAAATAACCCCGGGTGGTCGGACGAGCTATCGTGAAACTGAAACTGAAATAACCCCGGGTGGTCGGACGAGCTATCGTGAAACTGAAACTGAAATAACCCCGGGTGGTCGGACGAGCTATCGTGAAACTGAACGAACTGCTGAGAATGACCTGAATTAAGGTTTTCAATCATTATATGCTTTCTGCTCTGTTACATTTTCTTCTAAAATCAGAAAAACCATGGTGGGGTGGGGGGGGGAGCCGCAATTTATCACGGTTTAAAGAAGTGAAATCCCCCATAATCGCCCTACCCGGTCTCCTGTCGCATCCTTTCCCTTAAAATGAATTGAAAACGGGACCGGGGGGGGGGGGGGGGGCAACGCTGTCGTTGATGATTCCATCAAGAAATATATTCGGATTGCCAACACTGGCGTGATTGTGCTTGCTAATAATATATACTTGACTCCGATTTGACTTAGAGAGGTGGGGAATCTGTGTGTGTGTGTGCGTGTGTGTGTGTGTGTGTGTGTGTGTGTGTGTGTGGTGTGTGTGTGTGTGTGTGTGCTGCGCGCGTGTGCGTGCATATGTGCGTACGTGCGCAGGGGGATTTTGTGCATAGGTGAGGAGGAAGGTGGCAGAGCGTTCTAGTGAGGGAGGAAGGGAGAGCCTAGAAGGCCGGTGTAACGAAAAGTTTTAACTCCCCGAATGGTTCAACTCCCAGGGAGTTAAACTGTTCATATGTAAATTTTAACTCCCCGGGAGTTAAACTAGAATGACTCCCACCCTGTGCCAAAATAACTCCACTCCGTAAAACTTCAAAATGTTCTAAAATCTTTTTTTGTACAAGTCTCAACAAATTCTTGAAAACATTAAGCGGGAGTCATTTTGTACATATATCAGACTTACCTCCCACCCTGTAACAGAATGACCCCCCTGGGAGTTAGTCTGTACTATATCCAGATTAACTCCCGGGAGTTAATCCAGGTGTGTAAAAGTTTAACTCCCTGCCCACTAAGGGGGGTCAGTTTTTCACAGTTTAGAATAACTCCCCTGGGAGTTAATGTATGCACGTGTTTTCTTACTCCCAGGGAGTTACTTTGTAACAGAGGGGGAGTTAATATGATAATGACTAAGATGACTCCCCATCCACCTATTCCCAGATGTCTTTCTGTAAGAGAATGGAGAAGGGGATTTTACGTTCATGATCATCATCATCATAGGAAAAGGAAATGTCCGTGTACATATTCATGTGATCATCTGTGTATGTCCTTGACATTTTACTATGCCTTTGTGTATATAATCTGTATGTAAAGTCTGTATATACATGAATTAATGGTTTGATGCCTTTGGTAGAAATACTGTATCTTCAGTTGGTAGAAATACTGTATCTTCAGTCTTTGGCGTTCTCTCTCTCTCTCTTTCTCTTTCCCTCTCTCTCTCTCTCATGGAATCTATGCGACTATCAAACAGTCACCCATAAGTGACACTCAAATGGTGGAGAAATGGAAAAATTTCAATTTTTCATTGTGTCATGCCGCCAAATTAGGGAGTGAAAGGGGGGGGGGGTTTGAGAGGGTAAGGAAGGTGGGGACAGAATGACGAGTAGTCGCGACGTGACGTAAAAATTGTTTGTATTGACTCGCTATATCTGGGAGAGAAGGAAGAAGAAAAAGGGCTGGCATAGATTAGAAATTTGTGTGTGAGACACAGGGGATAGAGAAGGGGGGGGGGGGGGGGGGTGCCTGTTTTTGTACAATTTGTACAAGAGGGTGGCTGCTTTGGACGATCTGATGAAGGTGTCAAGTGACTCGTCACAGGTATGGGGGTGTGCGTGTGCCAAACTAAAAACGAAAGTCGGCCAGACAATCAGAAAAACACACACATTTTTCTATAAAATTCAGGACACGTGACTAATTCACAGAAACCAATAATATCGAAGGAAACAATTCTACCTGACAAGTCTTGATCTGGCAAATTAGTGTAGGAACACACACACACACACACACACACACACACACACACACACACACACACACACACACCACACATTTCGAATATATATATATATATATATATATATATATAAAAGATGCATGGGTGGTAGCGAGGTGCGGGGAGTGGGTGGTGGGTGGGAGTCATTCTGGTGGTATGTCAGAATAACTCCCCTGGAGTCAAACTGAAACACATAGGGAGTTAGTTGTTTATATTCTAGTTTAACTCACAGGGAGTTAAAATTTACAAATGAACAGTTCAACTCCCTAGGAGTTAAACCATTCGGGGAGTTAAAACTTTTCGTTACACCGGGAAGAGAGAAACGCTGGGCCGCTTCGAAGTATGAAACAAAAATACCAGGCAGGCCCGTCTGAATGGCACTTAAACAAGTTTACGAAGGAAGATATTGCACGCTTGCGGCGCCGGTGACGTTTGCAGCACATTGCTCGTTTTCTGTAGCTGGCTGGGGGCGTCCGTGTACTGGGTTGGCTTCATCTTGAGACAAGAGTACTAATCTGGCTCTGGTGTTTTATTTGTTTGTTTGTTTGTTTGTTCACCGAGTTCAGTAAGATATCGACGATTATCACAAGTGTCTGCTAAGCAGAGAGCAGTTAGCTTTTATCTGACCTCTACCACGTTAAGCGTTCACTACGAAGTGATCATTTTTTTTATATGACTATTCGAAACTTCTTAGTGCGCATGTTCCTTTAGTTCCGGCATGCAGGAGACTGAAATGGAATACCGACAAGCGCCAATATGAGTACTAGTTCAAAAACGGTCCTTTGTGCCGCAAACGAGCAAACGCCATTTTCAAGCCGCAATCGTACAGGTACCGCTAAGGTAAACGTGCCTCGTGTCGAAGTGTAAATCCTTTCGCATTTATCTCTCTCCGCTGATGAATTTGTGACACATGGGTGACGGTTAATCAAACGTTTAAAGCCCAGAGAACAACATAGGCCGTGTGGGGAAAAATCCTCGCAGGACTGGTTTCTGGAATGTCTGCGAGAAGGTAAACCACCAGTTATAAAAGAAGAAGAAAATTTAACGGATATCTTCAACATGTACTTTTAAACACAATTGCTGGATTGCTTCTCTCTCTCTCTCTAAAAAAAGTTAACGGATATTCTCAACATGTACTTTTAAACACAATTGCTGGATTGCTTCTCTCTCTTTCTCCCTTCTCTCTCTCTCTCTCTCTCTCTCTCTCTCTCTCTTCTCTCTCTCTCTCTCTCTCTCCCTCTTCGTCCTCCTTCTCGTGTTCCTATTGTCCCAAGTAACATGATATCCAATTCTCATTAAGGACGCTGGACATTTCAATACCTCTTTGCTTGAATGACCTCTCTCTCTCTCTCTCTCTCTCTCTCTTTTCTCTCTCCTCTCAGTACCACTAGGGTTGTGTATTAAGTTCTTGTTTAACAATGAAAAATCAAACAGACCTGATTTAGCGAAACTGACATGGACAGTGGAGAAGGGGCGGGGGGGGGGGGGGGATAAAATGGAAAAGAACCGTGAAAAAGAAAGGGCTTGAGACAGAGAGAGAGAGAGAGACAGAGAGAGCAGAGACAGACAGACAGAGAGACAGATACAGAGAGAGAGATAGAGACAAAGAGACAGGGGAGGTACAGAGACAGAGACACAAAGAGACTGAGACAGAAACAGAGAGAGAGAGAGAAAGGGAGGAAGGGAGGGATGGAGAGAGAACAGACACGGTTCCACTATCCATGATTCAGATCAACGAGAAACCTTTAAACGACAGCAAGCAGATTTCAGGTCTAAGGTGCCAGAATTGTGTCCATCTAAACCAACATGGACGGCTTAACCGCCACTTCAAAAAAAAAAAAAAAAAAAAAAGCGGGGGGGGTGGGGGGGGAGGGAGGGGGGGAGGGGGGGGGGAGAAAAAAGTTATAGCAGAGGCAGCGCCCTGGTAATGATTCCCGAAATGATCAGCCCGATTAGTGACGTCATCCTGGCAACGTCCGCGCCGGAGGTACGGCAAGGGTCGCCGAAGCGAATCCTGCCATCCAGACCCTGGGTCACGGGAGAGAAGTTGGTGATGTAGTCTGACAGTACGTCCGAGTCCAGGTCCCCTGCACATCAACCACCCACACCCACATCCACATCCACACCGACACACACACACACACACACACACACACACACACACACACACACACACACACACACACACGCACGCACGTAGACACACAAGCACCCAGATGGAATCAAAGACTGTAATACTTGTTGACACTTCAAACAGAAAAATTATCGCTTATTAAACTAGTATTTCTGTGTTTAAAAAAAAAAATCCACATCCTAAAAATCCACATTAAAAACATGATTCTTTTTGTCGTTGACTACCTACAATCAACCTACTTTCAATCAACAATCATCAACAGTTCTCTCTTTTTTAGTCTTGGAACTCCCTTTGACCATTAGGTATCCATCTATAAACAATATTTTAAGTTTTTTCCTTAATCAGCAAAAATACCAAGCGAAAAAGGTTCTTTCAGTCAAGGAAACCTATTTAAACCTAAAAAAATTTCCAATCCTTTTTCAGACAATTAACCCTATATAAACCCACATACCTTCCATCTTTCTTCAACCACCTAAAACCTATCTAGAACCAATATTTTTCATCCTTCATCAATCAACAAACGCCCACCTAAAACCAACAAGTCTTCGATCTTTATTCAGTCAAGTGACTCCAGTTTCAAACCGATATTTCTTCAATAAAAAAAAAAAAAAAAAAAAAAAAAAACACCTTCCTAAAACCGACACTTTTTGATCAACAAATGCCCATTTAAGTCCAAGTTTTCTTCAATTATTCTCAAATCGACACCCATCTATGCCCTACTTTTTCTTCCATCTTTCCTTCAATAAACAAACATCCATCCCCAAACAACAAGTTTCCAATCTTTCATCGATCAACATAACCCCCATCTAAAACCAACATGTCACCAATACAAATGGGTCCATCAGACCAAATGACAAACTACACACACAAACACACGCGCGCGCGCACACGCACACACACACACACACACACACAAGCACGCGCGCACCCCACCACCACCACCCTCAGCGACAAACCTTTCTCAAGAAAGCAATTCAAAACCTGCTACACAAGCGCAGCAACAGAGAGAAATTGTCAGGCGGCTGAAGAAGGGCGGCGAACACAACTTACCGTTGAGGTGACGGCGTAGAGTGCTGTCTTTGATGACCTGGTATCCGTCCCCGCCTTCCGCCAGGAAGCTGTTGAGGATGACCTTGTACACCTTGTCGTCGTCCACGCTCTCGAAGCGAGGGATCTCACAGTCGGCGCACTTCACCTTGATGTCCAGCACCCGACTGCCCACCGGCCTGGTCATGTCGTACACTACGTGCAGGCCTGGACAAGGAGCATAGCCTGGTGGTCACTGGTCATGGACCGCTTGTAGGTTTCATCATCATCATCATAACCCAGCCAACCATTCAAAGCCTTTTCACGGCTGCCAAACCCGTGCAGAAAAAAACAGCACATCCTGAACATGGTAGATCATGAAAGATTTCATTCAGAAAACACGTCCTGAACATGGTAGATCTTGAAATAATTACATTTCAGAAAAACACATCCTGAACATGGTAGAGTGCATTGAAAGATTTCATTCAGAAAACACGTCCTGAACATGGTAGATCTTGAAAAATTACATTCAGAAAACACATCCTGAACATGGTAGTGCATGAAAGATTTCATTCAGAAAAACACTTCCTGAAGATGGTAGATCTTGAAAAATTACATTCAGAAAACACATCCTGAACATGGTAGATCATGAAAGATTTCATTCAGAAAACACGTCCTGAACATGGTAGATCTTGAAAGATTTCATTCAGAAAACACGTCCTGAACATGGTAGATCTTGAAAAATTACATTCAGAAAACACATCCTGAACATGGTAGGTCATGAAAGATTTCATTCAGAAAACACATCCTGAAGATGGTAGATCTTGAAAATTTCATTCAGAAAACACGTCCTGAACATGGTAGATCTTGAAAAATTACATTCAGAAAACATCCTGAACATGGTAGGTCATGAAAGATTTCATTCAGAAAACACGTCCTGAACATGGTAGATCTTGAAAAATTACATTCAGAAAACACATCCTGAACATGGTAGGTCATGAAAGATTGCATTGAAAAAAAAACACATCCTAAAGATGTTAGAGCATGAAAGATTACATTCAGAAAACACGTCCTGAACATGAGAGATCATGAAAGATTACACCCTGAAAACCAGACAAAAACAACAAAAGCAATTCATGGCTCGGTGACTAAACCATTCGTACGGCGGATACGATAAGGCTATGCGAACAGTGCCAGACATTCCGCTTGATTTCTCACTCCAGTATTCAGAAAGTCGTAAACCAATACCCAACCCATTTATATGAAACAAAAATAAATTACAAGCCGTACGGGCAGGTAGACACAACATAATGGACGACAAGTATCTATCATGGACAGTGAGTACAATTTTCATTACCTGATCTCCAGATTACAACACAAGAAAACAACAACAACAACAAAAACAATGATGATGGCAATTATTATAGCATTTATATAGCGCGATTCTCGTTGAAAACTACCCATTGGACTTTCACATGTAACAGCTATCTCACCACAGAAATTACTGTGTTCACTTCAGTACAACACAGCCTAGTACGATTTAAGTTCACTTCATTACCGCACAGTACAGCACTCTTGGGTACAACATACCACGGCACAATGCAGTACAAACATGGTTGTGTGTTGGCCATACAAAACGCATAACAAGGAGTAAACACAACTTTTTTTTCTCAAACATCGCCATGTCCAAACAAAAATGAGGCGGAAACAGGTACAGTCGCAAGCACCGCAAGTTGTATAGCAAGACCCTCCCAGCAGGACACACCCAAACGGATGTGGACTGAAATAGCCCTCATGGTGGACAACGTGAAAGACTGGACCGATTACGCCACCTCTACCCTGAACAATGGGGCTGTGGTGATCCCTGAACGCCCTGGTGTCTGTGACAGCACCCTTCTGTCCATACGTCGTGCAAGAACAACGTGAACGTGCGACAGAAATAGCACTAGCGCGTGCACACAGTGAGACAGATGACAGTCAAAAGTTATGTGATTTATCGCCTCGCCGATCACATATACCACTCGAAACATGCAGGCAGAGTCTGCTGGACGGGGCAGATGACTGGGAGTGCACTGCAGACCTCCCAGAATGGAAGGTCACCCAGAGATCATCAGCGAGAGTGGCATGAGACCAGACATAGTAGTCCACTCTAAGTCAACCAAGCAGCTGATCATGATCGAGCTCACGGTGCCATATGAGAACAGAATGGAGGCAGCTCAAATCTACAAGACTGAAAAGTATGCTGATCTGGCAAACAGCCTGAGGAGAGAAGGCTATCAGGTCAAAGTCCTCACTGCAGAAATTGGAGCTAGGGGGTTTGTAGGAACGTCTGCATACAGCCTCATGAAACAGCTCTCAGTTGCAGGAAGGAAAAAACCAGAGCCCTGAAAGCAATGGCAGAAGCGGCAGAGAGGTGTTCAGCTGGATCTGGTCAAGGAGGAACAAAAGTGAACTTCATAAGGCTTAATTTCCCTACAAATATCAGGTGTCCCTGTGGCTCAGTGGTTAAAGCGCGAGTCATTAAGTGGAAAATGAGCATGTCCAGAGGGTCATGGGTTCGAATCCAGCCATGGCTCGTCCCAAGATGGGAAAAAAAAAAAAGGGGGCAGCAGAGGGACATCCGAAGTCATGAACCGGGTGTGGCCCAACCCCACTAGAGTGTCAGGAGATAAGGGCCGAAACACTTGCTTGAAGGGGGCTTCTCTTCTGAGGACTCTCTGCTGCCACGCTCTCCACGAGTTTCTTTCTACTACCGTACCTGAGCTGTAAGCAATTTAAAATCCGAACGAAGTACAAATTAACACCCACCAAAACTGAAGTTCGAGAACATGTCAAATCTTCCATTGAAAGACTGATATAAAATGAACTCTTACCATCAACGTTTACAACAATTAAAAGTCACAAGGTTGGGGTTGAGCAGATGCCATTATCAGGGGAGGTCACTCTTACAGCCTCACAAACAGGATAGTTTTCCATTATAGGCTCACAAACAGGACAGTTTTCCAAAGAGTTTGTTTTTTCAAGTTTTCTGTACGGTTCTCAGTTAAGGTTAGAGTTAGATTCGGCTGGGAGTAGTTTAGGGTTGGGTAAGGGTTGGCGGTAGAATTTCGACAGACGTACAAAAAAAACAAGAATTTCATAAAAACATTTATAGATTGGCAAAACCAACACTTTGATTTTTATGTACTTTTTTAAAAATGCTATGCTTTCATTTATCTTTTTTTTTCTTTTACTCAGATCAAATAAAGAAAACTGACTTCCTTCAAATTAAAAAAATAACATTACATGGAACATCTTGGAGCAAAGCCTTCGCGACACGTTTATGCCTTTGATCATATTCACCATAACGCTGAGTGGTTTGTCATATTGTGTGAGCCTTGGATCCTTCTCATTCTCGACAGGATAGATGAGAACAAAAGAGTAAAACACACAGGACCGGTGCGCTGTCTTCGCAATACCGTTTTCCCTTTTAGGGTCTCTGGAGATGAATTGAAGGGTATGCCCTGTAAATCTGGACGGAAAGAACTTTGGGTTTCAGGTGTCTGGTCAGACAGAGAAGCCGAGGTCAAGCCGAGGTCACCGACCTGAGTGCTGCAGGAATCCACCGCGCGGATCTTTGGGGTTCCACTGGGAGGCGCTGTGCTCCATGATGCCCCGGAACGACTTGCCCTTGATCTCGATGATGTCGATGGTGGAGCGGAACGGTTGCACGCTCAGGATGTCGGCCACCGTGATTTCGCCTGGGTTGGACAACACACACACACACACACACACACACACACACACACACACACACACACACAACATACGCACGCACGCACGCACGCACGCACGCTCGCATGCACATGCACGCACGCATATATATCCACACACACACACACACCACACACACACACACACACACACACACACACACACACATCAAGTTCAACGACAGTATGCTTTGTCATAGTGGGTACGAGTCAGGGAGGAAGAGCGATGAGGCGGTGAGGGAGAAGAAGAGCAATGCACGACTCCCTGACGCATATGTAGTCACGCTAGACAGTGTGTGGACCAAGGGCCTGTCTGCTAAGCTGGAAGAAAGAAGAGGACACTTGATGTCTTCTCATATGTCAGATCACGTGTGACGGGTAAGCGGGAGAAAGAACAAGACAAGTGATATTTTCTCATAATGTCTGGCGACGTGTCGGGAAAGCGGGAGAAAGAACAAGACAAGTGATATTTTCTCATAATGTCTGGCAACGTGTCGGGAAAGCGGGAGAAAGAACAGGACAAGTCATAATATATTCTCATGTGTCTGATAACGCGTTTTGGGTGACCGGGAGAAAGAAGAGGACAAGTGATATTTTCTCATCTATCAGACCTTCAGTATTTTTGTTTGTCTGCAGAGGAATATTTTGACCCGTTTTTCTTCTCGTACCAATACAATGCGTCCGTAAAAGCTTAACTAGCATAAATGCAAATCCGTGGATACATGCGAGTGAGCCCTTCTGAACATGAATGAGCACGCGAGACAGACACACACACACACACACACACACACACACACACAACACACACACACACACACACACAGTTTATTTATGTATAGCCTATTGTCTATCATGAAGGAGTGCATATAAACAAAAACAATCCGACCCAACAGATACACACATTACATAATCAACAACACGTTTTCACTATGCATCGAAGACACGACAACAGAATGCAACTTACACACTTTATACAGATATATTGGAGAATTTCCATCACTTCGTTCACGCGTTGCTACTATAAGCAATGCCAATGTAAACTGACTGTGGTGTGCTCTTAAGTCTTTCAAAACAGAGCAACGTAAAACAACATATGTTTTTCATTTTGGCAAAGCGGACATTTTACATCTGTTTTACTATGCGATTTGTAATGAAATTTATGTTCTGCTATTTCAGGCGTGAAAAATCTAAGCCTAGTCAGTACATTCTTCTAATATCTAAGTTCATAGGTAAATATTATCTTTACATCATGCACAGTGCAAAAAGTTCTACATAGATATTCCCTTTTACTGTCACTGGTATGAGAATTACCTTTTCGCTAAAGATTTTGAGAAACTCGTCGATTCTCTCTACACCTTGATTAAGCCATACATATCCATATCCAAACATATATGATTTACAGCGGACATTTCAAACCCAATTTTTCTTGCTATATATATCTAAATCAAACAACATTCTATAAGCTTTACGAGGAAATCTGTATTCAAAATCTTACGCACTTTACAGCCGAGTTTATAAAAACAAGATATTTTTATCTCTCCGTAAACGAAGTCATTGTATTTTCACACTTCTACACCTAAAAATCTTTTGAGAGAAAACAAAAGCATCTTTTCACTTTAAAAAGCAGCATTATCAAGTTTCCATAACTGCGCCATAAACAATAGGCTGATGCTGTGAATCAAGTAACTTTTTTTAAAAATCGGTAAAAGAATTACTTTTATCTTAAATAGTTTTCGCAGAATGCACAGCACAATAAAGCATATTTGGCTGTGCCGGGTAAGTTACGTCATTATGTACACACACAAAATCAGCCTTGTCGAAAAATAAATTCCTAGGTAAAGGAGAGAAAGGGAGAGGAGTATAAATCATCAGTCCCACCGACTATGGTAAAATTATAATCCACATACTTAAAAATAGAAACTAGGATATCGACGGAATTCCATCAGTATCGGTCCATCACTGTCTATGTGGCCTACACAGTATGCACCCTATGGAGCGAGCAGTGAGGGAGGGAGGGAGGGAGGAAGAAGATGGGAGAACGGGAGAGAAGTACAACTCATCAGTCCCACCGACTTAAAAGTACGCGCTTGCTCAGTCAGTCTGCATGGCCCATCTTTGCATGCAGTCGCTGTCCATTCAACGAACTCACCTTTTTCGAGGGTGTTCCGAATGCCTCCGGAATTGTGAATGGCAATGGCCACGTGATTCCATTCCAGGCCGTCAGAATGCCGCACGTTCTGCATCACCATGCTGTCCGCAATCAGGTTCCCTGCACACAACGCACCAAGGCGCACGATCAGCACACTTACACACAGCGGTAGAAGAACAAACCGGCATCCAAGGTGTCTGCGCTTACACGGTAACAAAGCACACGTACGCGCATGAGTCGGTGCCCTTGCTGGATTTATGATCAACACAGACCGACACACCAGGTAACGCAAGGTACCCACGCATGTGTGAACTCTCAGTGCACTGTGCATGTTTACACTTTCCATCTGATGCATTGGTCTTAACTCATTCCCCATTCCATTGTATTTCTACCTTTTTACTTGGTGCAAATGCGCTCTCTCTCTCTCTCTCTCTCTCTCTCTCTCTCTCTTCTCTCTCTCTCTCTCTCAGTAAGATACAATGTCATCATTTGATTGAGTGGATGGTCGAGTCAGTCTTAAGATTTTTCTTAAACCTTACTGCATTACTCCTGTGCGTGAGGACATAAGGAAATGTTACGAATTATTTGTTTTTGTTAACCTTTTGATCTGATAGACACTAGGAATGAATGTGTGCTATTTGCTTGCAGGAAAGGAAGAGGAAAATGTTATTGTTCTGTTACCCCTCCCCCCTTGTCAAAAGACCTCTTTGGTAATGACAATAAAATATCAAAGTGTCAAAAAGTGTCAAGTGTCTATCTCTCTCTCTCACTCACACACACACACACACACACACACACACACACACACACACACACACACACACCACCACCACGCACGCACGCACGCACGCACGCACGCACGCACGCACGCACACGCAAGTACGCCTGTGTTGGGTCTAGCTATCATCCAATGCGCCATCAGGGACCCTCCTAGAACTCAATAATGGATCAAGGCAACATTTAACCATTGAAAATAGATTGATAAGACAAAAGAAGACATCATGATACGACCACTGATGGGTTTGTTCTGGACTGTGAGCGAGCACCACGAGAAAATATGACACCAAGGCATTAAAAGTTTGGCCGCCATCTGGACGGGCCGGAGTGCTAAATGGCGCGCGTGTTCATATGCCACACACACACACACACACACACACACACTACACACATAAGCATACACATCACTGAACATCAAACCGTGCATCTCTCTCCCTCCCTCCCTCCCTCTCTCTCTCCCTCCCTCCCTCTGTCTGTCTGTTTGTCCAGACACTTGCACACCCAGCCGTTACCCAGATTGCACTCTTCCAAGCGGCACACTTTCCGGTTGCCCTCCAGAAGCACGGCCGTTCTGCCCACCGTCCGGTTGGACAAGGCCGTCACGCCCTTCCGCCACTCCTCCAGGTCTGCCAGCATGGCCGGGTCTGTCGCAACACAGGTCGGGGTCACAACATCAAGGTGTGCAGGTAAAAAGTATACGTTTTCCTAGAGGAGGAAGGTGGCATGGGGTTCGTGCCCTCAGACCAAATGAAAAAACAAAAAGTCTGAATCGAGGACACACAACACGTTTGCCAATGTGGTTGTTAAAATAGCTAAACTGCTGATAGGGGTAACAGTTTAAATTCCAGTTAGGAAGATGTGTCAGGATTACTACGTAACAGCGACTGCCATGCAGCGTTCTTCAGGACGTTCTTGAAAGGTAGGATTGCTGTAAATAGTCCAATACGTCAACATGAATTTGGCTCATGGCACTTCTGACAAAAAAAGAAGACGTGGATGCATGCCAGTGAAGACTGACAGAGAAACGAGAAACAAGAATCCTGCGCGTCTGGCGAGCGCCATTACCTCTAGGGACGGAACTGTTCAGCAGGATGGGGTTGCCCGACCATGACGTCACCGTGCCGGCATCGTCAAACGTCACCTGAAACACAGAAGACGTCAGGAGGACGCGGACCTGGCGCGCGCTGTCTCTATTTTCTGCGTAAACGACGATACACAGACTGCAGCATAGAACTGTTTGTCCTTCGGCGCTTCTCGTTAGCACACGAGGACTGAAATGTTTTCTAATTATCTGACGCTCTCTCTCTCTCTCTCTCTCTCTCTCTCTCTCTCTCTCTCTCTCCTCTCTCACACACACACACACACACACACACACACACACACACACACGCACGCGCGCGTGTGCGCGCACTGACTGACTGACCGACTAACTGAAAGCAATTATGTCACCTTTGACTAGTTGCACATTTAACAAAATATTAAGCTGCCGGCAAAGCTTTCGTTAATTCAAATCATTTTAAAGACTGATAACAAAGGAGTCATTAACATCGGATGTAACTATCAGGGGAGCTCTCATATTCGTCCTCCCTCATCCTCCCAGTCGCTCTCTAGTCCATCACCACTATCATCCCAGCCCCTCCCCCTCGACTTTCAGAACTCTCAATTTTTGCCACTCTCTCCAGCCCTCGTTCTTGAGCCAAGTCACACCCTTCCTTTCTCTCCTCAGTTTTCTGCTTTAACACATTATGAAGGAGAGTCTTACATATGTCTCTCTCCACTGTTCTTTTTTTTTTTTATCAAAAAGAATACTTGTACATGCATACACACAACGCACAAACGCGGACACGCACGCGTGCGCGCGCGTACGTGCCCCCCCCCCCCCCCCCACACACACACCATCTGCCCTCCGCCCCCCCCCCCCCCCCCCTCCCCACACACACACACACAGAGAAGACCCGAAAACAACATGTTTTTACAGTGCTCTACCTTTGTGGAGGATATCTTTTGCAATCTCATTATGAAACGCTGTCTTAAACTCCCAAGCGCGTACCGTCTACAGATGCGGTTCTTATGCACTAGCATCCTCGGAGATTAACGTATATTAAAGGTCGACAAAAAGACCAAACACAGTCCCTGGGATCCTCATTGAAAAAGTATGATCTAAATTTCCTGGAAGATTCACGTAAAAGAATTATAAGATTCACAATCCTGATTGTGCTCGTTTCAGTAAACAAAAACAAATGGTGTCCCAAACCCGTAGTATGCTCTCTAAAATCAACCAACTAACCACAAAAACTGGGATCCAATACTCCCTGGGATGCTTACGTGAAAAAAGAAAAGAGTTTTAGATCACTGACCGCCTGCCTCCTCAGAAGATGGATCCATGACTTTTTTTTTCAAGAAATTCCTATATATTCCTTGATACGGGTATCCATTTGGATTGTCTTTGCTCAGTGAAAGCGTTTTCTTCATCTTGCCTTAACGTAGGTACTTGCTGAGATATTCTGGCTCTGCTTGATTCATTCGTTTGGGGTCCGTGCAAGAATGTGGTTGGATCCGAGTTGCATGCTTGCCTGGTATCTTGCCATGACTCCCTGCCCAATAAGCATCCTCCCAGGTGTAGAGTAGTAAGTGGGCGCCCCTAAGGTATGCCAGGCAAGTACCGGTTGGACAACAAGAAGGACTGGAGTAGCTACAACACCTCTATCCTGTTGCCTATGACCAATGTTAGAGCTGTGAGGATCCCTGATTGTCCCAGCGTCCCTCATGGTATGCCTTGCGCCGTCGATATCTCAAATAGCTATTTCTTTTGGATGGAAATGATACCTGCAAATTGCCGTATCAACATCACCTCTGCCTGGATTACGTATATATTCAGGCTAATATCCAACAATCATCCGTTTTGTTTCGGTCCATAATGTTCTGTAATCATGTGTAAATCTGCTTCGGTTCCATGCACGAGTCTGTTCCGATTATCTGGGGTTAGGTGAACGCGTTCGGATTCTATATTAAATATCTTACTCAGTCTATCTTCTTGTTATCCAAATTCAAATCCATGCAATAATGTACAAAAACGTTAATCTTTAGGGCTTGTATTGTTTGTTTTCCGGATATCTTTTTTAACATTTACAGTGGTAAGTGAACATTCAATAACAAAGTATTTCACATGTTAAGTATACGAAAGAAATTACTTCAATGCTAAAGGGAGAGAAGTGGGACAATGATTTTAAACTTCTCCGTTAAAATGTTCATTCTGATATAACGTATCTTCCTCAAACATTACCAGACAAACAGTTTTCGACGTAAGCACGCATACGTGTTTGCAAGTGAGCACCGCGTACAGTTTACATCCCCCAAACAACCCGTTCTGTTTTCCTGGTTGGACTGTTGGACAGTACCTGCAGGAAGCCCAGGTATTTGCCATAGGCGTAGTCCTGAACCACCAGCGCCTTGCCGCCATCGCTGCGTGTCACCACCTCGGGGTAGTCACCCTCTGGGACTTCATCGTCGGGTGGCGTGCCTGCACAGCACGGCAGAATGACGCACAGGTTGTGTGCATGGGGAGAGAGACTAAAAACAAAACCTTGAAAAGTTTTAAGTACTACATCCGCCAAACTTGAACAAACGAATCACAAGACTAAACACGACGCGTTTTGACCTCTTAGATCTTCTTCAGGCAAGATAAACAGCACTCAGAACAACGGGAAAAAATGTGTGGCAAGAGGGAAGTGCTACATAAAACAGGTAGGTATAGTGACTCAAGTGGGAATAGAAACAAAAGCTGAAACAGAAGTGGAAAACAACAACAACAACAACAACAAACAACAAAGGTGGGCAAGAGAAAGAACAGGGGAATAAAAAGGGGGAGACGAAGAATTTTTTAGAACATGGGGTCTTAGATGAAGGTATCTTAAAAATATGGGCGTGTGCATGAAACCAGGAAACTAAACAAGGCAGGTATGGGGAGGGAAACGGGAAACTAAAAAGTGGGCGAGGGGAGGGAAGAAGGCAATAAGGAAACGGTGAGCGTGGGATGGGCGGTGGGAAACAAACAAGGCAGGCGTGGGAAAGAAATGGGAAATAAAAGGTGGTATGGGGGACGATGCGGAAAATGAAAAAGGTGGTAATGGGGACGATGTGGAAAATGAAAAAGGTGGGTAATGGGGACGATGTGGAAAATGAAAAAGGTGGATAATTGGGACGATGCGGAAAATGAAAAAGGTGGTAATGGGGACGATGTGGAAAATGAAAAAGGTGGGTAATGGGACGATGTGGAAAATGAAAAAGGTGGTAATTGGGACGATGTGGAAAACGAAAAAGGTGGGTAATTGGGACGATGTGGAAAATGAAAAAGGTGGGTAATTGGGACGATGCGGAAAATGAAAAAGGTGGGTAATGGGGACGATGTGGAAAATGAAAAAGGTGGGTAATGGGGACGATGTGGAAAATGAAAAAGGTGGGTAATGGGGACGATGTGGAAAATGAAAAAGGTGGGTAATGGGGACGATGTGGAAAATGAAAAAGGTGGATAATTGGGACGATGGGAAAATGAAAAAGGTGGGTAATGGGGACGATGTGGAAAATGAAAAAGGTGGGTAATTGGGACGATGTGGAAAATGAAAAAGGTGGGTAATGGGGACGATGTGGAAAATGAAAAAGGTGGGTAATTGGGACGATGTGGAAAATGAAAAAGGTGGGTAATTGGGGACGATGGGAAAATGAAAAAGGTGGGTAATGGGGACGATGTGGAAAATGAAAAAGGTGGGTAATGGGGACGATGTGGAAAATGAAAAAGGTGGGTAATGGGGACGATGTGGAAAATGAAAAAGGTGGGTATGGGGACGATGTGGAAAATGAAAAGGTGGGTAATGGGGACGATGTGGAAAATGAAAAAGGTGGGTAATCGGGACGATGTGGAAAATGAAAAAGGTGGGTAATGGGGACGATGTGGAAAATGAAAAAGGTGGGTAATGGGGACGATGGGGAAAATGAAAAAGGTGGGTAATGGGGACGATGGGAAAATGAAAAAGGTGGGTAACGGGCACGGTGCGGAAAATGAAAAAGGTGGGTAATGGGGACGATGTGGAAAATGAAAAAGGTGGGTAATGGGGACGATGTGGAAAATGAAAAAGGTGGGTAATGGGGACGATGTGGAAAATGAAAAAGGTGGGTAATGGGGACGATGTGGAAAATGAAAAAGGTGG
>CM065727.1:24847255-24852255 GCA_033310375.1 Conus canariensis
CCCCAGACATTCTAACTGCCATAACAATCGAGAATATACCATTCTCTCCATAGTTTTACATAAGCAACTAGTGAGAGCTATAGGACGATAGTTGTTAGGATCCGAATGATCTTTCCCTGGTTTAGGAATAGGGATAACAACCGCCTCTCTCCAAGAAGGTGGAAAATACCCTAAACACCAAACATGATTAAACAGAGACAACACCACCTTTAAACCCTCAGCTGGCAAATGTTGAATAAATTGATAATGAATGTCATCTGGTCCAGGAGCTGAGTTGTTGGCTTTCAAAATGGCGTCCTTTAACTCATCCATGCTGAAAACGCAGTTCCCAGAGAGAGAGAGAGAGAGAGAGGGAGGGAGGGAGGAAGGGAGAGAAAGAGGGAGGGAGGGAGGGAGGGAGGGAGGGAGAAGACGTAGAGAGGGGAGAGATAGAGGGGAGAGAGAGGGAGGGAGTGAGCGGGGTAGACAGAGCAAGAGAGAGAGAGAGAGAGAGAGAGAGACAGAGACAGAGACAGAGAGACAGAGAAACAGACAGAGGGAGAAGCCAGCCAGATAAGCCACCCCCCAAAATCCCAACGTCATCAAGACACAACACAGGCTCCTCCTCCATCTCCTCACCGGGTTTGGAGATGTCCACGGTGTCCACGGTGGTGTAGCCCACGAAGCCGATCTTCTGGCCGCCCACCTCCAGCACGTAGCTGCCTTGCAGCTGCCTCCCCAGGGTCGGGTAGGCGCTGGCGTCCACGTTGCTGCTCAGCACGGGGAAGGTGGTGCGGGACACCAGCAGCTCCGTCTCGGACGGCCCCAAGTCGAACTCGTGGTTCCCCAGCGCCTGCACAAACAGCACAGGGACAGTTGTTTCAAGAAATCAGAAAAGAAGCCCTTTGCCCACAAAAGGCCCCAAAAGTTCGAAAGATACTTGCAAAGTGAGGCGACTGCAGGCGGAGATCTAAACAAATTTGAAAAGTAAGGATTACGATTCCACCGAATAACATGGACAAACGAAATCACAAGACAAAACGCGACGCGTTTCGACCTCTTAGGTCTTCTTCAGGTAAGATGAACAACACTCGGGGCCCATCTTGAGCCGAATTCGACAAAGATAAGGGATTGCTCGATCTTCATTTTTGCTGTCCTGAGTGCTGATGATCTTGCCTGAAGAAGACCTACGAGGTCGAAGCGCGTCGTGTTTCGTGATCGTATATAATCATTGTACTTGATCTGTTCACAAACCCCTCCACTTGGGACTTGAATAGATTCTTTGAATCTGAAACCAAATCTGTCCCCCCTCTCTCTCTCTCTCTCTCTCTCCTCTCTCTCTCTCTCCAGTTAGGGAGGAAAAGAGGTAGGAAAAAGTAAGAATTTTTTTTCTTATGTTTTTATTTCTTTTTTTCACATCTATGTTTACTTGTTATTGTTGCTGGTATCAATAGCAGTAGTGACAGCAGCAGCAGTAAACAGTAGGCTAGTAATAGTAGTAGTAGTAGTAGTAGTAGCAGCAGCAGCAGTTCTAATAATAGTAGCAGCAGCAGCAGTAGCAGTAGTAGTAGTAGTAGTAGCAATTGCTGTTGTCGATGTTGTAGCACCAGAAATAATGGCAATGTCAATTGTTGTAGACGTAGTAGCAACAGAAATAATGGCAATGATGTTGCTTTTATTATTTCATGACGATGATAATGATGGTCATAACTATCGCTAACACCACCGTCATTGTCATTATTCTTCTGTCTGTGTGTGACATTGTTCTTTTACTTTCTTACATATCGTTCCTTTCTTTCTTTTCCATCCCCCCTCCCCCCGTCTTCTTCCCACTCTCTCACTGAATGCGCGCGCGCGCGCGCGCGTGTTCGTGCGTGCGTGCGCGTGTGTGCGAGCACGTGTGTGTGTGCTCACTGACTTACTTTTTCGATTTTTTTTGTCTTTAACTTTGCAAAGAACAGGTGATGACACGATCGTAATTCTGTGTATAGAAATGTTGAAATATAACTACAATGGCGTTACAATCACCAGAGTCTGTGACAAAAATACCAATGATTCATTTAGTTCATGCTTTTATTTCTTCGTTTCAAATCTAAAATATAGCGGCCGTTTCATGTCTAACTATGGCCGTGTTCAGCCTAGGTCCTCGGCATCTTTAATTAAAAACGCAGTAATTCTGATGAATACAATATTGCATACTGTTTTTATTTCAACTACTTGTGAACAAAGACAACTGTCAAATCAGGAGAGAAAAAAAACCCCGGAAATAACTGTTCGCTACAATGTAAAATATTTTCGCTACATTGCCTACAGCAAATTATTTAAGGTTTTCTTCGTCAGCGTTCTTTGCATAAGTTGCGGTCTCTCTGTTGGTTGTATGAGATGTGGTCTCTGCTTCCAACTGTTTAAATCAACATTCCTCCTACAAATACAGACATGCAAGCACACAGATGTGCAAGCACATACACTCGCGCGCGCGCGCACACACACACACACACACACACACACACACACACACACACACACGAGATGTCTCCCAGTGGCGCTAACCTATGCAGTACACTTGCATAACATTTCAGCTCAGCTAGTTTATTGATTCATTCACATGGAGCAACAGGCAACGGAGCAAACAGACCTGTTGAAACCAATGAATAAATAACTACATACTAGATCCGAGTTCACTCAGTCCCCGAACATTACATGTCGATGCCAAACACACAGTCAAGCGGACTGTTACGGATGGTATGGGTGTGTCTGCAGGTGTCTGACTGTCTGACTCTCACTCGGAAATTACGGATGCATGCACGACTTTTCAAATGCACATACACACACCCACTCACCCGGACATTGACAGCCAGGCAACAAAACACTACTTTTTGCTTTATGCTGCCGACCATTAGGCGTACACACAAAATATGTCTATATATAGCGGCTAACAACTAGCGCTGCTGGGTCCAACGACAACGACAACGACAACGACAACGATCACGTCGCGACGACGTAGAGGACGAAACGACGACGATGACGAAGACGACCTCAGCGTCAAGTCAAGTCCGACACAGGACTCAAAAAAAAACTTCAGAGCTGTGGCTCCAAATAAAAAACACTAACACACTCGCGGCGTCTCTGCCGACGACGAGGTGACAGTCTCGCACAGGAGCTGTGGCTCACACACAACACAGCGACGGCCTCGCCAACAGGTCGCTGGTTCAAACACAGGAGCGGCGCTCTGGCTTGGCAGCAGCGGCGTCTCCAGCCCAACTGGCTCAGCGGGTAGTCGGTCCCGGGCGCAGTGGCAGGTAGGGTGATTGTCGGCACTCAGGCCGACCTCTCCACGCCAACACAGGGCGGAGAACAGGGGCGTAGACTCAGCTACGGCCCTGACCCTCAAACAAAGGCAGCCAGTCCCCCTCAGTCCAGGGAACACTTCAACCTGGGGAAAACTGATTAACTACCTTGATTATCATGGCTACTATTCATTACAACCACGACTACATTCATATTTATTAGCCACATCCTATTTCACTAGAACTTGAGCATATTCTTTCTTCAACATTACAACATTCCCTTTTCCGGAATCATAACACTGCAACATTCCCTTTCCGGAATCATAACACTACAACATTCCCTTTTCCGGAATCATAACACTACACAGGAAAGGATTTCCATATAAACCTTTCATAATCTAGTTTTCCAAATTGGGGAAAAGATTTCCATCCAGACCCTCTTCAATAAACCATGAATACAATTCATTACACACAATTAATGATTACTTTCATCACACACAATTAATGATTACTTTTCATACGACTATAAATGTCTTTCGTCAATTCACAAAATGTTCATTTCTTTTCTTGTAACACAAGAATGTTCATTTCAAAACAATTCATCTACTTCAATATATGTAAGGCAATGATTTCCACAACTCTTGTTTACCAACACACAATTATTGTTGTATCAAGAGTGAGTTAAATACTCATCCACATCAAAAATAAAAACCAGCAAACAGTTTATGTCGCTCAATCTGGGAGCTTGTTATCCCTAGCATCAAAACTCTCCTTCTCGCAAACCATATTAGAATAAACACTTTTTTTTCATCATGAAATTCATAGCTAGTTAAGTCACAGAATAAACAAAATCCTTTTTTTTTTTTTTTTTTTTTTTTCTGAAGACCACTTCCTTTAACACTCACTTCATCTATTCATGTTTTCCGAAACAATTTCGTTTCGTTACCCTATCAAGTCATAGGATAACAGAACACAACAAATACTTTTTTTTGTTTAAACAAAACCTTCACAAGTGCGCTGAGATTCAGTTGCTCCTAAACGGGAATACGGTTTCGGTTTGCTAATAAATAAACATTCAATAATAAATACCTGACTGCCACCAAAAATCAGCTGAGTCCCTCTTCGGCCTTCTGTGTTGTTGCGTTGCCGGAATCACTGCAGAGACTGCCTAACCGGTTCAACTCGCCCGGCTTTTAGCAGTGCGCGGGTAAGCAGCAGTCAGCTAAACTTCCAACCGGCTTCCGGACAACTACCTTCCGGTAAGCATGGTTGCATAAAAATTTGTGACCGGACGGGAAACGGTCCGTCACACGGACAAACAGGTGATACGAGTGCATTATTCTGCATTTCAGCCAATTCGATCCATTCATACATTTACCCGAAACTGTACTGCAAGCAAAATACAATAAAATGAAATGAAATCAATAAATAATAAAAGAAGAGCAATTCCTGTATGCGAACCTTGTTTGACAATGAGCGACACAATTTTGATCATGAAAAAGAACGCGTGGCCAAGTTTCACGTCGACTATGGTAGGACGTCTAATTTTCACAGACGTCACTTTGTCACGGGAAAGGTGTCCAGAAATTTGATCGCAAAGTCGCTTTGGTAGGATTTTTAGCGCGAGCGATACGTTTTCACGATGAAAACTAGTAAAAATGCTGCGTCCATATTTCGCGTGACATTTTGCCACGCGTCCATCTTTCACGTGAGATTAGATCGCAGAGGCCACGT
>CM065727.1:24864755-24867255 GCA_033310375.1 Conus canariensis
GCACAGGCCCTCGATGCCAGGCGCCTGAAACTCAACCTGCCACGAGCAAACGAAACTGAAGATTGGGAGAAACTGGATGCAAAAATCGTCCAAAGACTCGATGCACTGATAGGAAAAAGCACCCTGGATCACAAACTAGCCACATATGGGGACATTGTATATGCCACATGTAGAGACGCCTATGGAGCAAAACTACCCAAAGAGAAAACGCCTCCAAAGAAATCCAGACGCCAAGAAGAGATGGACAAGATCAGGGTCCAAAAGAAAAACCTCAAGATGCAAATGAAGACCGCACTGCCAGCTGAAAAACAAGGCTTGGAAAAACTGTGGAAAGACCTGAAAGAAAAACACAGCGCCCTCAGCAAAGCGGAATCTGCGAGGAAGAGGAAGAGCAAAAAGAAGAAGACACAAGAGCGCTTCTTCAGAGACCCCTTCCAGTTTGCCAGAACACTGTTTGAGCAGCCAAAATCTGGGACCCTAAGTGTGGACAAAGGAGTTCTTGAGCAGCATCTGAGGAAAACATACTCTGACCCACAGAGCAAAGCACCACTCGACATTCAAGGTCTGGTGTGGCCAACCAACCCTGAGGAACAGTTCAATGGCAAGCCTCCAACGTTGGCGGAAATCAAGAAGGTGGTCGACAAAGCCAGAGCCAAATCATCACCAGGGCCAAACGGAATACCTTACCAGCTTTACAAGAAATGTCCCAAGGTGCTGGAGTGGCTCCACAGGCTGCTGCGATCGGCTTGGAGAAACCAGAAGATCAGCGGCCAGTGGATGACGGCAGATGATGTGTACATCCCCAAAGAGCAAAACTCAAGTGACATCAGCCAGTTCAGGCCAATATCACTACTGAACGTCGAAGGGAAAATCTTCTTCTCTGTCATGGCAGCAAGGCTGACCAAGTACCTGATGGAAAACAAGTACTTGGATGTGTCAGTCCAGAAAGGTGGCATCCCAGGCGTGGCTGGCTGTGTAGAACACGCCACAATGATCTGGGACGCAATCCAAAAAGCAAAAACAGAAAAGAGAGACCTGGACGTAGTGTGGCTTGATCTGGCAAACGCATATGGATCTGTGCCCCATGAGATGATACAGTTGGCTCTTGAGATGTACCATGTGCCAAAGAACATCCGCGACATGCTCAAGAAGTACTTCAATGGCTTCTCAATGCGGTTCTCTACCAAGGAGTACACAACAGACTGGATCAACTTGGAAGTGGGTATTGCAATGGGCTGTGCAATTTCCCCAATACTGTTCGTGCTGGCAATGGAACTCATCTTGAAAGCAGCAACAAACAACGCGAGACAAACAGACCCTGGCGATGGATACAAGATGCCTCCTCTCAAGGCCTTCATGGATGACACTACAGTGATTTCATCCAGAGAAGACGAGACACGTCATGTGCTGGAGAGGCTGGACGACATAGTTGCCTCATCCAGAATGAAGTTCAAGCCAAAGAAATCACGGAGTCTCTCACTGAGGAAAGGAAAAGTGGCCGGATCTGTGGTCTTCAGTGTTGCCAACCAGGCCATTCCAACAGGCACAGAAGAACCAGTCAAGAGCCTTGGAAGATGGTATGATGATACGCTGAAAGACACACAAAGAGCAAAAGAAACCAAGCAGATGGCGGAGGAAGGCTTGGAGACCATTGACCAGTGTGGGCTCCCTGGCAAATACAAGGTCTGGTGTCTGCAGTTCATGCTGATACCACAGCTCCTGTGGCCTCTGATGATATACGACATCTGCACCAGCACAGTGGAGGCAATGGAAGCCAAAATCAAGTTCACAAGGAAATGGCTTGGTGTCCCACCCTGTCTGACTGACATAGCGCTGTACTGTCGCCAAGCAAAGCTGAAACTACCACTGAAATCCATCCTGGAGGAATACAAAGCAGGGAAGATCATACTTCAAAGCATGCTGGAGGACTCAGGAGACAAGGTGGTAGAAGCAATCAAGCCCCAGCTGAAGACAGGCAGAAAATGGAAAGTTCAAGGAGGGGGGTGGGGGGGGGGGGGGGCAGATTGCGACACACATCAAGCTGTGCGGTTAGCATGCAGTCAGGCGTGCCAGAAATCAACAAAGGGTAAACAGCTGCCCGATATATTACATTGGCTACCAGAGCGGAACACAACGTGTCACCGAGGAAGTGGTGTGGTGAACCGGCAGTTTGGGAGGTTCTCCTAGCCTTTCCTTTTCAAAACCAAGATCGAAGGGGCTCGCGAGGTGTGTGTGTGTGTGTGTGTGTGTGTGTGTGTGTGTGTGTGTGTGTGTGTGTGTGTGTGTGTGTTCGTGTGTGTGTGTGTGTGTGTGTGTGTTCGTTCGTGTGCGTAAGCGCGCATCTGTGTGTGTGTGTGTGTGTGTGTGTGTGTGTGTGTGTGTGTGTGTGTGTTATGCGCGTGTGTGTATGTCTATGCGTGTGTGTGTGTGTGTGTGTGTGTGTGTGTGTGTGTGTGTGTGTGTGTGTGTCTATGCGCGCGCACGTGTGTGCGTGTGTATG
>CM065727.1:24877255-24887255 GCA_033310375.1 Conus canariensis
TGTGTATTCAGAATAAAGCGTCCCGCTTTGCTGACTAAGTCATTCTTTCCGTTGCTTCGTGACAGCATTAATTACTGAGTTTAGTTTGATTATAGTGATGGCCGGATATTGTTTTATTGAAATTCTTCTTTATTAAACAATCCTTGATAAGTTAAGGTTTGATAAATCTTTAATTCTCCCTATTCCACTGTTTTTCAAAGCAGGGGAAAGAGTGAATGATCCTTATATTCTATTAACCTGTTATTCCATATAATTTGATTTTTTAAAGTTATCTGTCGGTTTTTTTACATTGTATTTCGCGTTTATATTTTCCAATCAAGTGCAAAGAAATTTTTTCTCTCCAAAATTCGCTTTTAATTTTTCCAAAGGCTCCCTGCATTTCCGATGGCTTACAGTTTATTTTAGGTTGCCGCTTGCTATCTGATGGTAATACAACTTGAGAATAAGACTCTAGTTATCATTCTCTGACTTGTATAGTTTCCCCATCCTTTTAAGATAGAAATACGTTCGTAGCTGACTTACCATTTTAAGACAGTGTTTTCCATCACTTCTCTCCTGACCTTTCCGAATGCTTTTTTATTTGAGTACTTCTTTGCCAAATGAATTTATAAAGGATTCGGTTTATCTCCGCGATAACTTTTTTTTTGTGGTAATCCAGTTGACTGCATTACCAATATAAACTGGCCCACTAACAGAACTTTTACGATAACTATACGCCCATGTATACTAAGATCTCTGCGACTCCAAACTTCTACAAGACTGAACATTTTTCCAATCTTTTTATCCAGTTCTCTTCAATGGACTGGACTCTTGTGTTGTTTTTAAACAATATTCAGAGAATCTTGATTTTGTCTGTAAGTTCAACAAACTGTGTGTTTTCTTCGTGTTTATAAATACCAATCTGCATGGTTTGGTTTTTGTGTGATTGAACAGAAGACCTGAACATTTTGACAATCGAACAGCCATGCACATGTCTTTTTTGTTTTGTAGAAAAAGTGTCGTATAGTCAGCAAGTTGCTTTATTTTCAGTGGTTCAATTTGTTGTCTGTTCTGATTGCACTGTGGTAAACTTATTCCATTTATGTTACTGTTGCTAATTTTAGCAGCAAACAACCCAACTGACAGTATAAAAGCTAGTGGAGATAACTGACATCCTTGCTTGACTCCACTTGTTACCGGAAATGGTTGGGATACCCATCCTCCATGTTGTGCTACTGAAGGTATTGCTGTTGAGAAAGGCTATCCGTTTGATAAACTGTTCGCCCAAACCGAAGATTTGGAATGCATTAAACATGAAACTACGTGATATTGACTCAAAGGCATTTGAGTAGTATTGAGCTGAAAGATAACCAGCTTTTTTTGTGTGGTGTAAGCATTCAATGACGTCGTCGATTGTTCTGATAACTGTTGATATGCTCCGAACTTTAAGGTATCCGACTTGGTCTTCATTTATTAATTTTGATATTGCTTTGCCTAATCTTCCTGCCAACACTTTTGCTAATATTTTATAATCAGTGTTGGAGAGTGTGATTGGTCTCCAGTTACTCAACTGATCACGCACTCGTTCTTTCCCTTTGTGTAACAGAATAGCTATGCATTGTTTTTGTGCATACGACATTTCTCCTTTTTCAAGACTCGCTGAAACAGCATGTTCACAGTGTTTTTATTTTGATCCAGAAGAATTTTATTAATTCTACTGTTAAACAGTCACTGCCAGGACAGGAACCATTTTTCACTGCTTTTGGAGCAGAGCTTGCTTCCTCTATAGATGATAGTCCCTCACCAACAGCTGCGTCCTCATCATCTAGAGTAGGGAGTTGTACATCTGCAATGAAGTTACTAATAGTTTCTTGTATATTTTCTTTATCAGCACTCTGGTTATTCAAATTAGAATAATAATGAGTTTGTTCTTCCAATGTCTTTATTTGGTCAGTTATGACTTTTCCGTCTTCTCTTTGTATCCTAGATCATTACCTTTTTCTTACCCCTTGCTTTTTCTAAGTTTAAGAAATATTTTGTATTCTTTTCCTTTTCCTCTATCCATTTTTCCCGAGCTCTAACCTGTGCATCCCTAGCTTTCTCGAGCGATACTATTCATAATTGCTGCTTCACCTGAAACATTTCCCGTTGCGTTTGGAGATAAGCTGGATCTCGCTTATTATTTGTTCTTCCAAACTTTTAACCGACACTGTAATTCCAGTATTTTGTTTTTCTTTGTGCAAGATTTATATTTACCATATTCTGTACGAAACTCTTGTTTTGATTTTGCAAGATTCCCATATTTCTGTCGGGTTGCTAACTGTTTGCTGGTTGTTTTCCGCACGAGATTCATCTAGTGTTTCGTTCATACGCTGTTGGAAAACTATGTTTCGTAAACAGCAATTGTTAAAACGCCAGAATCCTGGATCCTTGATGAACTGGCTCTTATCTAGTTCAGTCAAAACGCCTTTATGGTCAGTGTTTGGAACTGTGGTAATGTCACATCGAAGCAGTAAGGAAATATTTCTTGGTTAACAAAGCAGTCATCTGTTCCACGTGCGATGAAGGGATATTGTTTGCACCATGTGTATTCCTTTTTTCTGTATTGTGAATATCCTCCAAACATCAGTGAGGCTGGAATTCGTTATCAATTTGTTAAGCCTTTCTACCTTTTTTTTTTTTTTTTTTTTATATGTGTGACCCAATAAGACGTCGAGGTCGCTGTCAACCGTGCAGTTTAAGTCACCAACTACCAAGAGTTTGTTATAATGTTCTGAAAGGCCTTTAAGAAACGCACTTTGTCGGCATTATCGTTCGGTGCGTAAATATCATTACGTATCATTTCATTGGGTTTTTACTAAAGCTGTAAAGATTCTGTTTGCTTTCTATCTTTCTTTCGCCGGGAAATACTTGGAAGCTAAAATGACTTCCCATCTACTGTGCTTTGTTCCTTTATTATATGAAATTTTCCGTCCCCATCGCTTTTCCCAAATGTCATCTTTTATTCTCTCTCTTTTTGGTTATGTGTGACTCTTGAATACATATGATATCGCACTTCTGTCTTTCGAAATAATTGAACATCGCCTTTCTTTTCATGTTGTTTCTTAGCCCTCTTGCGTTGATAGACAATACTGTAAAAGCGTCCATCAGCGAACATTATGTTCCGTCATTTGAATTACATTTCAGAGGTCTTAGTCCACTGACATAGCTAGGTCCGTCAAGCAAAGAGGCAGTGAGAGGGAAGGGGGTGCGAGCCAGCCTACGTGGTCAGTCAGTTCGTGAATTATGGTGTGATGGAAAAGGGTGAGAGGAAAGTCTGTTTAATGCGTTAGTCAGCTAAACAAACCCAATAAACTGTCGAGTTAGCAAGAGTTCCACCTGTACTGAACCAAACATTAATTTCGAGGTGAAATTTTCGTTACGCTCCAATTTTCATAATTAGCCATTATTTACAAGTATCAAGAACAAAAAAAATCTTTCGAAGTTGAAATTATCATCAATAATCACTGCTACCACATGAACATGAAAATTACATTTCTCACGCGTGATCACACGCTTCATCAAGGAAAATCAGAGCGCAGATCTTTTGACACTGTCATTCTCTCATACAGCGGACTCACCATGATGTCGTATCCCAAGCTGTTCATGAAATGCGTCGTGATGTTGCCGCCATACGTGTAGAACCAGATGGTGCCCTGGAACTGGTCCCCGGCGTCCACCAACACAATGTTGTTGTACTTGGCCCTCAGCTCCTTCACCTGCACCATCAGGCCAACCAGACAGGGTCATGAGTCCGCTGTTCATCCGCCACAACCATTCTGACACGGCAAGACATCATTTTCTTTCTCTTCCCAACATGTCTACGGGATCAAGGATGAATTGTGTTCCCATTCAGCCAGTCAAAAAAAAATCTGCCCAGGATTTCCTATTTTTGCAAAAATGTTTTATCACTTGCAGGTTGGCCCCTGCCCCGTCCCCTACCCGTGTACATGTTTTTGATACATCAGGAGTAAACTTATAGATCAGTGGAAAATGTGTTCTTTAATGTATGCATTGTACATCTTGTACAGCACGTTTCCACTTTGTTCCTGGTTTTCCTATCATACATACAGGCATTTTCGTACCCTTGTAATTCTCAAATTTTATCGTTTTTGAGCATAATCTTTGAACAGTAAAGGTATGGATTTTTATTTTACCGGCCCTTTCTCTCCATGGTGGATACGGATTTACGTGACTTGCCGTGTCAGACGGACTCAGAATGGTGGTAATGAAAAAACACACTGCAACTCCACACGCAGCATTTTTCTTTGTTTTTACCGAGGGTTGGCCGTGAGGTAGAGATCTCAAAACCCAAGCCTAAAAGACCTGTTGTGAATGGACTCTCCTGGACAAACCAATGAAGTCCATCCCGGTGACCCAGTCCAGTGTACAGTTGACTGGGCAATGGGCAACACGAAATCTAAGTGTTTAATTTCAAAACCAGAGGTTCCAGCTCGCGCCTCATTTAAGTGCACAATAATCGAAAACAATCTAGATTTAAAATATCACCATGTACTCGGGTCACGTTACTAAACTTACAGAAATAGCTTTCGCTGCCAATACCTGAATGTAGATCGCCGTAATGGAGAAAAGGACTTTGAAGAACAGACCCCTACCGCCATACCTACCCACCCCTGTCCAGTTGATGATCCATAAAGTGGGTTTTAGCGTGTTCCACAATTCTTTGGCCCGCTCCTGGTAAGCTGCACTCCTCTTCAGCCCTCGGCTGCCCTCATGGACTAACAAGCCAATTATCTTAAGCAGCGGCCTTGACCTCCTATGTTCACCAAGTCATTTCCTGCTTAGCTGGTTTGTAGCGTGGGGCGGGGGCATCCACATTCTTGGTACGTCAGTTCTTTGAGCCTTGTTAGGTGAATAAGGAGTTCATTTTCGCGTAAGATTTCCGCTCTGTTCTGTCCTCCGTTTGTAATGGCGTCTACCACTTCGCCACGGTGGCTGGTGACGTTTTACTGAATTAACGTCCTCCAGCCCGCACTCAGGAGGTTATGGGACATTTCTATAATATATATATATATATATATATATATATATATATATATATATATACTTCGAGAGGGATTGGGATGGTTCCCTCATGCAGCTAGTGAAGGGTTTTCATATTTATAATATATATTTTCCCATTTTCTTCATCTTCAACCCTTTTTTTTTTCTTTCAAATTTCAAATCTCTGCCAGGTCATTACTATAATGATGGAAGAATTGTTAACCTGCACTTGTTTTCCCCGCTACTTAATTGTTCAGCATTATATATATATATATATATATATATATATATATATATATATATATTGAGAGAGAGAGAGAGAGAGAGAGAGAGAGAGAGAGAGAGAGAGGGTTCTTTTGATAACAAGTCGGTACTTTTTGTGTCAAAAGATTCTGTATTATTTAAAACTGTTAAACTATGTATCATTATGCTCTTTATGATACGTGCATTGTGTCAAAACTTCAATTACTAAAAGGATTTCATGAAGATTGTCTTAAGTTTTCATTACCACCATTCTGAGTCCGTCTGCTCGTAAGTTCGTATTCACCATCGTGGTAAAGGGCTGGTAAAATCAAAATCTATATTTCTATTGTTCAAAGACTTCGTTTGAAAATGACAAAATTTCAGAATCACAAGGGTAAGAAAATGCCTGTATGTGTGACAAGAAAATAGTAGGAAGAGAGTAAAAGCGTGCTGTACAATACGTACAATACGTACATTAAATGGCACACATTTTTCCATTTATACTGAAGCTTACTCTTCTTGTACTAAAAACATTTACACGGGCAGAGGGAAGAGGGACTGGGCCAACCAGCAAGTTAATAAAACATCTTCATAAAAATATGAAATACTAGACAGATAAACTTCTGAATTATAAAACGTAAACTACAAAAAGGGCAAAGGTAAACTTCACTGTGTGATATAAAACAAAATAAACATTAACCTGCAAGTTCAATTAACTAAGATCACTATCAAGATACTGAAAGGGTATTACTTCATATATGCACGTTCTGTCCTTGTGACCGCTTATAAGGGACGTTAACGCATGCATGTGTTTCACACACACACACACACACACACACACACACACACACACACACACACACACACAGAGATAGATAGATAGACAGATGGACAGACATTTTGTTTGTAATCAAGCCATTACCGAAGCGGGATAAGATTTCGGATAGTGGGGTAAGGGAGGGGCATAGTGGAGGAGGAAGAGGAGGGGTGGTTGCAAGAGGGTGGAAGCAGCGCGACATCTAACCTGCTGCACGCGACGAGACGATTTCTCTTGTTCGGGCCCTCCGGTCAATGACGTTTTACAATGAGGCGAAACTCGAACCACTGGCTTATGCGTATGGACGGAGTGGGGCCAAATTGTTATTACCCACACAGGGCCCACAACACACACACACACACACACACACACACACACACACACACACACGCATGCATGCACGCACGCACCACATACACACACGCATGCACACACAAGCATGCATGCACACTTGCACGCACGCGCACGCGCGCGCGCGCGCACACACACACACACACACACATACGCACACACATCTACATGCAAACACATTTTCACATCACACACAGCAGAGGCTCCAGTTCGTGCCTCATTAAGCGTACGATTATCGAAAACATAATCCAGATTTGAACTATCGCCACATACACGGGTCATGTTACTAAACTCATGAAAATAACTTTCACTACTCAACCTGAATGCAGATCGTCGTAATGGAGGAAAGTCTTGGAGGAAGAGTCGCTCGCCCCCCCCCCCCGCCCCCCCCCCCGCCCCCCCCCCCCCCCCCCCCCCCCCCCTTGACCCACTCCTGGTAATCTGCCGTCTTCTTTAGCCCTCTATTGCCCTCAGGGACTAATAATCCGATTATCTTACGCAGCTGCCTTGACCTCCTATAGTCATTCATCAGGTCAATTCTGCTTGACTGCAGTGGGGGGAGTGCGGCATCCACACTGTTGATACGTCAATTCTTTCGAGCCTCAGGTGAATAAGGAGTTTATTTTCGTTTTAAGATTTCACCTCTGTTCTTTCCTCCGATTTTAAATGGTTTCAAGGGAGGACAGTGAATTCGTTAAAACTGTTACTTACAAAAGAGGGCTGGGTAGGTTATTAATAAAAGAACGTGCCCTTAAAATTGCCTACAGGTCTCCACTAAATACGGACATTTCTCTGTTTGGTGTGAAACTTTTTATTTTTAGATCAGGGGTGACAAAACGCACAACATGTATCGTTATCATTTGAATTCTGAGCCGTCAGTAATCATTTTTTAGGTGAGAATGAAAGGTACAATTGTTCTCCTTACCTTGCTTGGCGAAATTTTAAGCTCAGTTTGTTGATCTAACTCGATGAGTTTTGTATCAAAGGAAGCCTATTCAGTCTCCACATGAGGAAAGGGCACTTCAGGGAACCGAACTACATTCGACAGGCCAAGCTGTGTAAAGCGGTATTTAAAAACATCGCCAGTCTTGATTGTTCTTGCGATAAATCTTCTGTTCTAGAGACACCGTCTTGAGAAGAAAACCGACATTCAGACTCGCGTTATGCATGTCAGTACTGGCAACATTTCGCACAGTGACGCTGAATAGTGCTTTTTTGGTGATAACCAACCAACGTCACAACAGACCAAATTATTCACAGCATGTCTCGGTATCCCCCCCCCCCCCCCCCCCCCCCCCCCCCACACACACACACACACACACACAACCCTTCCAGGCAGTCTATGACGCTCGTAGCACCAAAAAGCGCCGGCCAGGTGATTTGAGATTTGGAGGCGTTGAAGATTCTAGACCACACACAAACCTCGACCCGACCAAAATCCTCACCAGACATGTTAAAAACTTTGGGTCCCTTGCCCACTTTTCAGCTGATAGTTTTTTTTGTTTTTTTTTAATTGAAATTTACCGCTGGGGTGGCTTTCTTAACTAGGGGGTTAATGTGGGCACCCCAGTAAAGATCATCTCTCAGGGTGACCCCTGAATTTTTGACCCGTTTAGACTGTGAAGTTATAGAATTGTAAACATGGATGAAATAACCTGTAGCTAAAGTTTTTTGAAAGATGACAAAAACACATTTTCGGGGGATAACTATACGACTTGCAAAGCCCGTGACGGTCCGCGTAATGATATTAATGCTACCAGTGCGCATGCTACCCGTTTTCTGCGAATCATGAATTTATCAGTTTTCATAGTGATCACGTTCGACAGCTTGTCATGAGGAAACATTAAAAAAAAAAAAAAAAAGAAAGAAAGAAAAAAGAAAGAAAGAAAGAAAACGAGTAATTTTAAAGCTAAAAAACGTGACCAAGCATGCCTGTCGTATGAAAACACTTGTCACTTCAAAAGAACCGTCAGTACGTCTGGACTTCGTGACTGAGCGCCCAGCTGAGGCCCCTCATTTACTGTAAAACGTAACATACGCAGTGTCTTCCCTTCCCCAAATCCTTCAGGGCTGCAACTTCCTTCCAGCAGAGAAATCGGAGTCCTTCACCCCCAACGCGTTCGTAGACAGGGTGTCCTCTTTTCATATCATTATTCATTTATGTGTCTATAAATTTCTGGTTTGGTGCAAGGTGGGGAGCAATATTTGCCTTTTGAATTCTGGGGCAGGGCAGCCGCGCTTTTGGCCATGTCTCTGCAGTTCCTCACAGTTGTAGCTTGATCAAGGTCCAAAGGTTAATGGCGTGTATTGAGGTGGGTGGGTGGGTGGGTTGGGGGGGGGGGGTGGCAACTTATCAACAGCAAAAATCTATTTAAAAAAAAAAAACAACAACCAAAAACGGTTTTAATTCGGAAGAATCGTCATCCCATTGACTGACGACTGTTGCGTGGAAGAAGAGAGCGTGGAAACAGCCGTCACCGTTTTCTTCATGACAAGGACTCTTTCCACGCACAAAACAATTACTGTGGCGCCGTGACGTCAGTGGTAAGCTCTCCCCCCACTCTCACCGTTGCCACTGATGTGGTGTGTTAAATGCTCGCACAGCAGTTTAAAAGAAAAATTAAGAAAAACAGGGATAAAAAACAATGCGTATGCGACAGCATCCGCACATCATGTCTCGGTAAAAGTTACAGGTTAAACAGGGACTATTTGACGTCCCGATCATGTGCAGACGTATGGTCGTCCGCTGGAACTAACCGTCGTAACTACCGATTTCTGCACAGAAACGACTGACCCTTGCATACAGTGGGAAGAAATCCTAAGGAGTGCTTGACAGCAGAAGGTCTTCGGAGAAGAAACCCGCCCCTTCAGAAAAGTGTGTAAGCCCTGAATTCCTTCCAACGTGAAAATTGCTCACTGTCGTTTCGGAAGTAACTGCATTCGTGTGAAGTAATCGTTTGTACACGATATCGAGATGTTTTCACGTAATCAAACCCCCTGTTTCTCAAGTGAAATTTGAAATTATCAACGTTTGCTTAATAAGTCTTTTCTCGTGGAAACAGTAATTGATATCTTTTGGAGCCAGCATACTCTCATACAGACAGCATGTGGCATACAAGACAGAGGACTACTGTGAGCCACTGAAATGAATCTTGTGGCAGGGTTGTATTGTTGAACAAACAGTTCCTCTGTCACCGTTAAAGCTTCAGTCCAGTGTCGCTGCGGGCGCCAAGAAAGTTGACGTTTGTGCAGAATGTTTTATGACGGAAAAAGGTGGTGTGACGGAAGCACCAGTAGAGTGAACCGAGCTTCAAGCATTTAATTTTCCATTCGCAATTCTGGAACACGTACGTGCACATACGCGGAGTGTCGCCGCGACCCTTAAAATATTGCTTCGCATGACAGTAACATACTTCCGCGCGAAACACGACTACTACAGCGTCAGCAAACTGGCACGTCGCCTAACTAGCCTATGTTGTACAGTCAGTCATAAGAACCACTCGCGCACGCGCGCGTCCGTGTGTGTGAGAGTGTGTGTGTGTGTATGTGTGTGTGTGTGTGTGTGTG
>CM065727.1:24894755-24899755 GCA_033310375.1 Conus canariensis
TTCTTTTTTCGCTGGCTTGTTTATGATGTCAGTTCTCCTTAGGCATTTCATGACACATTGTTCGCTCCTCTCCGCCCTCCCCTTCTAATACACTTGTCCTCTCTCTCTCTCTCTCTCTCTCTGTCTCTCTCTCTCTGCCTCCTCCCTTTCCTTCCCCACCTCACCCCCTCCACCTTCTTCTCACTAAAACTCCCTTCTCTCTGTCTCCTGACCTCCCTCTCTCTCTCTCTCTCTCTCTCTCTCTCTCTCTCTCTCTCTCTCTCTCTCTCTTTCACAATTATCTACAAACACATACACGTATTCTCTCTTACACACACACACACACACACACACACACATACACACACACACACAAATATGCGCGCACGCGCACGCACACACACACACACACACACACACACACACACACACACACACACACCTTTTGGTTTACGAGACCTTGCTCACCCCTTGCTCTCCTTCCATCCCCCCTCCCTTTACCTCTCCTTCTCTTACCTTCTCTGCTTCGTTTCTAAACTGTCCCCACTGTTTCAGTTCTCTGTCATACCTTGTCATTTTCATGTGAGTACGATCACAGGTGTATAGTCTTGTGCAGTTTTTTTTTAAGCCTGCTGTTTGTTACGTTCGAAGAAAACGTTGTTGTCGAAAATCTCATTCTCTGCTGCCTAAGTGCTCTGAGACCAGTCAGACTAGTCGACCCCTAGTACATCTGGTGTGTAACTGCCCCCCCCCCCCAACCCCCCCCCCTCCCCCATTCCCCCTTCATCTTCCACTTAAAAGAAAAGTTTTTAAAAAATGGAATGGTGGGGAGTGGGAGGGGGAGGCGCAAATTCCGCAGCGCTCGAAAGTCCATCCTTGTCACAATGACGAAGCTTTAGCAATATCCAATCGGTGTCCACATTCTCCTCGTAGGTTGCATCCCGGACCTTTCCAAACCGGTGTCTCGTTTCGTTATCACTCCACTCCCAAAAATCACTCGCCTGCGTGTGAACAAGGACATAAGACTCACCCAAACTCAGTCCCTGCATAGTAAAATCGAGACCGACTTTCCTCTCTGTTATAAAGTCACTTTCCCTCTGTTGACATCCTCTAAGAGTCCCAAACGACAAAGCATCAATCAAAAGCATGCCGCACCTGAATTTGAGGGTAATGGGTGGCATGCCGCACCTGAATTTGAGGGTAATGGGTGGCATGCCGCACCTGAATTTGAGGGTAATGGGTGGCATGCCGCACCTGAATTTGAGGGTAATGGGTGGCATGCCGCACCTGAATTTGAGGGTAATGGGTGGCATGCCGCACCTGAATTTGAGGGTAATGGGTGGCATGCCGCACCTGAATTTGAGGGTAATGGGTGGCATGCCGCACCTGAATTTGAGGGTAATGGGTGGTATGCCGCACCTGAATTTGAGGGTAATGGGTGGGGGTGGTGCATGGGGATTCTGGAACTGACCCAGAAGTCCCCCCCCCCTCCCCCCACCCTACCCTGTTCCAAAACTACGCTCCAGAGAGTGATATGGGGCATGGTCCAGAAACCCACCCACACCATCACAACCCCTCCACTCCACCATCACCACCTCCCCACCCTCCTCCCGTGGAGTGAATATAAACCCGTCAGCGCCCGAACTCACCCGACCTATGTGACAGGGATGCGGAAATGCGCACATGCCTACATCCACCCCGAAAGGGGGGGGGGGGAGGGGGCGGTTCTGGATAGTGCCCCAAATCATACCAAAGAGCGTTGGGGGGGGGGGGGGGGGGGGGGACGAGGTAGGGACTACATGTGGCCCGGGTCCAGAATAATTTCCCCGCTTCGGAAGCAATGTGGTTTGATAGACATTTTTTGTTGTTTGGGACAATTTGAGAAATTTAAATATGGGGGTGAATTTGGAACAGGCCTGTCTCACAGCCTGGAGTGATTTCGGTGGTGGGGGCGATTTCTGGACGTTACACCGGCACACAGAGGAAAGAAGGAAGTATGGAATATGGTTCCCGCTCTATGTCAAGACGTCCAGATCTCAAACTGCTAACCTGGTTGCCTTCCTTGTTTTCACGATCGCACTGTGCAGACAGCTTCTTGTTGAGTTGTTTAGTAAATTTTCATTATAATTCAAAGCTGAATTTAGGCTTTTATAAAAATGCACTCAATCAAGACCTCACCATAAATTCAAATCACACACTCTCTTCGAACGGCTGCTCGTTCAACCACATCATTCTCGTGCCTGTAAGAAACAATATTCTTCTTCTGTCAAAGTTAACAAACAAATAATTTGTTAAATGAGCACCGAGCAATTTACCATTTAGTCCCTGTTTACTCTTTGAAAATGTCTGTGGGAGTTGTACGACATCTGGTTTAAGTCATACTCGCACGTCCTGGAAATTCTCTCCTTTTTGTTTGATAATCTATCGACCTCAGTAAACAAGATTGTACACTCACAACAAAACCACCAGTTAAGCAAACATCATTCAGGGGTTACTTGGAGGGTTTTCTTCGATGCGGTCAATCTCCCCCAAGGGGAGAAGCTAAGCCAGACTGTACTTTTATCCCGCTGTGATGCGGCATCGCGCTTTCTGGTTTTGAAACTACCTTCCACTTTCAAATTCCAAAATCCTTCTCACACTTCACCAGTCGTTCAAGCATTCAACAAGTAGGTCGTGTCGTCTTTTCACTCTTATTTGTCTTCTCTCTTCTCTCTCCCCCCCACCCCTTTCCCCTTCTGCACCTCCCCTAATTTTTCTGCCTGGGTGGGTGGGTGGACAGATCGTTGTTCACACAGAACATCTGTTTAGAATCAATTTATAATATTCTGAATGAAAGGCTTTTCCCCCATAATTTTCTCGTTTACTTTTCTTTGTAACACGCACTCAGTCTAAGAAACCATAGTCGGTTCCCCTTGTTCTCAAAACATGACTGACAAGTCAGCTCTTTACACCCCTTTCTTCCAAGTATACTGAACACTTCCCCAACAATTATAGTGCTTCTTGAAAAAATTGAACTATAGATATAAAATTGAGCAATATAATGCATACTTAAACTTATGCTATACAACTTTTTTTGAAAAATGGCTGACATACAAACCATTATTTTCCCATGTCTATATGTTCGTGTATTTTGTGTAATAATTATGGCTAGTTATGCTTCTATCATAATATATCATACAATGCTACTATATTATAGGTTAACCTTTTTCTTTTTCTTTTGAAGTCTTTGTGGTTCACTTTCCCTTTTAGACTTGACACTCCCAAATGTTTGTACAGATGTGTGTGTGTGTGTGTGTGTGTGTGTGTGTGTGTGTGTGTGTGTGTGTGTGTGTGTGTGTGTGTGTGTGAAAAATCATAAAAAGTTTGAATATGTTCATAACTGTATTTACACCCGTCTTATATTATGTAATTGGACTCACATGTTGTACTATCTTAAATTCTCATCTTTGTGATCTGTATATGTATGTGTATGTATGTATGGTGGTTGTTTTTCTTTCTAGTTTATGTATATATATGTGAATGTCATGTATCTGTATGAAAAATTTAAAAAATATATATAGTGCTTCTGTTTCATCTGGGAAGTAGCAGAGAGACAGACAGACAAAGAGAGAGAGAGAGAGAGAGAGAGAGAGAGAGAGAGAGAGAGAGAGAGAGAGAGAGAGAGAGTGGGGGGGGGGCTGAATGTAAACCACGTGAGGCAAAAAAAAAAACAATGTCCCTGTACCTTGGACTGCATTCGAGGATACCCCCCGTAGCACTCGCCTTCCGCCGCCTCGGAGTCCGAGCACTGACCACTGCGGGCGTTGGTCTGGTCAAAGCGAGCGTGGACATCGTTCGTGTGTAAGATGGTCAGCTCAAACGCTCCGGACGACCACCCGAAACATACCGCCACCAACACCGCCAACACCTGACACAAGCGCCTCAACGAAGGCATTCTTCCTAACAGCCGACAGCGGTATAGAAAGTCACAGAGCTGTCGTCTACACCTCTTGCTTGTTATGAGTCGTTGGTCTTTGTTGTGTGCCGCACATGTTATACTCAAACAGGGAAACACGCCCTTTTTGTTCGACCGCACTCCGTGTGTACAAAAAAAAAAAAAAAAAGACACTTGTTCTGCTTCTGCTGACGAGAAAATCCGTTATGCATCACACGTCCTCCAACCGACAATACGGTTTGTTGATGGGTGTTCGACACGCTTCGGCTCGCTGGGAGAGGAGCTCATACCTGCCGCTGGAGAGAATAGGCGGTTTATTTTGGTTTCCATACAGTGGTGAACTGTCAGCGAGTCACGGCCGTGGCGCGAGGAAAGCACGAGCCAGCATGCGACCAGTCTCGTGGGGGCTGTGGAGGGCCCTAACTCTGGCTGGGGGACCCTAACGTAACTGCTGGCATTATCAGCGAGTTTCGCTCGGATGACCTCGGGAGCGACAATTCCGTTACATGGGCTGTCTATATCTTACGGTTGGAAGGGACGGTTCCGACATTTCTTTTTGTTTTGTTTTGTCACGGGCTTTGAATGCTGAGGTGTGCGTTTCAATCTGTCACTTACCAAAAATAAGTAAATAAACAGTTAAATGAAATAATAATAATGATGATAATAAAGAACACCCCCAAATCGTAATTGGGCCTAATAACAATAACAACAACAACAGTCATCATCATATTCATCATCATCGTCGTCGTGATGTCGTCGTCGTCTACCACGCCCACTTAACACGTGGAAATACATGGAAATAACAGCAAAGCGACTGATCATTTAATATTTACGACGACTTGGAAATGCAATCACTGATTTTGCAATCCACAGATCACAAAAAAAATAGACCAACTGATTTTCATAAACACCTCGAATTGTTTTTAAACCGATCTAATGTGCAATCTGTTCATTTCAGTAGGTCCGCTCCCTCCTCTTTTTCTTTACCCCCTCCCCCCCCCCCCCCCACCCCCCATCGCCTCTCGACTTCACCCTCACGTCCCCCTCCCAGCACACCCTCAGATTCTATATGCCTCGCAGCGGAGAC
>CM065727.1:24914755-25032255 GCA_033310375.1 Conus canariensis
ACGTCAGATAATCGTTTGGGATCAGAAGGTAGGCTGTACGGCTGTACGAAAATTCTGTGACTCCTCTGAGGCGCTCACACCTCACCGTCGTTACCTGATCTCATTAGTATTAAGCTTTCTTGCTCAACCGGGACGCGTATTTTCCTGTTCAGTTATGTTCGTGTGTTGGTGCCGCGTGCAGATGACAAGTGCTCAGGTGGTAATGAGAGGGGAAATGGGGAGAGGGGAAGGATTGGGGGGGGGGGGGGGGGGGCGATAAAGGAGGGTGGAGGTGTGTCATGTGAAATACTGACTCCATGAAACATGGTCACTGCGACCCTTTTTCACGCGTGGCAAGATTTCTCCTGAAACATAGACACAAGGGCCATGTTTTACTTGCAGTTTTTAAGTTGTGAAAATATGTTACTCACATGAACTATGTTCCAGCTCGATTTTGCAGCAATTTCATAACAAGCCTTCTGTTGAAATGTGATGTCTATGAAGTATGATTGTGTGGCCATGTTTAATGTGAAATGTGGCTGCACGTCTTTTTTTTCATTGCAGGGTTTCAAGTGAAATATGGTCCCCGTTTCTTTTCTTCTTTTTTTTTTTTAAACTCGTTAACCTTAGTGGACAAGGTTTTTACACAATGTTCATCTGTTTCTCCGCTGACTTGTAGTGCTGTTTCGGGCAAATATATCAATGAACTGGGTGTGCTTAAAAATGTACAATGTACCCTGGTGCACATGTTTCACTTCTTTGATTGTGTCTCTGTTTCGCATGAGTCTATGTGAAAAGTGAAATGAACCAGTTGAGCTGAAATTAGTGCATAGCTTTCAATTCATGAATGTCAACGTGTCTGTCCGTTTGCATAACCTGCGGTTCGGGGTGATCGTGTCAACGAGCCGATCATTAGTCCTTACCTTTAGCGCAAGCAGTCCGTTTGCAGCGCTGTTTCAGTTGAATATGTATGTATAGCAGGAAGGTAGACTGAGAGAGTTAGAGACAGAGAGACCGCACTGAAGACCAGATTCTCACTGAATCGAATAAATGTCAACAAAAACACAAATACGTTAGTCGCACTGCATTTAGGCAAACCATTACACACACACACACACACACACACACACACACACACACACACACACACACACACACACACACACACTAATAGATAGATAGATAGATAGATAGATAGATAGATAGATAGATAGATAGATAGATAGATGTTTATTTTCATGAAATGTAACAGTAGGAGATGATTTGTTTTAATTCGACCATTGCGATAGGTTTTCGTACGACATTTTTTTTTCAACTGCAGCTGCATATTTTTCATGTGAAATCTTGACGCTTTAGGGCTTCACGTGAAAGAGCAGTGCTATCATATTTCACCTGAAAATCAGATGCTGTCGTAACAACCAAATTAACCAAGTATACATTCCCTGCGCACATACTGTGCGTAAAATTTGGACCCGTGACAACATTTCACATGAGGTTTGGACCGCACCAAGCTTCACGAGAGCGACCCTAAATCGTGAAATCAAATATTATTAGTCGCAGTATCCAAATTTCATAAGCGTCTGCGTTTCATTTGACAGGGGCACTTGAATCAACTCCGACAAATCAATACAAGGTTTCAGATTCCTGAGCTTCAGCTCAGCTGTAGGCAATCAATAGGGCCACAGTGTGGAACGTACACCAGTGTGTGTGTGTGCGGTGTGTGTGTGTGTGTGTGTGTGTGTGTGTGTGTGTGTGTGTGTGTGTGTGTGTGTGTGTGAATAGATCACGTCTAGTCACTTAGATACTACACCACTTCCCCTAACAGCTCAATACACGTATACATGTCTGTGTATAAACGTTCACCTGTGTGTGTGTGTGTGTGTGTGTGTGTGTGTGTGTGTGTGTGTGTGTGTGTGTGTGTGTGTGTGTGAATAGATCACGTCTAGTCACTTAGATACTACACCACTTCCCCTAACAGCTCAATACACGTATACATGTCTGTGTATAAACGTTCACCTCTGTGTGTGTGTGTGTGTGTGTGTGTGTGTGTGTGTGTGTGTGTGTGTGTGTGTGTGTGTGTGTGTGTGCGTGTGTGTGTGTGTGCGTGCGTGCATATGTATGTGTGTGTGTGTGTGTGAGAGAGAGAGAGAGAGAGAGAGAGAGAGAGAGAGAGAGAGAGAGAATAGATCACACCATTCAGTGACTGTCTAATCACTTAGTTACCTACGACACTTCTCCCAACAGCTCTGCGTGTGTGAATAGATCACATCATTTATTAATTGTTTGATCACTTAGTCACCTATGGCACTTCTCTCAGTAGCTGGATATACGCACAGAAAGACAGACAGACAGACAGACAGAGTACAAATGCATTTGATGTGTTAGCACGCCGTTTTCAGTCAGTTTCTGAAAACAGGACACAGACCCGATGGCCATATCGGGTTTCTGTTGCAAACACAGACACGCCATATTTTCAGCAGTTGGAAAATCAATATCACCTGATGAAGAAATTACAAACAAACAAACAAAACGGCTGTCTATACAACCATAAAATTTCAATGAAGGCCTATACATACACAATGAGGGCCCATATATAAGGCCCTCTGAAAATATGTCCAGAATTGCGAAAGGTAAACATTTACCTTTTAAGCCAAAACAAGTAAGTTTACCCATTCTATTCCTGATTATATATTTTAAACACCAACCAAGTGGGTTAATACTTGCTCGTCCCTTAAATGACATCATTTCAAGTCCAACTCAGTGAGTATATACACTTTCTTGTCCCTAGGATAACACCATCCATAGTTCAAGCCAATAAGTTTACAATTACCATTCCTTATAAAATCACATCCTTTGAAGTCCAAGCCAGAAAGTTCGGACTTTCTATTTCATTGAATAATTCCATTCCGAGTCCAAGCCAGTGAAGTTACATTTCCTTGTCTCTAAAATCACACTATGAGAAGTCCACGCCAGTAAGTACACATTCTATTCGTCCAAATGACACCATCTGAAGTCCAAACAAATAAGTTTACATCCTTTCTTTTCCCTAACATGACACCATTTTAAATCCAAACCAATGAATATGCACACTTCATATTTCCCAATATTGAACCATTTGAAATCCAAGCCATTAAATTTGTACATTTTTCAAACTCTAAAATGACATCATTCAAAATCCATGCCAGTAAATCTACAAGTTTTCTATACTGTAAAATGCAACCGTTCGAAATCTAAGACAGTGACTATATACACACTCTATTATCGGAAATGACGCCATTCGAAATCCATGCCAGTAAATATGTACACTTTCTGTTCCATGAGATGACATCATTTCAAGTCCAAGCCGATAAATACATGCACTTGCTGTTTCCCTATATGGCGCCATTAGAAGTCCCAGCCAGTATTCACTTTCTATTCCCAAAAATGATATACTATTCAAAATCCAGGCCAAGATACTCTCTGCCTCCCTTTATGACACATTCGAAATTCAAGCTAGTGAGTTGATACACTGTCCATGTCTTGATATGACACCATTCGAAAATTCAAGCTGGTGAGTTGATACACTGTCCATGTCCTGATATGACACCATTCGAAAATTCAAGCTAGTGAGTTTATATACTGTCCATTTCCTGATATGACACTATTCGAAAATTCAAGCTAGTGAGTTGGTACACTGTCCATTTCCTGATAAGACACCATTCGAAAATCCAAGCTAGTGAGTGTATACACTGTCCATTTCCTGATATGACACCATTCGAAAATTCAAGCTAGTGAGTTTACACAGTGTCCATTTCCTGATATGACACTATTCGAAAATTCAAGCTAGTGAGTGTATACACTGTCCATTTCCTGATAAGACACCATTCGAAAATTCACGCTAGTGAGTGTATACACTGTCCATTTCCTGATATGACACCATCCGAAAATTCACGCTAGTGAGTGTATACACTGTCCATTTCCTGATATGACACCATCCGAAAATTCAAGCTAGTGAGTTTACACAGTGTCCATTTCCTGATATGACACCATTCGAAAATTCAAGCTAGTGAGTTTATACACTGTCCATTTCCTGATATGACACTATTCGAAAATTCAAGCTAGTGAGTTTACACAGTGTCCATTTCCTGATATGACACTATTCGAAAATTCAAGCTAGTGAGTTTACACAGTGTCCACTTCCTGATAAGACACCATTCGAAAATTCAAGCTGGTGAATTTATGCACTGTCCATTTCCTGATATGATACCCTTCGAAATTCAAACCAGTAAGATTGTACACATTCTATTCCTTAAACTGTGTCCATTCGAAATCTATGCCAATAAACATATAGATTTTCTATTCCCTAAAATGACACCATTCAAAATCAATGCTAGTAAGATTATACTCTTCCTATGTCTTAAAATTACATCATTCAAAACCCAAGTCAGTGAAATCTATACTTTTTTTTAAACTCAAAAATGATACCGCTCAAAACCCAAGCCAGTAAATGTATATATTATATCTTTCCAAATTCGATTTCCAAGCTACTAAGTATAGACTCTTTCTGTTTCCTGAAATAACACACCATTGGACATCCAGACCAGAAAATATATACATTTTCTTTTTCCTAAAATGACACCACTGAAAAGCGAAATCAGAGCGCACCAGCGTAGAGCAACGTCACTTAAGGTAATGTTGCTTAGAGCCTAGTCGACCGCAAAGGGCCATATGTCACTTTTTTCTGATTGTAGTGATTATAGAGCATCCCCTAGCCCATTATATTTCCACTTCTTCCCCAGCCTCTCACAAAAGAACGTGGATTACTGGACTCATATTTACTTGGACAACAATCCCTCTGCATTGTCACAGATTGTACCGTTTTTCCCCCCCTAAATAACTATGTGTGTCCTTCCCCAGCCCTACTCCCATATTACCTTTTCACCTACCTCCCCCCACCCCTCCAGCCAACGTGGAATTTGTACTTACTCCACTAACTTTTTGCGTCTTATATACTGAAGCAATGGTGTGCGTGTGCGTTCCTTTTCCTCTTGGGGGATGGCCGGACGTGGGGTTGGTAAAGGTAACGAAAGGGAGGGGGGGGGAGGGGGGAGGGGGGGGGATTGAGAGTGCGCAATGCTAAGGACTGGAAGTGTGCTGTACATACAATGACTATAACGTTTTCAGCTCAGCTGAATTGGACAGATCGCCTGAAAATCTGAATAACTCGAGAATGAGAAGAGTGGGAGAGCGCGGATTCCTTTCGTTGCTCTTCCTTTCTTCCTTTCTTTCTTATGATGCATGCTTTCACATACAGGATCTCAGTTTGTTTTTGAAGTCTCATCACGAAAGGCTCGAGTTTGCACAGATGCTAAGATCGGAAACGGCTCCTCTGACCTGGTTGTCTCCAGCGAGAGTGAAACCCTGCGGAACAGGACCTTGGATCAAGAGAACAGTGCATTGTCCGCTAGGCCAACCAGTCCCCTTGAGAGAGAGAGAGAGAGAGAGAGAAGAGAGAGAGAGAGAGAGAGAGAGAGAGAGAGAGAGAGAGAGAATGGCAATTTGGAAAAGGGAAGGGGATTCAGACCACGCTCATGCATGACTGGGAAATAGTGTCGCTAATTTGGATAGTCCGCTTTGGGAGAAACGGTGTGTGTGTGTGTGTGTGTGTGTGTGTGTGTGTGTGTGTGTGTGTGCGTGCGTGCCGCGCGCGCGCGCGCGCGCGCGCGCGTGCGTGCGTGCTTGTGTGTGTGTGTGCGCGTGCGCACGCATGCGTGCTTGTGTGTGTGTGTGTGTGTGCGTGTGTGCGTGCGTGTGTGTGTGCGTGCGTGCGTGCGTGGGTGTGTGCGTGCGTGCGTGCGTGCGTGCGTGCGTGTGTGCGTGTGTGTGTGTGTGTGTGTGTGTAGAGGGAGTGGAAAGAGTGGAGGTAGTGAGATGGGCGAAAGAGGGAGGGGAGGGGGTGCAAAGCGAGACAGGGCGAGAATGAGGGAGGACGAGGGGAAGGCACAGAAGGGAGGGGGAACACAGCGTGACCTTCGTGGAGGACACGGTCACCACCAAAGCGTTCATTGAGTGACAGGGGTGTGGACCATTCCCTCGTGTTCTATCATACCTGATGTTGCCTTGTGTCAGCAAGCTCTCTCTCTCTCTCTCTCTCTCTCTCTCTCTCTCTCTCTCTCTCTCCTCTCAGTATGAATGATATGTGTTGAAATAACGTGTGCATGACAAGGACAGATTGTAGGACTAGACTTTGGTCTAAAATCTTCATCCTTGCGTATTAAAGATCAATCAATGAATGAATGAATCAGTCAATCTCTCTCTCTCTCTCTCTCTCTCTCTCTCTCTCTCTCTCTCTCTCTCTCTCTCTCTCTCTCTCTCTCTCTCTCTCGCTCGCGTAATCGGAGAAATAGAAACTGTCCTGCGCGCTAAACCTTTGAGAGCCCTGCTGTGTACCTTTGTAGCCGTAGTGAAAGAAACAGCTATCGACAAAATCTGTTTTCCCTGTTCTGCACACTTCCTCCTTCCCGTGATATATAACCAACAAAAAAAAAGCCGTTAAAAATTGTTTCTTTCATTTAGTTTTGAATGAAGGTCTGCACGTACGTGGGCACGAATCCAAGAAAACACTAATGTTGATAGGCTACATTTCCGCGGTTGAACACAATGGATTAAATGTCATTAGTCAATGCTGTGGGGAGAGGGGGGGGGGGGGGTACAACCTAACTCATAGCCGTCTGGGCCTTTTCAAATGTAGCGTATGTGTATGTTCTCTATTATATGTATTTGTTGTATGATTGAACGTTATAGGATTAAGTTTTTGTAGTGATATTTGAAGAATAAGTGAATGTCACATTGGTAGGATTAGGATTTGTTAGTTATTGTAGTAATAGTATTTGTAGTTGGGTGTAAGGTGCATTATTGTATATGAGAAGGGTGAATGTAGTATGACTTTGTAAAGCGCTTAGAGAAATTCGTTTGATTAAGCGCCATATAAGAAATCATTATTATTATTTAAAAAAAAGAAAAAAAAAAAAAAAGAAAATAGTGATCATACTTTCATTAACAACTAATATGATACGTTTTCAAAACAGATCAGTCTATACAAAATAACGCGTTGCACAAATTCGGCACCAAACACACAGCGTGGACAACGCGCGATTACTTAGTCTGGCTCTGTGTTCAAACTAGAAATGTCGGCAGTCGGACTGGTGACGAAAGATGTTGGGAGTCCGGGATGGGTTTTAGTGGGCAATGTACATCATTGCAGTGTTTTTGTTTTCGTTTAAACAGTTTTCAGTCAAATAAAAGTTATATATATATATATATTCGTCGACAAATATGAACCAGTTGCACACACACACACACACACACACACACACACACACACACACACACACACACACACACACGCACACACGCACGCACGCACGCACGCACGCACGCACGCACGCACGCACACACACACACACACACACACACACACACACACACACACACGAATGCGCTTAATCAGGCTACATTTGGGTCAGGTAGAATGAGATCGACATGGCTCGCCTCTCTGATCGGTTATAATCCAGTTCGATGAAGCCAGCTGCCACAGTGCCATTGACCTTCGTGATTATTTGGACAGAAAACTGCCACCAATAATCAAAGAGGAATGTTTGGTCCCTGGATATAGGCATTAAACTGGAATAACTATCAACATCATTCAATGAAAATATACAGCGAGGAATAAGAAACTTGTCAAAAAACACTGCAGTTAACAGGGGGAACAAAACTACGTTAAGAAGAGAAATCTCAAATTAGGCAGGGAATAATGAACAGTAAACAACGAACAAGTAGGGTAACTTGTTCTCTTGTGATGCAATTAATTACGCGCCCATAACTCCAAACGATGCTGCTACATATTAGGAAGAAAATGCATTTTAACAAATCATTAGTAAGTTTGGGTTTTTTTGGGCTTTTTTTATGAGTGTGTGTGTTTGTTTGTTTCTTGTTTGTTTTTGCTTTTTTTTAATTGGACCACCATATCCACTCAATGTGTCCTTAGCTGCCAACGCAATCTGACCTCACACTTGGTACAAGCAGCTTTTTTGTGTGTTTTAAATTTCCGTTGTAGCTTGTGGGCTTGACACGCCCATTTTTCACCTTAACATGTTCCCCCAAATCTACATTTCATCGCAATGAACTGTAATTGTAGATGTCTGAACTGTTACTTTATAATTAGATACTCAAAAAGTTTGTTTGTTTATTTTTCAATTAATAGATAAATAAACAGTCTTTGCTTTTAGCATTCCCCATTCATACACTCTGGATCTCACAGACCCACGCTTTGTAAAGATGGAAATAAAAGCGTAAATACTTCTCACCCTTTCTTCGCGAGATACATATACCCACACTCTCTAAAGTATTATTACGATTTAGTTTACATCCGATCTGGATTTTAGTTTGTTCGTTCGGTTGTGTGTGTGTGTGTGTGTGTGTGTGTGTGTGTGTGTGTGTGTGTGTGTGTGTGTGTGTGTGTGTGTGTGAACGCTTCTGACATCACGGAACATCACATTTTCCCCAACATATGTTTGGTATGCGTGAATCAAGCTGTCTGGTGAAAGGCCCATAACCAGTTCCACTCTCTACATTCAGAGAGAAAGAGAGAGAGAGAGAGGGGGGGGGGGCGGTGTAGGTGAGTTAGGCAAGGCTTGACATCCTTTTAGTGATGGTGTCAAGCGTGGGGGACAAGGCAGCTTCGGAAGGGAGTTTATTCCAGTCCCTGATGGTCCTTGGGAAGAAGCTGGAATATAGCCCGGCTTGTCCGGTATTCTTGGGTACTGCAGATGGTGTTGGTTCCGCAGTTTCGTTTTTGTTAGCGTTTTCACTTTGAGACTGGGACAGCTGATATGGGCTTGGCCATGCACTACCTTGTAGAACATGGAGAGCCGAGCATTGCGGCGACGAGTAGCCAAAGAGGGCCAGCCGAGCTGCTGCAGCATGTTCCCAACACTGGAGGTGTTGCGGTAGCGGTGTAGGACGAGGCGTGCTGCCCTGCGTTGAACTGTCTCAATGTTGTCAATGTGGCAGCGTTGGTGCGGGTCCCAGACGGACGAGACATATTCAACAAGAGGGCGGACTAAGGCTTTATAAGCGAGCTCCTTTGTTTTTGTTGAACTTATTTTGAGGTTCCGCCTGAGAAAGCCGTTGCTCTTATCGCCTCAGATGTTGTTGATGTCGAAACTATGCCTGCAAATTGTCAGTTCAACCATATATGGCGGTTATGTCCCTTTAGTCGCGCATAATACAACATGGCGTTCGCATTCAACAAACTCGTTGATGGTGTTGTGCTATGGGCAACACGTTACAGCAACTTCTTGATCTTGTTGTTAATTGTTCTTATTCTTCTTTATCTTTGGGTGCGCGTCCCGTCAGGGTTGCCACCATGCCCAAAACGGGTTTGGCCGGGCTTTGCGCATTCTTTGATGATAAAAGGGGATCTTGCGGCACTTTTTCAACGTATGCGTCAAGAGCATGGCGACGTTTTCAGTTTTTGGCTTGCAGGACAGCTCGTCATAGTCATCAATGGCTTTCAGAAAATAAAGGAAGCCTTCATTGACGACGCTTCCAATTTTGCTTGGAGACCTGATATTCTTAATTGCGATTTGTTTCACTACGGTGAGTTGGTGACTAGCGGATAATGTGACATTATCATGATTGTCAACTAAAGCGGCTGGGTGTTTTCGTCAGACCCCTTTGAAGACCCACCCCCTTCCCCTGGGAACTCCCAACCCCACCTCGCTTGCAATCCCGGCATGCACAGAAAATCTGTCGAGTTGTCTGTGTGATATTTGCCGCATTTGGGAGATGATGCCACCTTGGCAGCACTTGGGAGATGATACTACCCGGACCCTCTTTCCTCTCCTGTAAAAGAACATTAGGAGAGGAGAACTGTACCTTCCCATCATCTTTCCCCCTCCTTTTATACAAAACTTTGTGGGAATTCCATTCTGTGCTTTTACAGAATGCTGGGAGAGAAGAGTCAACACAGGCACACACACACACACATATACATGCACGCACGTGCGCGCGCACACATACGTGCACACACATGGCTTTTACAAAATTGTTGTTGCCCTTTGGTTTATTCCCAGAAAACATGAACTAAAACACAGTAACTCCATTATCATTTTGCAAATTATAACTCATAGCAAATTTAAACTTTTTGCAAAACACGATTGACAAAGTGAAGAATTTTGTAAGCTGTCATAACAGGAGTCAGGACTTTTACAAACATGCTAACAATGTTGAATTGCAAGATCAAACAGTAATATGCAATTTTCTTGAAGCTAAAAAATGTAGTCAGTATCTTTTAGTTTGCTGGAGCAGTATATCATGAATGTCTATTGTGTATTAGATTTTGTATGAAAAATTAAAGGCTGAACTTATTTTTGAGTTTGGCCTGAAAATCTGAAAAATGACAGTATTTGTATAGTTTGTTTTCAACAGACAGATGCTTACTTAATGTCACCAGTGCAGAATGAGTGTAAACAGCCAGAAGTTTGTTTTAGATTATATTGAAGTTGTTGTTTTAATGTTCTTAGAATCTGTCTTAGTACCTCCATGACTTTAAACAGCCATTAATGCATATCACAGACTTTCGCAAGGTAAGAGAAGGGTTGCATTTGTCATTGATGGATTGCAGTCAAGATTTGGCAGGCTGTTTAATTCAAACACCACTACATTGGATTTCCTCTATGGATTGAATTTTAATCTTGAACATGAAACGGATGCACTATGTTAAAAAGTGAATAAATGAATGAAAAACTGTTCTGGTTGATGTAGTATGAATACGAAGATGACCTTTTGTTTGCAACACATTCAGACTTGTCATAATGATCAGTAAAGCTAACACTTGTTGCTAGCTAATCTTGTGCATTGAATTCTTTTTTACACAAACTACAGCAAAGGGAAGATGTGGAATAGCATCCCTATACAGTTATATGCAGAACAAAATTGTGTTGTTTATGACTGTATTGGTATATGAATGATTGAAAATGCAGAGCAGAGGAAAGGCAAGAACTATGATAATAATAATTTGGCTGATAATATCATTTCCACATTTGTTATTGCTTATTCTTGAAAACACCTGTACATGTTTTAAGTTCTGCAAACATGTGGTGAAAATTCAAACAATAAATATAAAAATCATGCTGATAATATCATTTCCACCTTCATTGTGCTTTTACTTGAAAACAACTTACGCATTTTAAGTTCTGCTTTCTGGTATTGAAAATTCATTTGCAACAAAGTGATGTAAGTGTGCAAAGTAACTGTCCAATTTTTTATATGTTATCAGACATAAAATTGATCATATTTTGGTATAGGAGGATAGCTAGCTAAATTGTAAATGTTATCCATTTTACACCACTAGGTCAGTATGGTAAGTTCCTGAAAATAAGTGATTAGAGACTAATGATATGGAATATCTTGTACACATTTCAGTAACGAGCATGATATGTAAGGCACATAAAATTGTCTCGATTAGCAAACTCTCTTTGTGTAATTGTCTTGAGAAAACAGTCATAGTGGGCTGTATCAAAAATCGATTGTAGAGAAAGTCTGTTGCATTGAAGCAATTGTTTCTTACCAGATAAAGAGCCTGTTTTAATTACCAGTTCAGCTTGTAAATAAAATCTGTGTCTTAATTATTGGCTGGGAGTACATTCATGTGCTGCATCAAATCTTGACTTTGCTTTGATTTTCAGGTGTGATCTGCACCTCAGGACGTCATGGTCGGGAGCAGCGTCAGGTGACCAAATCAGGGTTGGATCATTTGCATGGTCGTGGCATGTCGCCCATGTTGGTTGACGAAGTGAAAGCTTTCAAGGCAGCTGTAGAACGAGAGGAACAGGCGGCCTTCGACCCCAGCACTCTGATCCAGTCAGCAATGTACAGCTACTTGTGCAATGTGCTGGTTGGCCATCGTTTGGATTATGGGTGAGAAGTGGAGTTGGCTGGAAATTCATTTGGATACATGGACTTAAAGGTGTACCAAACTTGTTCATCATTGTTGCTTGTTCATCATTGATCAGCTATGTACTTAATAACACAGCACCTCACATACTTTGACTCGCTCTCTTAATATATGTTGTTTTCTTACTATACACATTGTTTAAGTTCTGTTAAATTCATTTGTATTCTGTTATTCTTTCCAGAGACCAGAAGGTGTGTGAAGGAGTGTCGCACTTTAACGATAACATCAAGCTGTACAGCGACTGTCGTCTGCCCAATTTCTTTCCCTTTGAGAAGTTTCTAATTGGTGACACCTTTGACACCAAGTTCTTGCGCATCAACATGGCTGACATATACCGCAAACTGATCAACGAGGAGACTGAGCTTCATCAGGAGGAGGAGGCTGGAGACAGGCCAGACGACTTCTTATCATTTTACATGTCGGCTATCGTACAGCAACAGGAGAAAGATCAGAAGAAGAAAGAAGAGGAGGAGAAAGAGGGTGGGAAGAAGAAAGGAAAGAATCAAGAGAAGGAAAGTACTATAAATAGTAAGTCTGATCTCTTTGTGAGTTTGATTGGGGTTTTTTTTTTTTTTTTTGGGGGAGGGGGGGGGGGGGGTCATGAAGTGTCAGGAAACCTAATTGAAAAAGTGCTTGGACAGCGCAGGGTATGAGATGCTGAATATTTTGAAAGGAGAGCTTAGAAAAGACTAATTTGCTTGCTATGATAAGTGACAACAAAACTGGCAAGTGAAAATAAAAGTTATCTCACCTAAGGCTAGTGCGCTAGAACAACAGTCAGAATGTATCACGGTAATGCTAATAGTGAAACCACCATCTTGTGCTTTTTTCTGTTTTCAAATCTAATCACCCACATTCGTAGTTAACTGTTATCTGAATTTCCTGAACTTCTCGTATTTCCTGGTATCAAATGGCAGACTGTTCTTCACAACAGAAATGCTTGAGAATATCGACATCCAGTGCAGAAACTTCCGGAAAAAAACCCAGCAATGTTTGTCAAAGTAGGACAAATAATCCCATTGTGGATATTTGAGAAAAAATAAAGATCAAACATGATGACCTGTTAGAATATGCTGATGTTAAAACAATCTGTCACTTGAAATCAGAGCCTATTTTGTCCCCCTTGTTTTTTGTTAGAAAAAAAAGAAAGAAAGAAAGAAATTCTCATGTGTTCTACATCCTTACGATAATTGTCCTGTAGTTCAAGCTTTTTTTTTTTGTTTACAAGAATATGCTAAATATTATAAAATGAAATGGGCTGTCTCCTGTGACCATTTTCATGTTTCATATGAAAACAATTGTATATGCTGAGGTTAAAATAATCTGTCACTACATACAAATCAGAGCCTATTTTGTCCCCTTTCTTTTTTGCTAGAAAAACAAAAAAAGAAATTCTCATGTGTTTTACATCTTTATGGTAATTGTCCTGTAGTTCAACCTCTTTTTCCTTTACAAGAATATGCTGAATATTATAAAATGAAATGGGTTGTCTCCTGTGACCACTTTCATGTTTCATATGAAAACAATTGTGGAGTTTTCCTGCTTTCTTTCTTTCTTTATTTAACCTGTTATTATGCTATATATGTAGAAAACTCCTTTTCATGAGAAATTACTCATTGAAAGCTTTCGTCAGTGTGTGGAATAAAATCCTGTCCTGTGATAATAATTGTCAACATATTTCAGCAAAATATGATGCAAATTTAGACTTAATTGACAGAACGCAAAGTAAGTTGTTTGATGTGTAATTAGAGTTTAATGTCTTTGAATATAGTGTCTATTTACTGTTTTCATACTACATGCACATTTTAGGAAAAACTCAAGACTTTGCCCAAGAAGATATTAACATCAGAGGCATATTTTTTTTGTTTGCTAAGATTGTACACCACATCTATTTTGCTCAGGTTTTACCATATATTGTTAGCAGGTTCTTCTCTTTGCAGGTTGTTATTGTTTGAAAATCCGGTTTAAATCGAAGCAACAGAACTTTGAATTAATGTTTAAAAAAGAAATGTTTTTATGTTTAGTTTTCATTGTTTTGGTTGTTAACTTTTATGTTAGGTTAGCAAACTGTTTTTAGTCAGTAGCCAAAGGCTAGTGACTTAAAGAATGGTAACTGTAGAAGGATCATGGAAAATATAGTAGATGTTATAAAGGAAATCTGTTTGAAAGAATGTGTCTACAGCCAACAGAATCATCCAGGGGAAAGAAAACAAATAAATACAAAGAAATGCAAGACAATTAAGAATATGAACAGTAGCCAAGAAATTTACTTTTGGATCAGTTCTTTTATTTCATTTTTTGTTTTTTTATTTATGAATAATGTTGTTGTCGTTGCAAACATCCATTCAACCATATGAGGATAATGCCTTGTATGGTCAGTGGTATTTATAAATTAACAAACAAGAGGATGTAATTGCTACAGAGCAAATAATTTGCAAGATAGTCTTTAGATAATGTTGTAACTAAGTAAATAAGTGTTAAGTCTTTAGATAATGTTGTAACTAAGTGAATAAGTGTTAAACATTAAATTTATAAAACAAAACTAATAGAAATGTAGTGATACGTCGCTGTTAGCCATTTCTTTGATAGTGCATGGTTACATAGTGCTAATTTCTCTGAGCTTTCTCTCTCTCTCTCTCTCTCTCTCTCTCTTTCTTGTCTGTGTTGTCTCATGTTTGGTATTCTCGCCTCTTCACAACTGCTTATGTCAGCATACTTCTCTGCTGCTGTGGCATGATTATGATTCCACACCACACCATGTTGTGACGTCACACATTCGTCACTGTCTCCAGAGATTAACATGCAAGCTGCTGCTTACGACATCCTGTGGCATGGCACGGTGTCTATGGCAGCAACAGTGCAGTGGGCCTGCTGTATCTGCTGCACCACCCTGATGTACAGGCACGTGTCCAGGATGAGATTGATGCCAACTTTGCACGAGGCAGTGCCCCCCTTGGCGCTGAGGACCGTAGTAAGCTTCCCTACCTTGAGGCTGTCGTTTTGGAGGTAGGTGGCAGGTTTGATGAGACATCATCTGCTGACAGTTTTTCCCATGGATATGGAGTTTTAGTTAGCTGATTAAAAGACACCAACAACAAAGAAAAGGCCTTACTCCTCCATCAAAATGAGCGATAAATTTTTAAGTCTTGAAACTTGCTCATTATGTTAATATGCTCCCATAGCTGGCAATGAATGTGAAGTCTTGGAACGTGTGCATTATGTTGATAAGACATTGATGTATAACATTTAAAATAGAAATATAAGTACTTATGTGTTAGATGGTGATGTGGTTTTAGCACAAAAGTCAGTATGGAAGATCGCTGCTGCTCTGTTCGTGGGTTACATCGCAACATGCGATGAAATGCACAAAAACTTCACAGAAAATACTGTCATCTCTGCTTAACAGTTGTGAAGTGGTGACATGCACAATATGTTGGTTGAAGTCTCTCCTTAAATGCTCATGCCTAATGGACAGTTTGTTTTCAAGAGTGCTCCTGAGTGCTGTATGCACAAGGTTCAGCCTGAAAAGGCCTCTTTCGCATGGAACAGAGATCACAGGAATGAAGATTGGGATTTGTATGACATGAGACACAAACAGTTCTAATGTATTTTTTATGTCTGTGGTAAACAGTTTGATTGTTGTCATTTGTGTGTTTGTGTACACAAACATTTTGATTTTGATGATGTGACAGCCCTGACATGACCCCCTCCAGTCAGCTCATATGTAACAGAACATGAAATTGAAATTTATACCGCATACCACAATTTTTTTTTTTACAAATGTGAACAAAGCATTGGCCTGATGTATTTCACAACTCAGAGAGGGCTCTGTCACTTGGCTGGGCTACAAAACCAAGTGATTATCCAATAACCATCAATGTAAAGAGTTAAAGGGGTGTGGCACTGACATGCGTGTTTGATCAACCTCCTACTTTCCGTGTGTGTCCACCCCAGGTGCTGCGTCTGTCCAACGTGATCCCGTTCAGCATGGCCCACTCAGTGCTGAAGGAGGTGAAGTTCCACGGCTATCGCATCCCCACCAACGCCGTGGTCGTGCCCAACATGGACTCTGTGCTGATGGACCCCAAGCTGTTTCCCAATCCCCAGGCTTTCCAGCCAGAACGCTTCATCAGCGCTGCCACCGGGCAGGCCAGCTGCCCCGCCCACTTCATCCCCTTCTTCTTCGGTCAGCTTCTGTTTCCTCACACTGTTGGTCTGTCTGTGACCCTGGTTCTAATGTCTGAAGGCAGAGGCAGTCATTAAGTCAGGCATAGTTTGTGTAGGAGTTCTAAGAAAGAGTTTGTTGTGTCATACATAGGTGTCTTTAGAAAAATGATGCATGTGATAAAGCAAATACAGGTTTCGCAAGAAAGATTGTTTGTAGAAAGATTCTAGAAGGATTCTTTGTAAAATAAGTATCTTGAGAAAGACACTGTAATAAACCAAATATATATGTATCTTACAAGGGATGCTGTTATAAACCAAATGTAGATATCTAAAGAAATTTGCTGTATGTAATAAATCAGTGGTTTTCACAGCTTATTGAGCTCCAAGCATTATAACTGACGTACTGACTGCTTTTGTCACTGCAGGTAACCGTGCATGTCTGGGTGACAAGATATCCAAGGAGACATATTCCATTTCCTGTTCGGAATTCTTCAGAATTACCAGCTTCAGCCTGAAGATGCCAGCAAGTTGCCTCCCCTCACTCGCGGCTTTAAGCTGATCTCCCTTCCCCAGGACTATAAGATCCGCTTCATGCCACGCTCCTAGTCTGCTGAGTAAGGAGAAGATTAAAGTCAACAGAGAGCTGTGTGTTAGGAGTCGGCACCAAGTCTTCCATGGTACAGTGCTGAGAGCTGGAGCAAAGGAACACATGTTGGGGGTTGAGTGGAATACCTGTTGATGCCAAGATCTGATTGGGGATGACGTTCATACATTATGTCTTCATTACCTCATTTATTTCAACATAAGCAGGAATAATGTGTACACATAAGCAAATAGAGAAACACAAGCATGAGAGAGTTGTTGCTGCTGTCGACGCATGCTGTCTCATTTTCTGACGACACCAAGAGATGTTTCCCCTTGTCAGTTTTTCTTTTCTTTTTCTTTTTTTTTTTTTCATTTTAGCAATCTTGATTTTTCTCAAGATGTTGGATCAGTGTAATACTTGGTATAGATATTTTGAAGTCCATACATGCGCATGAAATATACAACTATTTGTTTCATGTTTAGTATTCTCATTTCATGTTATAGTTAATCATGAAACTAAGGATATACTTTTGGTGTTAGAATAAAATGTTAACTGTTCATTGTTGTGTTTTAAAATGACAATCTTGTTCAGTGTTTGCAGTTAAAATCTTATTTGAAATTATTGCAGGAAAAAAAATCTCTGAAAACCTCCATTTGCAACACAGGCTGTTCAGTGTGCAAAAGGCTACAACTTTCCTACAGCACATATTAAAACAAAGTGGCATACTTGCCTGTGTCTCTTTATATGCTTGTGGCGTACATGTATGCTAATTTTTATCTCCAGATTTATGGTAGAGAATCTTGGACACACACAAAGGGAATTTGGACACCTTTAATGGGAAGTTGGGACTTGCAGGGGGAACTTGGATCACCCATATTAGGGAATTGGTACACACATGAGAGGGAACTTGGACAGCCATATTAGAGAATTAGTACACACATGAGAGGGAACTTGGACAGCCATATTAGAGAATTAGTACACACATGAGAGGAACTTGGACAGCCATTGAAAAAGGGAGAACTTGGACAGCCATATTAGAGAATTAGTACACACATGAGAGGGAACTTGGACACATGAGAGGGAACTTGGACAGCCATATTAGAGAATTAGTACACACATGAGAGGGAACTTGGACACATGAGAGGGAACTTGGACAGCCATATTAGGAATTAGTACACACATGAGAGGATTGGACACATGAGAGGGAACTTGGACACGATATTAGGGAATTAGTACACACATGAGAGGGAACTTGGACACATTGAGAGGGAACTTGGACACCCGTATTAGGGAATTAGTACACACATGAGAGGGAACTTGGACAGCCATATTAGGGAATTGGTACACACATGAGAGGGAACTTGGACACCCATATTGTAATTGTACACACATGAGAGGGAACTTGGACACCATATATAAGACGAAGGGAACTTGGACAGCCATATTAGGAATTGTACACACATGAGAGGGAACTTGGACACATGAGAGGGAACTTGGACACATATGAGAGAAAGGAAACTTGGACAGCCATATTAGAGAATTGGTACACACATGAGAGGGAACTTGGACACATGAGAGGGAACTTGGACACTCGTATTAGGGAATTAGTACACACATGAGAGGGAACTTGGACACATGAGAGGGAACTTGGACACCCGTATTAGGGAATTAGTACACACATGAGAGGGAACTTGGACACATGAGAGGTAACTTGGACACCCGTATTAGGGAATTAGTACACACATGAGAGGGAACTTGGTACACACATGAGAGGGAACTTGGACACCCATATTAGAGAATTAGTACACACATGAGAGGGAACTTGGACACCCATATTAGGGCATTTGTACACACATGAGAGGGAACTCGGACACCCATATTTGGGAACTGGTACACACATGGGAGGGAACTTGGACACCCACTTGGAGAAATTTGGACACCCTCGGGAGGAACTTGGAAGCCCATATTTACCTTCTTGAAGTTTAGTTGCATTGCTCTGTGTTCATGCTAGTTTCATTAATTCTTTTTTTTATATTTGTTTATCAAAAACTACACATCTAGGTGATTGATTTTCTTTGAAATAAAGAAACACAATGAAAAAATAAACTGACACACTGCAGTGATGATTTTGTTAATGTTTTTAGTGTTTTAACTACTACACAGTTGCCAAACCAGTTGTCAGTGTATATGACTGAATCGTTGACCAGTTTTCAGTTTGCTGTATTTCATCTTTTCATGGACTCCAGAGATGTTTTGGACAGTAGGCTTGAACAGCTGTGTGTACAGTGAAATGCTCATGTTAAGTTGTCGATGGCAGTGAGTGTCCACTCCAGTTACACTGCCAGTTGAGGTGGCGTGGAATCTTACTGTGGACTGTTCTTTTCTGTGAGAGGGTTAAGTGTTGCATTGTCTTACAACACTTATCAGTCAGAGTGTCCCAGCCAGCACTGATCTTCCTCTCACACCTGGAACCAGACGAGTTTGCTGCGAAACAAATACGCGGATGGGTGACCTGGTTTGATTTTTCGTTGTACATTTTGGTTCATTTTCCAGCTAAAACATGATGCATAGGGTCCAAATTGTGTAGAAGTTATTGTAGGGCATCTGTTACATGAATGTGATTAATGTTATTAGTTTGTATCATCGCAGAGTAGGGGCATCTTGCAGACGCTTGAATTGTGTGGGACCTCCGCTGCTGTCCTTGTTCATCCACAGCGGAGTCATGGTGTGTGTCCAGTCTTTAACGTTTGTTTAGTAGTTTTGCCATAGTTTATTGTTATGGCATCCACTAACAGGGGAAGTAATTGTGATCTGCTGCCTTCCCATCTAGCCATTCATTTTATTGATTATTGTGCATGCATCTGGCGTCTAAGCTTTGTAGCTAGGGTAAAAGTAAGCTGGCAAAATGCTTTACAGATGTTTGTTGTAGGAATGTTTTGCAAGGTATTGTTTTATTGCAGTAAAAGTAGTGGTGCGTGTTTTGACTTGTTTAGTGGCAGTGTGTACTTTGATGTGTTAGTGGCAATGTGTATTTTAACATGTTTTGTGGCAGTGAATGTGGCAGTGTGTATCTTAGTGGTAGTGAATGTGGTCTTGTGTATTTTGACATGTTGAGTGACAGCGCCTCCTGTGAGAGAATCAAAACTCTGAAACATTAGTTTTTGTCTGAGTGGCAGAGAATAAAACAAACGATTGGCAGAAAGTGTACAGTTCGTTAATTCCATACCAGGCATGTGGTGGATCGTTTTGCTGAAACCTGTGGAATATTATCCCACCATTTTCGCACTAGAGTGTTGGCATCACAAAATTGTAGCAAAACAATCGCATGATCATTTTGCTGAAATGTGTGGAATATTATTGCACCATTTTCGCACAAGGGTATTGGCATCAGAAAATTGTAGCAAAACAATCGCATGCGAAATGGCATGTGGAATTTCTGTGACAGGGTTGGAGAAGGGCATCTATTAGATGGGTTTGAACTTACGGCAAGGCTGCTGCTGACCATTGACTTTGAAGCCAGTCATGTAATCCCTGGTTTGTGCTCCATACAAGTTCCACCCGTTGTTTGGCATCATACCATGTCAGGCTCTTTGCAGCCAGTGACCAGAGTCACCTTGACTGCTGCTGATGACAGATTATATACAAGGGACTGTAGCATTAGTGTCATGGGATGAGGTGGACAGAACAGGTCACCTGGTATCCCACTGCGTACTTTTTTTTTTATGTGGGCAGTGCATGTTCACTCGGGGGAAGCAATTGTTGGGTCACACAGTACAGGTAATCTGTCTCCTGTCTGTTTTCAAGTAAGGCTCAGCAGCAAAGAGGTTAGGCAGGAGTGCGTCTTGTCTTTAGGGTGGTTTACTTTTGTGTCTATGCCAACATCAATTGAAACAAACCTTCTGGTCTGAATTTATTGAAAATAAGTAATTTTAAACAGAAGTTATCTGTACAATGTGTATAACAATTCTTTTTGTTTAGAATATGGTGTTCACTGTGTGGAGCATTTCCTTGAGGCTCCGTCGAGGTGTTTTTGAAGCCCTTGAGGTGGGGGGAAAATACTACCACCTCTCTTTCCTACCCTCAGAGGGACATCACCCACCAGGATTCCCAACCCTTCCCCCACATACTCAAATTCTGTTACTTCCCCCTTTCCCTGTCCCATTTTGTGGAGGCCTTGGTAGCACCTTGCCTGGTTGGCTGACGCAGCCCATCTGACAAAACATGTCAGTCAACAAAACTCAGAGATTCTTGTGCAAAATTTGTTTGTGGCCTTGGTAGGATTGTGACAGTGGTAGCCCCTGGGCCATAAATAACATGTTTGTGACAGTGAACATATGGGGATGTTTTGTGCTATTGCCAGTCTGACTGTATCTTGGTTCAGTAGTACAGTGAGTGCTTGGAAGACACAAACCACAGTCTGTCTGTCTGAACAGAATGTGTCATTGTCTATCTGTGCAAAGTGTTGTTAACATTCCTTCTGTGTTGTGCCTTTAGATAGGACACATATCCTATAGTTATCCAGAAAGTGTAGTACTGTGCTATTTATGGTGTATGATCTGTGTAATCCATGATCTCTGTTTTGTGACCCATTTTTCTCCCACTCATATCCATTCAATGTTCTGACGATTGTCCAGACACATGCCTCGCAGTAAACAGCTGAATGTTTGCCACATGCTGAATGTACATGTTAAGAGAGTCTCAGGAGTGACAAAAAGTGTTCACATACTGGTTCTTGCAGATTTCACAGAAATACTGTTGATTTGTTATGTACACAAATTCTGTATGTATTTATATTGATTTAGTTTTATACACTGATTGCAAAGACTGAAGATAGTCTTAAGACTATTTTTCATTATTTTCTTCTGTTGCTGTTGTTTATTATTGTAGTCCAGCTGGTCACACAGGACCTTTTCAGTGTTGTCACAGCTCAGGGAAAGGTAGTCCTGTCCTGGTAAAAAGGCAACAGTAGATGTTTTCTTTTGTGAGATTTTTTTTTTTCTTTTTCTGAAAGTCCATGTTCTGTTTGTATCGTTTGTGGTTCATCAGTCCATTCATCATATTATTAGTTCATAGCCAGATAGCCTCTGCAGTTTCACAGTGGTAGTCTCTGCTACTCATGCATGTCTTTCTGTCTGTTCTACCTCTCTACACACACAGAATTAACACCACACCTACACAGCTAAGGAACTATAGGCTAAGGAATATGAGTATGTTAATACCCAAATTCCACCTAGATAGGTCGTGTCTGTACGTGACATACTCAAGCACATGTTCCATGTAGAATATTACTCCATGTTCTGTTGACACAGCTACAAGTTTGTCATGTCCACGCTCCATCTACATAGTTACAAGTGGGTCATGACCTAAGGGCTCATCACATCCACTGTTAAGAGTACATTTCACCACTGTTCCCACTTGGCGCAGTATATTTTATTCCACACTCTGTACATACTGTCTATGCATACAGTGAACTCGGTCTACATATGCTGTAACAGGCTTAGTGATGCTTCCCACATACAAGGTCACAAGCAGATGTACAACTCTATTTACTTAATATATATATATAGTTAGAGGTCTTTCTGTTCCACATAATCGTGCATAATTGCATTAAAGACCTTTATGCCATAGGCTGCCTTGAGTGGCATCTGTCCAACTGAGCTAGGATGTACAGGTAAATTGGTTCCATGTACGCTGCCACACTCCACAAACACAGCTACAGTCTATTATGTAGCTAATAAATTACCCACACTTCACAATCACATTATAGGTCTGTACACATGACATACACGCACCAAGCTACAAGTCTATTAATCTCTTTTACATAACCAAGTTACACAATAATGAGCTCATGAACTCCTATGTCACACTAGTCTACACTGCTTGGTGCAGTCTATCCACACTCCATATCTATAGCGATATACACAGTTTAATATCTTCTGCTGATGTAAATAAATGCTTGCTTTTTGATCAGTTTTTTCAGTTGTTGAGGTTTTCTTCACTTGTTTGGTTACTTTGATGAGCAGTGCAGTTGTGCTGAAAGTGAAAGCTCATAAAGGAATTTGTCTGAGCAATAAATCTCCACTTGTGATGAAATATTACTAATGTATTTCAACTTGCATCATACATAGAATGTTTGTGGAATGGTGCCACCGATATTAAAGTGATCCACTCAGTCTTGTCCATTTGGTCATTGGCCCAGTCATTCTGATGAATGGGTCATGATGGCTCCCAAAGAAGCGTGTCTATGGAATAAAAAGTCTTCTGTTTATGTTTTGTTGCTAATATACCAGGTTTTGTGGTATGATATACAATGGTAGGTAGAGATTGGCCACTCAGTCATGTCAAGTTGTTCATTGGCTCATTCACTTCTTGTAATCTCTAAGTGAAATTGTCTATTGTATTGAGATTGCAATGTTGCATAGATAGAAATGTTTTTATTTCTAAAGGAGTCAACAATAATGCCACATTCATACATCTGATGTAAATTGGTGTACCTTTCATTCTTTCTACCATTAGTTGTTGAATCATAATACTCAGAACCTACATGAAAACTTCCTGATCAAAACAAAACTCCTTTAATGTTCTCTGCAATGCTTTGAGAAAAGCTTGATCTGGCAGTGCTGAATGATGGTATACTCCATTAGAAATGACTTATTCCCACATCTGAAGGTCTCAGAACTGGTTACAGCACAGTGGTGCAGTAAGAGATAAGCTCCAGTCCACTTGGAATCCCTACACCAGATAAGTACAGTTGCACTTAGCCCACAAAAAATGAATTGATAATGAATTTGACCTTGCTAAGGCGAATGCAGCTGGTCAGTCACAGTGATCTTCACAGTGAGGATTTCAGGGTCTGGGTCATTATAGTTGTTGAAGAAACTCCCTTAGATGATGGAATTTCCATGTCCATGAAAGGAATAATACTTGGCCATCACAGTCACACTGGTACAGACGTGGTGCTGAGTCTATTTAGATTGTAGCATTGTGACTGGGGTGAATGAAAGAAGAATCTTGATCCATGCATTGGTTGTGCATATTGGGTGGTTGTCACAATCATTACATGTCTCTGCATAAAACTTTGAAAAAAAAGTGAAAGGGAAAGAGAAAGGAGGAGGAAGAAGAGAGAAACATGGGTACATGTAGATCTGCCTGAAGCCTGAATTCAGGCAAATTGATGTACCTCTATTCAGACCACTGCCTGGAGAAAATGTTAAATCATGCTTTGATGTGGACATCTTATGTCTTGACATGTGCCACTAGAGTTTCAGGCAAGAATTCCAGACCACACATGCGCCCATAGAGAAAGCTAGATAGAAGTGAAAGTTAGAAGAAAAAAAATGGAAAGAAAATGAAATGAGAATGATCAAGTCTGACATGATAGTTCTGGTTCTTTCTTAATGACAGGACATAAGGTAGGTAACGGTAGTTGTCTGCCAGAATCCTGCCCAAAACTGAAATGAGAGCAAAATTATCTGTTAACAGGTGGTTGTGTTTTTTCATCCCATCTTCTGAAATTGTTCTGAAGTAATATCCGATGCCACTTGCCCCAGCCTGCCTTTCCCCGCCCTTCCTCCTACAGCCCCAGGCCTGGGACATTCTGTCAATCTCGTCCACAGCACCCCACAGAGACCTGTCAATGTCAGACTATCTCAACACCAGGCTTTGGACATTCTGTCAGTCTCATCCGCAGCATCCCACAGAGACCTGTCAATGTCAGACTATCTTGACACCACCCGCCATCAGTGAAGTCCATAGCAAAATGACATTTGTAAGTTAGTTCAGTTCTTGGGAGTTTTGTTTGTTTTTGTGCCTTTGATATTTTCATGCCAAATAAAGTTGTGTGTATCCAGGTTTGGCGACTGTTTTTCTTTATTACATGAGTTGTGAGAAGGGGCAGGGCTGAGTAGTCCTGTAGCTTGAGATGGAATGTGGTTAACAGGTTCAAGTTGCCCTTGAAACAGCAGCATGTGGTTCCTAACATGCCATATCATCCATGCTTATTAGATATTGGTGAACTATGCGTTCTGTACTCTTTTATAGTAAAGAGAGAGCTATAATGACTTCCGACTGTTCAAAACTAAGCACCAACAAATTTTATCTGGTTATATATGCATTTTGGAAAGGACCAGAAGCCCCCAGATCTTGAGACTCTTTTGAACATTCAGCATTTCATTCTTGGCAAGCTGTAAACGTTTTTATCACTGGTTGATCAGTTTGATCTTGGATCATGGAAAGCTAAATTCATCTCTGGTGTTACTGCCTGAAGTAAAAGAGTTGCTGCATGCCTCACGTTTGTGCATGTGAAAAGAATACATGACAGTGCCTAAAGGTGGGTTCAATAGTTGGTCACTGAGCCTACCTTTACACACTGCCATTTATTCTTTTATCCTTCTGTTTTGCATAATTTCAACTGACATTGGATTTTACTGGAAAAGACAAAAATATTGAATAAAAACGCAACTTCACTTATCCAGCATGTTGTCCACTTGTTCCCACCTTTCGGCACAAAGTCAAATGTGAAATGCACACACAATACAGAGAACAAATCAAAGTACATAACAGCATACAACGAGCAAGATTCAAAAGCCCACAGATAAAGCAGAACAGATCATACTCAGGGAAAAAAAAGGAGGTTTATTGTGTATGGTGACAGATACCCTGTGGTGCTAACTCTACGCAGTAGAGAAAACAAGCCCTATTCTAATGTAACACACAATTAAAACACATTTTGGAGAGCACTAACACACATTCCTCTGGATGAAGTTAAGAAGGAAAAACAAAAACAAAACAAAAAAAAAGAAAGAAACAACGCCTCCATGCTACAACTGAAAACAATTGACAGATTTGACATGCATAGCTTTCCCCCTTTTTTTTCCAATCCTGATATGCTTCACTGGGCTATAAAATACATGATTTAACATTCACATTTTTCGTCAATCAAAAACAACTATTCTGCTGTTCAGTAAAGCTGTACTTATGCCCATATATTTGAAGTACGGGGCCAAAACATTTATCAACTAAACAGACTACATATTGTTGCAATGTGGAGGATATTCTTGATCGGTTTCTTTCTGCAGTAAAATCGTATTAACACTGCACAAACGCAAGAAGGGGAGGACGGTAGTGACCAGCCAAGGTAGACTTGGTACATAGTACATACATACATCATACTGGTTTTGCACATCAGTGGATTTCATGAAATGATCAGTTAATGTACAAAACGAATCAGTGCTGGAGTATCGTAGCTCACTTATTTCTGGCACATGCCTATCGTCTTTTCCTGATACACCAACCTGCCTGGCACAGAAAAAAGGAAAATAATCGACATGTCCAAAGAAGGCTGAGTTTAAGCTTGTCCAGTAATGGTTAAATCTCTTTGTGATAATGCTGATAATACATTAAATGTTCCTGTCCTGCACATACTTTTACATGTACATGCTAAGCATCTAGCAAACATTTGTACAACATAACAATTCCAATCCACTTTGAACAGGTTTTTCACCCATCCTTCCTCCTCCTGGTCACACCTGAATGAATTACTGATGCACACTTTGTTATTTTTTTCAATTCCAAAAGAATTACATATGTACAGTTTCTTCAAAACTGACGAAATTGTAGATGTACAGTTTCTTCAATACCACGCATACAGCTGTTCTATCACTGGGGACTTGAGCAATCGGCAAAAAAAAAATATGAATGTACCCAGTTTAGACTTCCGTATGGGTGGATGTCCTGACGAATTGATAAGTGAATTTATTATGGCAAAAAAAAAATATGAGCAAAAAAATCTTCTCCCTTCCACTCCTCAACTTTTACATATTTTTCTTTCTTTTTTTTTCCTCCTTTTTTTAATCTCTCTTTTTTTTTTATTCCCCCTTTATGGTGCTGCCTCATCTTCCATGCCACCCGAGTGGCATTGCGCCCAGCACTGCTCATCCCAGCTCTCCATCAACATCCACACAGCCTGGCTTGTCCTGCCACTGCCCTGGCACCTGCAATCCACAGGCAGCAATCAATTTTAAGCAGTCACGAGGCAGCAGGCAGCACACCACTGCACTGCTGCCGTTCACTTAAGTGGTAGTCGGTGTTTCCCTGTTCTCATCCAACATACACAGGACGCCACCTATGAACTTTCCTACTGACAACAATAATTACTTAGTTGCGGAACCAGCGTGAGTGAGTTCTCCCTCCGGAGGGCGCCACTACCTCCATCAAATGAGAGTCCAACTGAGCTTGCTGATTCTGGCAACCCCAACAGAATCTCGCCACTGAAAACTGAGGTTACCATGAGGAAATGGCATGACAGGCCACAGAATCTGAGACTCTTTTTTTTCTTTTCAATGCTGATTGATAAGGATAATAAAGACGATGTTATGGATTTCCATTCTGATCTGAGGATACATGACAGGGTTGTACCTTACCCTTACTTTCAGAAAATGCCCCGGCATCAACCAGGCCCCAGAGATACAGAAACCTGTAGTGTTGGTCACGAAATCTGAGCAACACTCAGAAACGCATCCACTAAATGGATGAAACTAGAGTGCGTGGTTGCAGTCTTCCCTATTGAGCCCAAAGCAAATGCATCCACTAAATGGATGAAACTAGAGTGCGTGGTTGCAGTCTTCCCTACTGAGCCCAAAGCAAACAACTCTGTAAGAGCTGGTCAAGGAAGAAAAATGTTACAAATGAATGGCTCATGGGAACTGAACCCTGGCCATGACCTCTCAGCCAGGAGTCCATGACATAACTACTTCACCATAGCGGCTGGTAACATTGTAATTTTCAATAACATCTTTCCCAGAAACACATCTACATCTACTCTTGTAGTTCCTGTTATCATGAGCTTGTCACCAGTATTGAATAATTCTACCACCCACCCTCCCCCCAACCCCTGACCCCCCACCCACCCCTTTTAAAATCATTGTAACTCTCAAGGGGTCTTCTCAGAGTAGGAATCCTCTAAATGCTTTTCATGACGTCTATACATGCACATTGGTAAGGAGGAATACTGCTCTAACTCTCATGGAAAGAAAGGGCAGGTGACATGCATATTAAGTACTGAGAGAAAACGGCACTCTCTCCACCCCTGGCCTGACATTACCCACAGGCAGACCACTCCATTGCAGTCTCCTGCATCCCCTGAACCTGAGTCTTCACATTATAGTCAACGTTATAATACATTGCACTGTCATAAAGATGATGGCTTTGCATCAAACGACTGTGGCTGGTGATTGTGGAAAAGTATGTGACTTTACACTTCTTTTCTTTTCCTTGCTTTGTGTCATCTATGATGAAGCCATGTCAACAGCAAAAAAAAGCTATTAAACTGAGTTCAATATGGGATTGTCATGAAATGGCTTCTGTAGTGAACTTCTCACAAAGCGACAGTATTATGGCAAAATACCTAACTGTGTGACCACACACACACACACAAAAAAACATAACCTGAAAGATTCTCAAAATCTACCAAGAAAGAAGCTTCCAAATACAATCCAGAATCGTACTGACCAATCAACTGCAAGAAAAGAATATGCAATGTGCATGACCATGAAATACATCACTTGTTTGGAAAAAAAAAATCTGCGCAAAAACAGGTGTTTAATAAACACACACACACACACACACAAAGAATAAGAATGTCGGCCATTTTATTGTTGGACAAATGATACATTATACACAAAACATGCGCAGAGATATCTGAAAATTATTCTCTTTGCTACTTTTGTAGCTTCGGTTTTCTGAGTGAAACAATAGGGCGTCTGAGAACTAAGGAGTGTGTGAAAAACTACACACAGACATGGAAATATCTAAAGTGGAGGAAAAAGGCAACAGTCATGTTCAAACAATGTCTCATTCCCAACAACCAGCCTCACTACTGCGGACCTATGACAAGAAGAGCACACACCAGTCTGCTTTGGAACACTCTAAGCAGAAATCCACTGATTGCCAATGTGACTCTGGCACACCAACAAAAGCAGAAAGGTTGCCATGCCTAGTAACAGGAATGGGACGATTGTCATTAGATCTTGGTACCATCGGGGCCCAGAGCTACCTGCCTGAAAGCAGCTATCAGTTATACAAACTAACTGGGAATGGACTAATGAGATAACCCCATAGAAATCCTGTCCTGTGTACCATAGAAAAACCTGCTGCCAGCCATGACTCAAAAGTGTTTACCATTGGCAGCAGTATACACTGCTGTTTGACAGCTTAAACATAATGGCGATGCCAGTGACTTTCACAATCTTTGCCGTACATCTCTTCTGACAGTCATGAAGTCGATGTGGTTTAGGTGAAGGCCAACAATCAGACAACAGTTTATGGTACACTTTACTTTTGTATCAAAGTGAAATAAAAGAAAAGTGAAAGTAAATGGCCAAAACTAAAAACACAGCCTAAAACTAAATGAACAAATTTTAAAATACAGCCCGTTTTTCAAGCCTGCATCGCAAGGACAATGATTGCATTAAGACCGCCTATTATTGTGCTTGCATCTTTCCCCATTTCTCCTTTTCACAGCACTCGGTCTCTTTCCCTGGCAGTATAGAATGTCAATAGCAAACTAAATCTGGACTAAAGATACAAATGATAACATTCCTGCATTCTTACAACTATTTGTCAGGTGCCCCGTCATGTATGTTGACCTTGCTATTGTAGAATGAACCATCACGGAAGATAAACACAGTACTAATAGCCTCCATTCAGCTTCAGCAAGAAGCATGCTCTGAGCTGGTTTGATAGTGCTGCCAGCCCATGTATGCTGCTGGCCATAAAGTTCGTCCACGTCTGAAAGAGTTTTTATCATGTACCTGAGGCCACCCTAAAGAAGAAACAGTTCTGGGCCGTTTGCATACAGGCCACTCCTTTTACACCTATTCTTATCTTTTAAAAGGTGACAAGAAGCTCCGTGGTGCAATTCATGTCATGTACCACTCACAGTGAAACATATTCTTTTAGAGTGTTGGGACTTTCATGATGTGAGACATAAACACTTCACAGCAGACTCCATGAAAACCTTGTTCAGAGATGTCCCACCTGATGTGATCTTTGAATTTCTTTCAGTAAATTAACATTTTTCACCTGATCTAAGATTTTATGGAGGAAAAATTTTCTACAAAATTTCCTGTGTGTTTTTAGAAGTTTTTTTTTAAAGAGTTGTGTGAATGAGGGTCGTTTCTCTTTTTGCTTGTTTGTTTGAATTTCTTTCTTTTTTTAATGACTTGTGAGTTGACTTCAACGCAGTGACAGCCCTGATATGGCCCTTTGTGATCGGCTGGGCTATAAGCGACATTACTTACTGTATGCTGATGGCAAGATTTTGGCCATACTACAGTCTAAGTGGCAAAGCAGCTGCCAGCAGCTTTCATTTCTGTACACAGGGCAGGAGGCTCCCAAAGCATGTGTGCTCAGTAATTTTCAAAAACAAAAAACAAACAAATCCTAAAGCTTGAGGAGAAAGAGAGTCGATCAATAACAATAACCACGAGAAAACAGTAAGAGACTGATCTGGGTGAGAACTGCTTGGTCAGTTTTTTTTCGTAACTACACACTACACAACTCCCAAGGCAAAGCCAACAGAAAGACATCAGCAATGTGTTCCAGTTACACCGGACTACTATCTCCCTCATAACTGCATCACTCAAAAATACCTTGATTCATACACTCTACACTTTTCAGAACTAACATACACACTCTCCATGTCTGGATCAGACAATACAATACAAATGCACTTGCATCAGGAAAAATAAATAAGCATGTTACATATTCCACGAAGTGTACATTTGCAGGGCAGTACACTATCCATGGACAATGTATGTTACATATTCCACGAAGTGTACATTTGCAGGGCAGTACACTATCCATGGACAATGTTCTTGGAATCTTTTCTCTTTCCATCTCCATGGCATTTCCTGCTCACTCCATAGGATCATGTACACTTTTACATACATACCAGAAGTCATTATGAACTACAATATTTACATTGGTGAAAGCAACTGAAAAACCGGTATGTGACAATTCAACTGCAACAACCATTGCCATCATTCAGTAAATATGAGCAGTCAATGCAGATGAGGAATGTTACATCACAAACCAAGAAAGAGAGAATGAAGAGGAAGCGTATGCAAATTTCAAGCCCATTCTGAATCTGGTGAAATTCCATGCGGTGATACTACTGCAGCAGTACCAAATGTGATCACTGCACTGCAGTCAAGTTTGTCTACAACTGAGACCAGTGAACCAAGATTTTCTAAGAAAATGAACAAGAAATGCTACCAAGCAGTGGACAGCTTTAAACTCTGTGTCTGCCAGCACTACAACTAGAGCTGAAAGCATTACTCTTCAATGTACCAACAGTTATTCTGAACCATCATGTTAATATGAAACTGTGACTGTTAAAATGTTTCTGTTTTACAAATGCGGTTCTCTAGTAACCTTTTCCAGACTTGCTGTGCTTATGTAATGGTAAGGCAGCTGTTTCTATTGGCCATGCCGCATGGTACCAGAAATCAAAAAAAAAAAAAAAAAAATCAACCACTCCCCTTCTGCCATTTAATGCGAGCAATCATGTTGCATACTTTATTTTAAGTCCAAGCTAATGGAAAAGTTTAGCATTTTCATCTCAAAGATTATATTAAGAATGCGGAATGTTGAGCATCTTCATTGCGGACTGTCAAAATTACATTGTCTGTTTAACGTCATAACAGGGTTTTGATTATTAGCTGTAAGGTATTTACCTGCATACTGAGCGCAAATTCATGTTTTACCCTTTCCGTTGATGTGTGACTGTTGGCTATTATGTGGGAATTATGAGTGTGCAAAAACACCTTTTGTTTCAATTACAGGTCAGCATGGAGGAGAATTAGATATGAGGCATCCATCAGGAAAAAAATTAACAAAAGTTATTGAGCAGTTGTCACTGCTGAATCATTCACATGGTTTCTGTAGCTCTTCCTTTCACATAGTGCACCCATTACCCAACCCTGGTCTGGAACAGGACCGAGATTCTCAGCAGAACACACACAGCTCATTGCCACACAAACTCCATTGAACTGATCTGTTGTCAAGAAGCTTTAAGCCATGATTTGTCTCCCCTGTCCATCCACACTCAGTGTCCCCAAACGGTTGATAAATCACATTCAATTTTCATTAAAATGTACAATAAAAGCAACAAGACTTCCAACTCGCATCATCCATGCTCCATGGATATTCTACATTTTCAGCTGTGACGTCCGAACTGGTTAACACTTTTTTCATTTCAAATAGATATTTCAGCAGATCATCAAGCCCAAGAGAAGCAAAGGCAACAGAAACTGGTTTTAGAACAGTAAAGAAGTGACAGCACTTCATCACATCTACATACATAACAAGACAGACTCACACACAAACCTCCCACAGTCTCATAACGTCAGTGTGCAGTAAGCATATCAATGATAAAATCAAATGGTTGAATCTGTCCTTCCCACTCAAACCACATCAAACGGCTGAATCTGTCCTTCCCACTCAAACCACATCAAATGGCTGAATCTGTCCTTCTCACTCAAACGACATCAAACGGCTGAATCTGTCCTTCCCACTCAAACCACATTAAATGGTTGAATCTGTCCTTCCCACTCAAACCAGATCAAACGGCTGAATCTGTCCTTCCCACTCAAACCACATCAAACAGTTGAATCTGTTCTTCCCACTCAAGCCACAGATATTCAACTGTGTACACACACGTCACCAAGAACCAACAAGCCAACTAAGAAAGAATTTTCCCACATTCATTCCAACATGCACAGCAGCAAATTTTCTTCATTTTTTTTAACCAACCAGTAGCCTGCATCTGCATTTACATGTGCAGCTAGCAGACCATAATAACACAATTTCCATTTTCCTTTATGTGTCTTATACAAATGTGCTCCACATGACAATAAAAGCAGTAGATATGTTAGTGAAAAAAAGCTAAGAGACTGTGAATCAAATATCCTTTTCTTGAACATACTGAAGACCATGTTGCTATGCCGGCAATGGCATTCAGTGCTGCTGTTATGTGGTTATTCAAAACCATGCTACCTTCAAAAATACGTACAAAAAAAATTATGCAGGTTCCCCCTCCTCTACCCTCCCGTTTCTTTTGTCGGCTCTCTTACATCCCATGATCCTCACAATTATAACAATGCACTCCCTCAAAAATACAACGCACAGCGGAAATTTCTAAAATCTCTGTACACCAGAAAATCATCTTCAAAAGAATTTTGGTGCCGACACAAAAAAGCAATTTTGCTGCAACAAGCCCGTTTCTGAAGTCAGAACAATATGGTAGAGTACAGTAACTGGACACGCTGCAACAGATCTGTATCTGGATAAGGACACCTAACCTTCCGGGATATCAAACGTGTTGTCCTTCACCCTCAGGATGTTGCCAGGATTGTTACCACAAAGACCTCCAATGTACTGACCATTGGTTCACAGGCTGAAGAGGATCTGATACAACCTGCATGCAGGTGAAGCATTCAGATCAGGGCATTCTTTCCAGTCCTGTTTGTCTGTCTGTAAACCACCGTGTCAAACTTGGAACGCTTCCCACCGAAGAGTTTGCTCTTATGCTCACTTTTTGACACTCGTCAAGTGTGACCACCAAAGTAAGCAAGCGGAAGAGGTAGTGCTTGCCTAGTTTGAGGGAGCTGAACACGCTCAACTGTTCAGGCAAGACATTTGCACAGCAAAATGATCAGCCAATAAGAACAAAGGTGAAGGCTGTGCGCTGTGCTAGCAACATCTCATCGGGTCACAAACTTTCTTTTGCTTTTATTGTTTATCTTTGCAGTTGTAGCCCAGATCAAGAGTTCATCTTGACTTCAAGAGTCAGGAAAGACCTACCAAAGTGATGAATGACTTCTGCTTCCGAGTTATGTCGTCAGTCTACATGCTGCTTCGACGTCAGCCTGCCTACTGCGACCATAAAATGGTGAGGTGAGCCGAAGGCAGTCTTGTTCTTGCACCCGAGTGAAAGAGTTCCCTACTATGACAAAGGCTTGAGGTTACAGACAAACAGTTGGGTGGATTTTCATCGCATTTCATCAAGTTGTTCGTACGGTCAGTATCTACAGAGGAGTGCATTTTAACGTCTGTAAGTGCAACACTGATGACATGCTGGAAGAAAAAGAAAACAACAGTCAAAAAATGAAGTCCCCAAGAGAGATCCATCTGCATTAGGTCTGGGGATGGTGCAAGTACAGATGGTTTGTCTCGTCTGCAGGACACTGTTTTCAAAGTTAACAAGGATGGACCTTATATTCCACTGACCTTCTACATTGTTTTCAAAGTTAACAGGGATGGACCTTATATTCCACTGACCTTCTACACATCTATGCTAGAATGCATCAGCAGTATAACATCATTGGGCAATGCTGCAGGATGAAAAGGTTTCTTCCAGGTAATTATGACACAAGTGCAGACTTTCCAGTGCCTAGGTGCTCTATGAGTATACATGTGCACACTTCACATCAGATTATGTAGTATCACGGTGGCTTCCCCTGAAATCCATGCCACGTGTTTGATGGATTACAATAACACACCAAAGACCCAGCAAGCACACCCATCACTTCTGATCCTGCACTCATAAAGTTTACACAGTCCCCAGCTGCACATCAAAATCTGCTCACACAAATCAAATGAGGCTTAAGACTCAGAGAGCAGAAAGATCATTGGAAAGGAGCGTGGCTGCCCATGTGGCGGGGTAATCAAAAACGGTTACACACATAATGTTCTCATCCCCAGCTGATGCATGTGTACCATAGTGTTCAAGTACTTCGGCTGTTCGGATGATCCCTGGAGTCTTTTAGCCAGAGTATGACAACAACAACAGCAACAACATTCGAAAGGCATTAGGGGTGATCAGTTCAGCTGGACAGCTATATCATGGTTATGGTAATCCAGCCAGAGTTTTGTTTTATCATTCATCACCAGTCACAGCCAAGTGGAGCATAGTTTGAGTTGTGAAGGTTTTTTTTTCTGTTTTTTTTTCCACTTTACTTGTTTAGGTTTCCTTAGTTTTATAAACCATGGTTTGCAATGCTGTAAAAATGTCAAGAAGAAGAAAAGCTGACAATGACAAAATCAAATCAACCTAAAAAATCAAATCAAGCCTCACTGCATTATCAAGACGGCAGCACCCTTGCACTCCGACATCCTTTTATCTGATCAAACCACAAATCATGCTGTACATGCACTACATGCAAACTGGACTTTCACATCTCAGGCGGTGGGATGAAGGTCAACATGTAACATCTTCCGGTGACCACACAACATGGACATGTCAGCCCCTTGATAGAAAGAAGAGTCCAAGGAACTCCAGAGGCAGTTGTGAACAAAAATGAATAACATGGAAAATCAGGCACCCACCTACACAAACTTTTGATTCAGCCAAGGACACTGAGTCTGCAACTCAATGGTGCTCTAAGACCAACCTTGTGGCACTTCAAGGTCTACAAATCTATGGTGGACCAAGTGAATGAGATCTATGAGGGAAGTCATATCCAAACTGAACAGTTGCAGCAGGATCAATTTTTATTTTCATTTTGGGGAATTGGAATTAAACTGACTATTCAGCATTTTATGCATAGTATTCTTCACCAGATAGCTTGCTGAACTTGATCTGCAGTTTGTTTAGTCAAATCATAAAGTAAGAGAAACGCTGCATATTTGTTTGGACACATCTGTGTTACTGTGCTCTGAGATGGTTCTGCTACTCTCCATTTGTGCCTCAGGAGAGTCAGAGGTTGGCAGACTTGCAGATCTCTGAACAGGAATGTCTGACATATTATTTAGTACCCATAACAAACAGATCATCTTATCCATTAAAAAAAAAATGTACACACACACACATACACACGCATGCATGCACACACAGACATTTACACACAACACACACACACACACAGTTACACACACACACACACACACACACAGAGGTACACACACACAGACACACACATCAAGGTATGGAATAAAACACTAATCAAAAGCTACAGAACGACACATTGATCTATATGGAATAAAACACTCATCAAAAGCTACAGAACAACAAATGAATCTATCTAGCATCAGTGCATTTTTCTTTATCAACTGCCTAGATTGGGAACCATACCCACCTTCTTGTTATTTCAAAATCAACTGCATACACACAGCATTCAATACATCAATACCAATACTGTCAGGAAGACAAATGTTGGCAGCGTTCTCTACCTTCTAGCGGACTTTGCTTCTGTGATAATGGTAATGAAGGAACTTCCTCAACAACAGTAAGTACACATTCTTCGGCCATCACTGGTTCAGACCATGGCCCGTTTCCTGTCTGTATTTTGTTGTTTTTTCTGTGTGTGTGTGTGTGTGTGTGTGTGTGTGTGTGTGTGTGTGTGTGTGCGTGTGTGTGTTCAATAACAGTGGCACAGGATTGGATCCCTCAGTTCCCATGCATCATGTAAGATGGGAATGCTAAGACAAGCTCCAAACCCAAATCATTAAAACCAACCTATCTAGAACAGAGGTAACTTAATGCAGTTAATAAGCATTCCTGAGGTCTAGCTACTTTCCAACTTAAAAGGTGTGATGGCCTCCTGGAACACAAAATCCAAAAGAAGCTAAAAGCAATGCATCACCATGGTGTACAGTCAAATTGGTTTACAATTACAGCATAACTTATGGCTAAAATCCTGTCAACAACACAACATTCACCCACTGAAAGGTGAAACTCAGTCACTGAACCACATGACAAATATTCACATCCCATTCATTACAATGACGTGCCCATATATTCAAGTACAGAAATCACAGTCCGACATATTCAAACCTACTCATTGCTTCACATCATAATATTTATACACCCAGTACAAATTCACCAAGAACACTTGGCCCAAGCCAAAGTCAGGGTTTTTCTTTAATCAAACCTCTGAAAGCACATTCACAAGTCTGGGGCTTCCGCCAGAAAACAAAACTTAAAATAAAAGAAAACCAACAACAAACAAACAAAAAAAAACAACAGAAAATGGAAATCACAGACATAAAAGAGGAATACCTGTGTGATTTTGTACAGCAAACCATTCAAGCACTGCAATGCACAAACCAACATGAGAATTTCCCAGCATTTTGCCAAGTGTAAGAATTTCCTAACATTCTGCCCAGTGCTGTCATCAAATTGACTATTCTAAAAGATCTTTTTTCAAACAAATCCTCCATTACTCCACAGCCTCCCTTTCAAAAGAAAAAAAAAAAAAAAGGAAAATGGTGTACAAACTCAGTCCAGTAGGTGAATAAAACCTCAACAAGCAGCTGTGCAAACAATCCCACTGTTGACTGCATTTTTCAGTTCAATGTCAAGTATTATAGCACAGCAGACACAACAGCCCCAAGCAGTTGCAAACCGTTCCACAGGAACCCCAGTATACTTCACATTCAACACACTGTCCTCACATTGTGACACTGAACCTCATCTTGAAACAGCTGTGACTGGAGGCTCACTTTCTTCCCAAACCCCACTCTCCTCAAACAGTTGTGGGGGGAACAGTCTTCTTCCACAGCTCCGAGATGTCGTCTGCTTTCAGGGGAGATGAATCAGGACAGCTCTAGTTCCCCTTCCGTGCTGAGTATTTCCAGTTGCAGTTCCATGCTGTGTATTTCTTTTCCCTTCATCCACGATTCCAACTCTTTCTCCTCAGTGTGCCCCACATAATCCCTGTCCACACTTTACAAAATTCCGCTGCACCTGTGACCGGAAAGAAAAAACAACAGCAACCGCTGTTGTGTTCCATTAGAATTGGTTGCTTACAGTAATAACACAGCAGTTCACTCTGACTCCCGTCTCTCAAGCTAGTTCCACACTTTCTCCTTTTCTCAACCTCATGTACTCAATCCTTTCTCTGCAACAAACATGCTGTCCCAATCAACCACCGCAAACATGCATGCACCCAACTCAAAACTTCCACACATCTGATTTTCAGGCTGAGCGGAGAGGGTTTCCAGCCTCTGGAGTGCCAGCAGGTCAGGAGAGCACGTCATTGGTCAGGAAGTGGTACATGAAGGCCGCTTTCTTGGCCTCCTCTTCCTGCGCCCGATGCCGACGGGCCCGCTGCGAGCCCAGCTCTCGACTTGCTGAAGGGGGTGCTCGCAGCAACACCTCGCCAAATATTGCAGCTGTGGGCAAGAGGGGCACTGGTGTTTAAGTAGCTTGTGCAAGTGTTTGTCGTTGTGTGCGAGCAAGCATGCATTTCACTGTGTGTGTGTATGCATTCAAACAGTACTGCAACGTGCCTGATGCACAAATGTACCTGGTCATGTAATGTACGCACATGCTCTTGAATCAAATGTGTCAGATGTTACTTCCAAAATACACATGGTAGCTCATTAACACAAACCGACATGTTCACCAAGATGATGCCAAAAAGTCTCATCTTCTAGATAAAAAAACATTTGTTTGCAAATGTAAACACATTAAGGGCAATACTGTCTATTTCCAGTCAATACATTTTACACTGCCTATATTCCCGACCCAACCTCCACCACAAATAGTATGACTGCTTACTGCTTCATCCTGTTTGCTGATCTTTTCAAGAAAGAAAAAAATCAAACCATACATTTCTCCTTCCCCCCCCCCCCCCCAAGTTGTATTCTCAATAAATGGTAAAAATGTTCTATCAAAAGGAACACTTCCCATCCCTTTACTTCTTTGCTCTTGTACATATGCACTCATAAACAAACAAAACCCATATGTGTAAAAAAAAAAACGTACCCATAAACTTGATATCAAGTCCATTGTACTCGGAATATTTCATCATTTCCTTGAGGAACTCGCAGACATAGTGGAATGTGTTCTTGTGGAAATCTGGTATCTGACTCAGTACCTAAAGACAGAAATACATAAACACTGTGTTACATTCTCAGGACAAGAAAAATGAATAGTCTGTAAACAAAGAAGAGAAACCAGCAGACAGTCAGGCAGGCACACAGACACAAAAAGAGACAGAAAGACACAGAAAGAGAGAAAACACATATTTTTTCCTACCAACAGGCGAGCCAACATCTTGAGAAACTTTAAAGTGAAAACTCTTGACAGCCAGAAAGAGAAGAGTGTTGGAGTGATTGAAGAGGGGGAGGGGTTGTGGTGTGTGTATGTGTGTGTGTGTGGGGGGAGGGGGGGTGAGGGGGGGCACCAAACCTCCATCAAACATAAATTTGGCATAAAGAAAGAAGATGAGGAAAACTGGAGGAAGGACTGGGATGGAAAATACAAAATGGAAGGGGGAGGAGGGAGTGCGAAGGTGGGGGAGGTGGGGCTCGCAGAAGAGAAGGAAGACACCACTCGCAATGAGGACATGAAGTGTGAGAGAAGAACAATAAATAAAGAGGTACTCAAGGAAACAGACCAAACAATGATGCAGACCAAAAAAAAAAAACCCAGGCACCTGTTTGCTGAGCAGCAGGTTGTTGGAGGCAGACAGACACTGGTAGTAGACCGAGAAAGGAATGACTGGTTCCGCCAGGCACTCCAGGAACAGCAGCAATGACTCTGCCACCGAATGGACGCTGCCCGCTGATGTGTGGTCAAAGAACAACACAGCTTTGTTGACAGTCTACCATACTGGGGTGGACAGACACATGTAAGTGCATCCAACAGCCACGTCTCAGCACTAATCCCATGACAGACAACCATGTAAAAATAATAATACATCCCTAAACTTGAAAGGTCTGAACATTTCTGTACTGCAAACTACAAAGTGGCACCAAAAAAACCCACCACCAACAACAACAAAACAGAACAACAAAATGTACAACTGATAAACTACCCTCATTCTAATTGAAACTAAGGCAATCCATGCATAGCAGAGTACATATTACCGCCTACCAGCATCATCTAGCTAAATTAAAAACAAGTCAGTTAACTAATAACTGGGCTGACCTGAAAAGAAAATTTCAGCTCTCCATGTTGGAATAATGTGCTGTGGCCTGGGACTTTCTCTGGTTTTCTTCTTTATGACATAGTTAACACTGTACAGAAAAAACATGCATGCATACACGCATGTTCACACATTCCAACAGACAAGTTAACCCACTCTGACCAAGGTAATGTGACGAATGCACATGTACTCAGCTACAGTTTACACACATTCAGTGTAGTACATGTACCCTGAATCATAAGGGTCTGAAATGTTCCTTTCAAGTAAGCTGATTTTCTCATTTGCCAGATAATACTTTTGGCGTCATATACTGTACCATGTCAGACCATAGCATTCACGGCAGTTAGTCAGCTCTGTCAGGCCGAAGATTTTGTGTGGCTAATGCAGTAATAAGACAGTCACGTGACGCCACCCTACTTCCGCCGAAGGAAGAAGCCGGTGTAAACTTCCTGTACCATCATTCTCTCTCGGCCTGCCGTCCAAGCAAGATAAGTCTTGTGCTCTGTCTCGCCTTTCTTTGCCGTTGTGTTAAGATAGCCTTGTGTTTGCTCCTTGCTTGTTTTGTTGTGGCTTGCGCGCTGAACCCTTGTACCCTTGCCGGTGAGGCTTTGGTTTGGCGTGCTTTATTGATTTTACTGATTTTATCATACACGCTTCTCGCGTTTGTGCTTTGTTCTCGACATTCGCGACTTGCCACGCTTCTCGCGTTCGTGCCTTGTTCTCGACATTCGCGACTTGCCACGCTTCTCGCGTTCGTGCCTTGTTCGCGACTTGCCTCCCGTGCATCTCGCATTCGAACTCCGAGCTACACGCCGATTTCCATCTCCTCGCTTTACTTAGCCTTACGGCCTTTGTCTGCGAGTCCCATTTCACTTCCTTTTGGATTCCTATTCGACGACCTTCCTCGTCATTCACTCGCTTTCCATTACTTGCACCGGTCGTTCCGCCATTTTGTGTCGGTCGTTCCGCCATTTTGTGTCGACCGGCCATACCGGCACACATACGATCGCACTGTCTTACTCGAACAGCGCGACTTCTGCGCATTTCCAGCACTATCAGTGCCCCTTCCGAGGTTGGTCGAGCTCTTCCTATCCCTCGATCCACCTCTTTGTCTCCCCTTTGCGATCGTGTTTTCCGTGTTTGTCTCGCCACCAGTGCCCAACATGGTGAAGGATACTAACGGGTCGAGCCGCTCCTTTGTTCGCGAGTCGCGCTCTGCCCCGGAGGACCCGAGTATCGATTCCAGGGGACAAACCGCTCACACCTCTGAGCGTACGGTCAGTGTGGAGGAGGGTTCCGCGCAGGGGACGCGCGACCAGCTTTGCTATTCCTCCTCTTCACGATCGGCGGACACACGATCGTTGCGATCGAAGTCGAACAGGCATTTGGCCGAATCGAACTTGCAATCGGCCGTCATTGCCGACTGTTTTTCGTTCTATTCTGACTCTAAACCGAAATCCAAGGGCAAGGCCCCATGAAAGGACCTGCCCGTTCTAAATCTTCCCGTTCTCCAAAATCTTCCCGTTCTTCGGCCAAATCGCCTGCTCAGTTTCCATCGCACAAGGAGACTCTCTATCATGCTGCGTCCGGCGATCGTCGGCCCCTGGGGACCATTGCCGAGACTCGGACCAGCACGGGTGATGACTCGCGGCCGGAATCACCGCTCGTCACCCGATCAGATGAGACTCGTGACGCTAGCTACCCCCCCCACTAACGCCACGCGGTCGAATCACACTCTCCCCAACCGTGTCCGGGGTCAGCCACTACTCGGACACGAGGAGCGTCATCACTCCGGTGGAGGGGCTGTGGGCAGTCTTTGGTGTGACTTCCCCACTGACCACAACCCCGGGTCAGGGACGCAGGCATCGACCAGGTCGGATCTGCGCCCTCACCCCCAACGGTCGAACCACCCCGATCGACCATTCAACTTTCCCCTAGGGGTACAGGACGTTGGGGAGCGGACTTCTTTCGCTCCCCGGTTGGGCATCGTCCGCGGTCCCGTTCCTCCGGGGGGAGGATCGACCAGCGGGACCAAGGGTAACCTCCCTTCGTCCTCTGAGGTGGATCCGTCGCCGCAGCCATCCCAGTCCGCTCCCACACGGCCAGGAGGCTCGGCTACCGCACCACCCACCGGCCACCTCGCCATGCAGGGGGCCGGCACGGATGCACCCGGGAGATGCAGGAGGCAGTGCTCTCCCTGCGTATGGGTGCGAGACAGCTCTCCTTCTCGCTACCCTCCCCTTGGTGCCCAAGGTTACCCGGGTCCCCGGGGAGACTCTGCCCCAGGGCCGCCACAGCCCGTCGTACTCTCCTGGGGACCGGTGGCTCTATTCCCCCGAGAGGAATCAGTGGCTTAGGGCTGACACTCTTCCAGACTCCTCCTCCGGTCACATGTGGCATCCTGCCTCCCGGAGCTGGATCGACCTGGGGCCCCCTTCCTCTCGGGCGCTGTCCGATCGGCGATCCCCCAGTCTGCCCGCCGAGTATGGAGCCACCAGGGACCCGTCCTCCTTTTCCCCCATTACCCCTCAAGGACTGGACTCCCACGCACCCCTGCCCTGGCCCTCCAAAGGTGGATCTGATCATCCCCTTCTGGATTACTCTGACCCTCAACTCGAGGACGGGGTCGAGGACTCCCTCCCCAGTCTGGTGACCTCTCCATCCTGGAGAGCTGGCGTCCAGATCTTGTTGTGAGGGAATCCCCTCCCTCTGACAACATCTTCTCCTTTAGCCGTTTCACTGGGGAGCCCCCTGCCCAGCGATCACGGCCGAGGATAGTCGCCCCCCAGACCCTCCCTCCCTTGTGGGACAGACCGGCTTCTTTCGCCAGGGGTGCACATGCCATTCCCCCACCGGGGATTGACTTCTTGTCAGCCCCTAACGCGGCTCCAGTAGGAGCTTTCCTCAAAGACCCGCGTCATGGCCCCCATGTCTTTTCCCTCTTCTCTGCCAATCCGGCCACCAGGGACATTGCCATTTCCTCCGCCGACCTCAGGCTCACGCCCAACCTCGCCCCCCCCACATCCACCCCTGTTCTCATCAAGAACTTGATGGAGTGGGATAGAATTGCCAGGACTGGCATTCTCCACACCACCGCGGGACATGCATTCATGGACATGTTCCTGCAGCGAGCGGAGGAGCTCTGGGCAAAGGAGGGCATCACTGCCTCGGTGGCTTCGGACCCCGACGACTCTGAGGCAGATCCTAGCCTATTCGACGACCCCCTCTTGCGTTTCCTGGTCAACAAGATTTCGCATCACCTTTGGGCTGCGGCGGACAGCGCGGCCAGGTGCCATTTTAACTGCCTGTTAGCAGTGAGAGATGCTGTGCTATCTCAGGCCAATCTCTCCCCGGCGCTCAAGGCGGCCTTACGGTGCATCCCGGGTCAGGAACAGTCGCTCTTCGGTGACTATTCCACTGCTGTCATCACTCATGCAGTCGAGGAACGCAAACAGGCGGCATCTTTTGCGGCCAAGCCCCCTCCCCAGCATCGTCCTCGCCAGCATCGCCCTCCTGGACCCTACTCCCGTCCGGCCCCCAGACCCCAGCCCTACCCCAAACAGGCCCCCCCCTCGCACCTCAAGGCCCGCCAGACGACCTTCTTCTGCCGTTGCTAGATCAAAACCGAAAAACCCCCATCAGCAGAATTTTCGGTTCGGCCAACAGGCCCGGCCTCGGAGGTGACTTGTAGACTCACCTTCGGAGGAGCGAGAACTGGCAGACTTCTTGCCCCTCCCCGGCCCCGCGGCCCCTTTGGCAGGCAGCCTGTCCCGACATGCCCACCAGTGGCGGCGTATGGGACTCAACCCTTGGATAGTGTCAGTGTTACAAGAGGGGTTCCGTCTGCCCTGGGCACACGATTGCCCCCCTCTGCTATCCTCTCCTCCTCCTTCCCCCGGCGATCCCCCCCTGGCCCAGGCGGAGGCTCTTCGCCTGGAAGTCGAGGACCTTCTTCGGAAAGACGCCATCACCCATATACCCCACCCAAACCCCGGGTTTTACTCCCACCTTTTTGTGGTCCCCAAGTCCTCGGGGGGCTGGAGGCCCATCCTCGACCTTTCCCCACTCAACAAATTCCTCAGAACAACCAAATTCAAGATGGAGACCCCGGCCCAGATCAGAGATTCCATCCACCATCTGGACTGGGCCACTTCTATAGATCTGAAGGACGCGTATTTTCAGATCCTCATTCATCCTTCCCACAGACGATACCTTCGGTTCGTCTGGCGGGGATGGGTATATCAGTTCAAGGCGCTCCCCTTCGGACTCTCCCTGGCTCCCTTCCTTTTCACGAAGGTAGTCAAGGAGATGGCCGCCCTTGCCAGACAGGAGGACATTCGCCTCTTGGTTTACCTCAACGACTGGCTCGTCTTGGCTCCCACTCAGGCCCTGTGTCAAGCCCACACATCCAAACTTCTGCGCCTTTGCTCCTCACTAGGGTTCGTCACCAACCCCGAAAAATGCGAGCTCTCGCCCAGTCAGAGATTCTCCTTCCTGGGCATGAGTTTCGACACCACCTCCATGCTAGTCTCCCCGACCCCGGAGAGGTCCACCCGCCTGATGGACCTCATCTCCCACCTCCGCCTCTCTCCCCTCGCGTCGGCAAGGACACTGTCCTCCCTTCTGGGGATGATGGAGTCCCTGTCGCCTCTCATTCCCCTAGGCAGGGTCCCCAAGCGACAGCTTCAAAGGGAGTTCCGACGTCGTTGGTCGCAGACCGCCGACCGCTGGGACCAGACCATTCCCCTCGGGCCTTGGTTCTTTTGGGCCACGGAGGAGTGGCTCAGCCCCTCCATCCTGAGCCCCGGGGTTCCCATCTCCCTCCCATCCCAGGCCCTAGATCTTTACACAGACGCCTCCAACTCGGGCTGGGGGGCCCATTTGGAGAGCAGTCATGCCTCGGGGGTGTGGGACCCATTGACTGCCCGTCTTCACATCAACATCCTGGAACTGGAGGCGGTCCGACTAGCCCTCCTCCACTTCCAGACACTGGTCTCGCACCGATTTGTTCTCCTTCTCACGGACAACACCTCGGTAGCCTGTTACATCAACAAAGGGGGGGGGGGGGGGCACGCTCCATCAGTCTCTCCCTCCGGGCAGAGGCCCTCCTCCGCTGGTGTCACACGCAAGGAATCACCCTTCGCGCGAGACACATAGCAGGGATGCACAACATCCTGGCAGACTCTCTCAGCCGCTCCGGGTCCGTCCTCCACACCGAATGGACCCTCAGCAGGCACACGCTAACCTCGGCGTGGGAACATTGGTTCACACCCATGATCGACCTGTTCGCCACCTGATTCAATCATCGTCTGCCAGTGTATGTGTCTCCCGTCCCGGACCCTCAGGCGTACGCGATCGATGCCCTATCCCTTCCCTGGTCCGGCCTCATAGCTTACGCCTTTCCTCCCTTCCCGATCCTTCACAAGGTGATCAGGAAGGCGAGACTCGAGGGACCCAGGCTCATTCTCATAGCCCCATGGTGGCCCACTCAGTCCTGGTTTCCGGACCTCAAGTCCCTCACTCACGTTCCCCCTCTCCAGTTGGACGCCCGGTGGGACATGCTCAGGCAACCCCGCTCGGGTCGCCCCCACTCCAATCCCCAGGCGCTTCGCCTCCATGCCTGGCTCCTGTGCCAGCCGGAGTGCGAGCATCTAACCCCACCTCCCAAGCGGACAGGTCCCAGTCCGTCCTTAACATTCTCTCTGACGCCGGGGCCTCTCAGGACCTCCGAGACCTAGCAATGGCCTCTCGCAGAGCTGGCACTGAGTCCCTTTACGATTACAGGTGGAGGAAATGGGTCTCATGGTGCAAAGACAACTCTGTCCCACACAATCGCCCCTCAAATATCCAGATAGGAAATTTTCTGTCCCACCTAAAACTATCAGCTAGCTCCATACGGGGCTACAGGTCGGCCATCTGCACGACCATCCGCCAACTGGGCGGACCGTCCTTTGAGAATGACTTCCTTCTCAGAGAGATCTCTAGAGGAGTGGCCCTTCGTGAGGCCCGATCCCCAAGGCGCGTTCCCCTTTGGGATCTTTTCACTGTACTCGATGCCCTCAGGAAACCTCCTTTCGAGCCTATCTCCTCCCTCCCCTTCGACCTTCTTTCTATGAAGACCACCTTTCTCCTCGCTTTGGCCTCGGCCAGAAGGCGGAGCGAGATCCACGCTCTCAGCGGGGACCCCAGAGACATTGCCTTCCACACGGACGGCTCTGTCTCCCTTAAGTTCCTTCCCGAATTCCTGGCTAAAAACCAGGAACCCGGTTAGCCCCTCCCCCTACCTCGTCATCTGCCCATTGGCGGATATCCTAGGTGGAGAGAGCGGTGGTGACAGGACTCTGTGTCCTTCCAGGTGTCTAAGACACTACTGGGAACGTTCACGCCCCAGGCGCGCTTCTCAGAGACGTCTCTTTATTTCCATCAACCCCAAGAATAAGAAAAGCATCTCAGCTGGCACTATCTCTAGGTGGCTGTCCAAGACGGTCAAATCGGCCTATGCCCAGACGTCCAAGGTCCTCCCCGTCTTGTCCCCCCGGGCCCATGAGGTCAGAGCACTGGCCGCTTCTGCAGCTTTCCAGCACTCTGTCCCCCTGCGCCATCTCCTGGAAGCAGCCTACTGGCGTTCGGAGAATCCCTTTATAAACTTTTATTTAAGGGACATCCGCATGACCAGGGCTGACGGTTCTGAAGGGATATCCTTTGTGGCGGCTAACGCAGCCATATCGGTTAACCCCAAGAACCACTAGGGCACTCGCCCTCCTCCTTTTACGATAAATTCTGCTATGGTCTGACATGGTACAGTATATGACGCCAAAATGGGGAGTTTGCATTATACTCCCTGTTTGGCTAGTATACTTACCATGTCAGACTCTAATGCCCGCCCTACCTTCCCCACTAGCGCCAAGGTCCTTGGGGTTACCTGGCGTGCAGGCCTCGACGAATGAGGTACAGGAAGTTTACACCGGCTTCTTCCTTCGGCGGAAGTAGGGTGGGCGTCACGTGACTGTCTTATTACTGCATTAGCCACACAAAATCTTCGGCCTGACAGGGCTGACTAACTGCCGTGAATGCTATGGTCTGACATGGTAAGTATACTAGCCAAACAGGGAGTATAATACAAACTCCCCATGTTGGGACCATTCAATCCCTTCATCTTAAACTGCCATTCGACCAATCCATGTCCATCTACTTTGTACATAACTGTATGTTTGTTGCCTACACTTCTTTCACTATTCAGCTGCTTAATATCTACATTTTCTCAAGTCTCCTATTCTGTGAACCCTCAAAACCATTCTGCCTATGAGGATGAGGACAAAGAAGATGATGCTGTCAATTCCATTCTTGTATGTGACCACAAGAGTTCACTGTACTCTACATTTCCTCTCATAATACATCCCTACGTCAACCAGGCCCGGAGAAATACAGATACCTGTCAACTAGGTTAGAAATATGTGCCTTACTCGTAATGCATCCATCATGTGCATCCATGATGCAAATGGAACAGGACTGTGTGGCGCCAGTCTTGCAGCTGGGCCCATAGCTCTCTCAGCTCTGGGTATGGTCAGCTGAAGCGGAAAAATCCCCCAAATGCACAGCTGATGGGACTCAAACCCTCTACCTCCCAATCCACAAGCATTCGACTACCCCCTGTATCACAGTGACCGTTTACCTGTTTAACATTTGTTTCAGCCAATGACCACAACACAAAACGAAATCCACTCACTTCTGCTTTCTGCTCACCTTCAGCATGTATGTTATACCCAGTGGCTGTGACAGAAGCATACTGGCCTGTGTGAGCGGCTTTTGGGAAGGATGCTTATCATGTTTGTGATAGATGATTAGCCAGAATCACGTATCGTCAATAAGAAGTGAAAGGATACGTAGTTTATCAGGCGCCCCAGTGTCCAGGCAGTCACGGATCTCCTGCACCTCTGACTGCAGACCCGGTACTTGAAACAGATAGGGCTGAAACAAAATACTGATTTCATGACTCATCTCCTCTCATTTGAGCCGTCGGTACACTTGAACATTGTCATCTTTCGGTGACTCACGAATGATTCACACATCAAAGTCAATTATTTTAGTAATTCATAAACACAGGCATATCACAATTTTCTTTTTTATTCTGTAAACATCATAATTATCTGACATCATGGGGGGGGGGGGGACTTCCTGATATCAATGTTTTCTTTCTCCATAAAACTAGAATGATCATCAATTTGTTTTTCTGTAAAATCAAGAAAGAATTTCCCATTGAACATGGTCACATTGAAAACCTGAAACAGGAATTAAAAAAAAAAAATCCTAAAACAAGCATCCACGCTTTATGTAAGATTTAACTTTGTGATGACTACACATCAATGTGACTGAAAATAAACTGACATTTGAAATACTAATACAAGCCCAATATAACTAAAAATGTTTGGTATATGCTGTGTAACCATATCTTCTATAGCAACAATGTAAAACACACACACAACACACACACACACACACACACACACACAAAGACCAGTACACACAAAGTAATCCATCTTGAAACCCATCTTATCACAGATAAGATTCTGGCACACAAAGTGCCAGTGACCAATGCATCCTACTACAACAGATAAAAGCATCCTTAAAGAGCCAGCTCAGTTTATTTTTTTTCTTGGCCACTGACTTTTACCCAATGAACACCCACAATGCTCATTTCCCAAAGACTGGTACACTATCAAAGATTCTGCTCCTCTTTACTTTCCCACAAACATTGGCATGAGCAACGACAGGGCACACAATCAGGCAGCCTACTCACCGTGTCCTTCCCATGGACGTTGATATGTTCCACCAGCCTCCACAGTTCCTTGGGCACCATGTACAAACGACCCCCCGTCTTGGACAGGTCAACACGACCCAGGCTGCCTGGCTGTTCCTGCAACCACCATTTCCAGATACTGACAGGTTCTCATTATATGGACATAAAGAAAATTTGTCATGATACACAGTTCTTTTTCTTTCTTTTTTTGTATATCACAAAGACTATGTGCACCCCAAAGCTATGATTTTCAGAGTCCATGCAGACCACTGATTAACATATTCAAGGAAATTGCCAGGACATTTCAAAGGTAGATTTTGAATTTTCAAGTGCAGGTAAATGGATGAGAGAACCTGAATATTCAAACCAGACCTTTAAAAACATCAAAGAATAACCCCTGAAATGAATTTCTAGCATCCCATCTTCAATGCAAAGTCCTAATTACTCCTCTTAAACTTGATTGCATCTGCATGTTCTTTTCACATTGTTCAATAAGGTTTGCTGTAAGGATTTTTTTTTTACAGAGGAATCCTCAAAGACGATGGCATTGTGTCAAACTAAAGGCGACCCAAGGTCTTGAAAACAGGCTTCAAACATCAAGGAGGCACCAGCTGTTGCAATGGTTAGCATAATGAATTGTGGGTTTCGAAGTCCTGGGTTCGATTCTCATCAGAGGCATTTATTTGTACGTAACTGGCTCCAATCCCTGCCTGAGTTTGTTATAGGCTCAAATGGGAAGACTGGAGCCACACCACTGCATTTCATCCATTAAATGATTACATCTGAGAAAGTATTGCTCAAGTTTCCTGACCAACATTGCAGGTGTCTGTATCACTTGGGCCTGGTTGACGCCAGGACATTCTGTGAAAGTGTAGAGTATAGGTAGCCTAGTCCTGCAGTCTCTGACCACAATGGAACTCAGTGGTATCGTCTTCATCACCTTCATCCATGTCGATCAGCACACACACAAAAAAGTTGCAAATTCTGCAGCCCTTCTTGCCTCGTTCTCTTGGTTACCAAAGCTTTCATTTCCTCTCCACGTCTATGGCTGTGGTAAGTTCATGTCAGGGTTGTGTGTACTGGTAAGTTCATGTCAGGGTTGTGTGTACTGGTAAGTTCATGTCAGGGTTGTGTGTATTGGTAAGTTCATGTCAGGGTTGTGTGTACTGGTAGGTTCATGTCAGGGTTGTGTGTACTGGTAGGTTCATGTCAGGGTTGTGTGTACTGGTAGGTTCATGTCAGGGTTGTGTGTACTGGTAGGTTCATGTCAGGGTTGTGTGTACTGGTAGGTTCATGTCAGGGTTGTGTGTACTGGTAAGTTCATGTCACGGCTGTGTGTACTGGTAAGTTCATGTCAGGGTTGTGTGTACTGGTAAGTTCATGTCAGGGTTGTGTGTACTGGTAAGTTCAGGTCTGGGTTGTGTGTACTGGTAAGTTCATGGGGATTTTTGTTGGACAGCTATGTTGGCACCCGCTGGAGGGGGGACACCCATGCACACACGCTCCACAACCAAGCGTTTCTTGTCGTCAGTACGGGTCTTAGACGGCGGTGTCCTGTGTATGCTGGATAAGAACAGGCACCAATGAACACCACAAAAGTGACTCAGCAGTAGTGCAGTGTATCATCCGCTGGGTTGCCTCACAACAACTTCCTGATGTCTGCTCCCTGTGGATTGCAGGGCCAGGGCTGCAGCAGGACAAGCCAGGGAGCAGCTGTGGATGAGAATTCCAACTGAGCGGGATGGGAGTAACGCCATTTGTGTGACATGAAAGATGACAAAAAAAGAAGAAAATCAAGGAAGTTCAAAGAGATACAGAAAGCATTAAGACCCCTCAATGAAGACAAATGAGAGAGCACTCACAATCTCCACCAGCTGATCCACAGGCACCTCTCGAATAGGACTGTGCATCTGTATCAGGGCTTCCAGGGAGGACCCAAAAGAACTGGACAGATAGTTGCCTCCCACAGTGACCTGATCAACGTCAAGGAGCTGTATACATTCTGTTAGTTATAGCTGAAAGACACAGACGAAAAAGTTGTCAAGTGTAGTGTATCTTTGGAGAATATAAAGAACATTTTTGTCTAAAGAGCAATATTTACCAAGAAAAGGTATTTACTTGTCACCTGTATATTACCGTTCTTGATTTTCAGCATATGCTAAGCGATACTGAAGTGTATGCTGGAGTGATGTTTGCATGCATGAGAGTGCTTGCATATACATACTGAGAGAGTATGTAGGTGTATCAGTGCATGTTTGTGAGTGTGTGTGTGTGTGTGTGTGTGTGTGTGTGTGTGTGTGTGTGTGTGTGTGTGTGTGTTTACGTGTTTATGAGCGAGTGTGTCCATATATTCACACTACTAAATCTATACTTCACTGATCTCAACAAAAAAAAGACTCCTTCCCTTTAAACACTTGTTTCTCAGAAATATGACTCTCTTTGTCAATCCAGGCTTCAGAACAAAAAACACATGTTCAGTGAGTGTAGGCTCAAAGGGGCTAATAGCAACACAAAGTGCAGATTCGGAGGGGAGGGGAGGGGGGGGGGGGTCCCTCACCAAGGAAAAGGAGCAAACTGAACTGTGTTTGAATATGGCACAATGAAGTGAACTCACTAAGATTGATCTCTCTTACTGCCTACTTGAGTATGGAGGCAAAGTTAGCTCCCTATTCTCCCCATTTCTTTTCTTTTTTTTTTTTTTTTTTTAGGGTGGGGGTGGGGGGATCCCAATAGTATGGTCATGTTCCACACCTATTAAGGATAAGGCATTTGTTTGGACAGGTAAGTATGAGAAAAAGTCCCTACCTTCAGACTCGTTTTTCTGGAACATCTTTCTTTTCTGTTTATGCTAGATCTATCTCCCAGTAAAGTTTCCCACTCTCCTAAGATCCTTTTTTTTTTAAAAGGATTCTTGAAAATCATTATTGATTTTGGTCTCTATACAACTGTCTGTCAATGCCACAAGGAGTAGTCTCAACATGACTAGCATCATCATCATCATCATCATCGCCTATTACCCCTCCTGGGGTACAGGCCGCCAACCAAGGACCTCCAGGCATCTCTGTCCTGGGCTCTTCTTTCCAGCTGGTTCCAAGTCATCCCCATGTTCCTGATGTCTGCTTCCCGGTCCCTGCGCCAGGTGTTCCTTGGCCGATCTCTTTTTCGTTTTCCTTAGGGGTTCCATGTTAGGGCTTGTCTGGTGACTAGTATCGCAGAATGTAAATTAAATTTCTAAATTAATTGCGTCATTTTCTTCACAATTCTTCTTCTCTTCTTCCCTACCCCATCTTTCATCCACTAGTCACTTCTGAAGTTTCTGTGTCATTTCTAATGAGGTTAAGAGATACACAGGCAAAGGATACAAAGATGTCCTTGCCCCCATGCAGATGGAGGACCAGAATGTCCTCCAGATTGTCTGTGCCGCTGTTAAGAGATCCCACCGTGTTCTTGTCCACGTAGACCTCCAACTGAACGTCACACGACAGACCTGTTGGATAACACATTATTGTATGTCACACAACAAACCATGATACATTAATATATGTCTCACACAATAACCTCATCACTTTACAGTAGGTCATACAACAGATCACAACACAATTATTGTGTGTCACATGACAAATCACAACACATTACTGTATACTACACAACAGGCCAAAACGCATTATTGTGTGTCATATCACAGACCACGACACATTACTGTATGTGATACAATAGATCCAAAGCATTATTATATCTCACATAGTTACTCACGTCATGTGACTGACCTCCCAGACAACATACTATTCAATGCCACACATGAGCATGGCATGTTCTCTAATAAGCATGCCATTCTAAAATACAACTCACACATCACACACACACACACACACACACACACACACACACACACACGTACGCACACACATACACACACACACACACACAAAGTAACAGACGGCACCAAAGAAAAAAGAAAATAATGACAGATCACAGGTGTAAAAAATCTTCACAAGTTATTGAATAACACTGTAATTTCAGAATCCCTCCAAATTTCATTCCTACATTTTACGATCATAGAAAACACGATAAGCCAAAAGAGAGACAAAAGAAAAAGATGCTGACAATGGCAGTATAAACTCTTTTCCATCCCTCCCTCACCTGGTTTGATGACATCCTTGTAGGGAGTGACAGACAGCCAGGGCTTGCTGTAACTGGCATCGTCCAGCTTCTTGATGAACTCAAACTCCACATAGGCCTGTTAGCACATTGATGTGGACACATCAACTTCCTTTTCAGTCTCTGCTTTTCCTTCCGCTATGTAAAGAACCTACACCACTATGAAATTTCACAGTAGCCATCTTTCTAACAACAGCATCAATGCAAAATGTCACATTTCATAAACCAGAATGCAGAAGTAAAATTGATCCCTGCATGCTGTCATGGTGGGCTGAAAATTAATGGGGAGGAAAAAAAAAGGCTTACGAACAATGATTCTCCTGAATTCAGAATCATGAAAGTTAATGGATCATATCATTTGTTTTTTAATCCAATACCACGTTGATAAATCAAGACTGTACCTAATTAAAAATGCGCGTTTCACCTCCTCTTCTCTGTTAGGGCTGCATCTCAAAGATCATATTTGATTTCTTATGCTGGATAGGTGAAGATCCACTCCCTACCTGCCTCTCCCCTCCCTGTTTCCACAACCCTCCTGAGAGTGATACTTTTCCCCTGGAAAGCAGGACTTCTGCCCCCTGAAAATCATGCCTTTTTTCCCATGAAAATTATGGTTTCAATCCTCCCTTCCAACTTCCCTCTAAAATTTGGGCTATCTTTTCTGATAAGTGTTTCTGGATTAATGTTTATAATTTTCTCTTTAATCACAACAAACAGAAACAACACACACACGCACGCATGAACACACGCATTCACACACACACACACACACACACACACACACACACACACACACACAGCACGCACGCGCGCGCGCGCACGCACGCATGCACGCACGCACGCACACACACACACACAGAGCATCAACAAGAACAAAAACCATTACCTGCCCCACATTAGCAATGGTGATGGTTTCCACCTGGGGTTCTATGAACTTCACGTCTTTGAAATGGCACTGGAATCATACCCAACATCATGATCACACTTATGTATCTTCCCACACATTCAAGCGCACATGCACACGCCCACATACATGCACTCATATACAAACTAAAACAATCAACCTTTGGAGATAATGATGATAAAATAAAATTCAAGAGCAGACAACTCTGAACAATTAATTCCAGTTGTAGTAAGTGAGTATAATCAGGACTTAAACAACAAGTAACAAAATTTCCAACTCTTCCACTTCTTTTCCATCCACTTACTCATTTATATATACACACACACTCTCTCTCTCTCTCTCTCTCCCTTCCTTTACATCTCAAACCCATCAAATCTCTTACCGCAAAATCCCAAACCATGCACACACTCGTATATGTTTATGTGTGTGTGCAGATTCTAACCACGTGTGTGTGTGCGCGCATGCATGCATCCATGCATGCATTGCAAATGTGTTTCCTGTTTGAGCATTTGTGTATTTTCTTACATGCACTGATATGTACACATCTGCCTGGGGCATGAACGCACTCTAAAAACATTTTAAAGTAGCCACACACACACTGAACAGACCACAAGCAGTTTACCTCCGTCTTGTCCAGTTTGATCTGAGGTAGATACTCATTCTCAATGCGGTCCAGCTTCTTCATGATGTCTTCATAGGTCTTCTTGTATCGCTTTTCATCTATCACTTTGATCTGCAAGGTCAAGGCATGTAACATATTTTTATGCTCTTTGGACTCTGAAGCCAGAATATTCACGTCTTTTTAAAAGTATTTTCTCTTATATTATATATAGTGTACTGCTTTCCACACATTACTTCCAAAGTTTATATTTCACAGCTTTTTTTACCTTCTTTAGACTGTTTTGCATGTCTTCAAACCCGGTGTGCTGTTTGCTTACTGTTCTTCTCTCACTACATTCAACACAGGTTTAAATACACATCTTTTCCATGATAAGTAAAATATATGAAGCTTGCATGATTATGAGTTGCTTATGAATGTACATGTCTATGCTTACTGCACATGTGAGGTACACGTGAATAAATGATTGAATCATGCAAGTCGTGTCGTGACTTTGTGAAAGTGAAACACATATCAACTGACAAGCGAGCACATTTTGTGCCTTTTTTTCAACTGGTTTTCTTTCCCATCTCCCATATCAAGAAAGAAATATGTACCTTTTTTCAACTGGTTTTCTTTCTCATCTCTCATATCAAGAAAAGTCAATGCATAAAACAGGAATGCTAAAGTGCCATCATGGGTTTTTGACTCACATAGCGTTCCTTCCAATTATCTCATTCATGACCACATCATGGGTTCATTCTGCTACAATGTTATGTGTCAGCAGTCCACATGAGCCTATCGATCATGTCAGATCAAATCTGGTCACCATACCTCAAAGCACAGAACATCTGGCACCAACGCCAAGTGTTCAGCCATGTTTGGGTTCAAACACACCTGAACCTGACAATACATCCCCCAAGGACAATGACTGCTTCCTGAAAACACTGGGACCTCAGATGGAAAATCAAAAGGTAAAAAATGCATCTAAAATTGGAAGTTTAAAATATTAGTTTAAATTCTGTCCATGACACAGGGCACATACAGTGCATTTCCTGGCAGTTCTCATCCAAACTTACCTCCACTTCAAAGTTGGCTGAAACAGGTTTGTGGTCACTGATACGCAGCTGAGGATGGGAGTCATAGCGCAGTTGGCGAATACCAACCCCTTGCCACAGAATCCTGTCACACCATGCTGGTATTCGACTTTTCTCACTGAAATTACCCATGAGTCAGACCTCAGTATGTTACAAGACTTCCAGCAATGGTCAAAAATTCTGTCCCAAAACAACAATACAAAAGCAAAAAAGTATACCTCTGTTTTGTTGAGGTGAACAATTCACTTTACTTGCTAACTCAGTACTGCTGAACATTTTAATTCTGGCATCACCTACATATGGTTTTAATTGTTTTCTTTTTACGTGGCAGACTTCAGCCACATCGTGCAGTCAAGGCATTTCCGACCATGATGTTAATTCAGTCTTGTAATTTATCAGGTTAGTGCGTTCAATTCTTTTGTTCATAATAATCAGCACCTATTTCTCTACAGTTTGTCCACCCATTCCATATAGAAAAGCATTTATTATGTACGTTGAGTGACCATCTAGGGATCAGCTATGACATCAAGCCATCCTGGTTTAAATATATCTGGATTTCAAATAGGACAAATAATTCACTGACAAACCGTTTATTCATCACTGAGCACAGTTGTCATTAAACAGCTACTATGTAAACAATATAACCCTGTCCCCCTACAATCTCCACTTTCTTCCTCGCCCCAAGAACTCAATCACTCATCCTGCTCTCAAATGCTATCAAATGTTCACAGTCATTTTTCTATGATCTCCTCCTCACAAATTCCCACCATATCTGTACTGGGCCTACCATAATCTCTTCTTTTTAAACACATCCAACATTTATATTCCTCCTCCTATCATTTCCTCTTCAATTTGTCTAGGATAAAAATAAAAAAAGTATCAAAGCACAAGAGTTCCTACTGGGGGAAAGCCTATACTGACTGTTAACTGTTTCTGTAATTATTCTGCTTCCATCTGTCTTCACTCAGCACTTAAGAGCTTCCTACCTGGTGTCGTAGACGTCCGTGCCTGAATCGAACTTGTAGGTGGGGTCAAAGGTGATCATGCCTTCCTCAAACCCACGGAATACATCTGTGCGACCCAGCTGATTGCACAACTGGAACAGGACCAGTGACCACTGCATGTTATAATAAGTGCCTATGTATGGGGAAAGTCGGTCATGATGGATCATGTGCTACTGGCACCAGATGACTGAATACCATGGATATATATCTAAATCAAAATAATGTGTGTGTGTGTGTGTGTGTGTGTGTGTGTGTGTGTGTGTGTGTGTGTGTGTGTGTGTGTGTGTGTGTGTGTGGTGTGTGTGTTGTGTGTGTAAGGTAAGGTAACGTAAGGTGATAATGCATACAGCCCAGCCGACCGCAATCGGTTATATCAGGACTGTTATCACTCTCAAGTCAACTCACAACAAAAAACAAACAAAAAAATTCACACAACCCTTTAAATTACACCTTCTTAAAATACACCAGAACCTGCATTCAAAATCCTTCTTCCATAAAATTGCAGACCAGATGAAAAATAATCTCTTTCAGAAATTCAAAGATCACATCAGGTGGGACATCTCTGAACAAGGTTTTCATGGAGTCTGCTGTAAAATGTTTATGTCTCACATCATGCAAATCCCAGCACTCTAAAAGAATATGTTTCACTGTGAGCAGTTCATGACATGGAATGCACCACAGAGCTTCTTCACCTTTTAAAAGATAAGAATGGGAGTAAAAGGAGTGGCCTGTACGCAAATGGCACAAAACTGTTTCTTCTTTACAGCTGCCTCAGGAACATGGTAAAAGCTCTTTCAGGTTTGGACGGATTTTGTACAATCTGTTATCCATCTGCGAGTTCCATTCTCTTGCTAGAGGTCTTTGACGTAAGCCTGTGTTGTGGGTTTCAGATCAGTGTGAGGGATAGACAATCTGCTCAACTCTATCTTTGTGGCACTCTTGGCAAGTTGATCAACCACCTCGTTGCCTTGAATGCCCACATGGCTGGGAACCCAAGCAAAAACTATATTGTATCCATCTGATTTCAGAGTGGTGTACAGTTCGAATAATTTCAACAGCTGAGGGTGCTTGAGCCTACAGCTGGCAGCACAAGCACGCATGCCCACATTTGTTGCATGTCTGCATCAACAGATAATTGTGTCTACAAAATTTGTCTTCTCCGTCTCACACTCTCTCTCTGTCTCTCCCCCTTCAAACAAACCAGAAAATAATAAAAAGCAGCATGGAACCCACCTGGTCAGCGCTGATCAGGATTTTGTACTGCCGATTCTGAATGAATCCCTTCACCTCCTCCAAGCTGTAGTTGGAGATGCGATAGTTCAGGTCACCAATCCAGAATATCAAGCTGCCATCAAAAAGTGATTCTTTCAATGGATTCATTAACTCCATCAACACCGCACTTCATCCACAAGCTGCCAAAGTAACTGATCTCATGATAGCAAATGGAACTGGCATGATGAAGAGCACCATCTGAGGGTTTGCTAAAGGTTCTTTTTTTTTTTTTTTTAATATGTTCACTCCAATCATCTGTGTGCAGTGTTTGTCAGTTTTACTGTAATGATGAAAAAAAAGGTAATCAAGGACACGTAACTTAATAGCATTACAAGCACTTGTATAAAAACACATACACACTGGGACACAAAGCCTGCATATTTTCTAATTTATCTGGTATAAATCTTGCAAAGATGCAGTTACAACGGATCTGCCTACCACAATGGCCCAGTGAAGTAAGATGATTTATTATGAGAAATGGAAGTAACTTAGTCTGTTCAACTCTCCAAGGTTTCTAAAGTTTTTTTTTGTAGACAATAGTGCTTGTCCAAAAATCTAACAACAAAAATCTGTTATGCCACTGCTCATGCTCTTAATATACCTATCATACATGCTACATTTCTGACAATACATTTCAAGATGATTATTTTTTGCCTCCAACAAGTGACAGAATTTTATTTTGTAGACCAAGAAACATCTGGAGGCAGGACCTGGAGACGGACACCAGGCAGATGGGTTACAGCTGGGGTGAAATAGAAAAAAATTGCCCAGGACTGTGGTCGTTGGCAGGCAGTTGTTGATGGCCTATGCTCTGGCAAGAACAATGGGCCTAAGTAAGTAAGTAAGTAAGTAAGTAAATGATGATCCTCCTCTGAAGGCGATAAGATGGACTAGGTTTAAACTTTATAAACATATGTACATCTAGTTTTCACAAATTGTTGAGCATAAAAGTTAACACTTGCTAAGTAAGTAATCCAGCTGAACTGTTTATAAGCTATGTCTTTTGCATTTAGCCTGCTATACACTCTTGATCTTTTCACAATAAAATCTTGTATACTTAGAATCAACCAACAGCAAAGCAAGAACCAGTGCACTAGATGACACCCTATGAACAAAACCATCTACACTAAAATACACCAACACACAAACTCTCTTCTTACTTTCTACCTCTATCACCCTTCATCCACTCATGATCCCCCTGTATAACAAATTCATACAGTTCTCTCAGACTCACTCATGTTCCCCTATTGTCAATGGTGGAACGAACTGTTTGAACCGTGTCTTTCCCAGAATGTCTCTGTAGTCCTGTACAAAAGAAGACAAAAATTATGTCACATACTACACATCAGATTTCATCGTACAAATCGGAAAGAACAGACATTCTGGGCTCAAAAAGTTGAAAGGCCACTTCAGATATTGCGCACCACAACAACAAAAAATGAATGAATAAATACGTACGTAAATACACTGGATAAACATTTCTAAAAATGTTTGATTTTTATGGGCAATGATATAAACAGATAATGTGCCTTTTGTCCAGAGTTGTTAATAGCCGAGTATGAATCACTGTGACATGCAAACACAACATGAAAAATTACCCGAGTTCAGCTCATTTCAAAAACCAGACAAGCTTACTGGATGACTAAGCTGCATGTTCAAGACAAGACATTTCAAAGAACAGTTCTCCCATTTTTTGCTTGCACATAGAAATAAACAGCCGTGTGGTATCATCAAAGCAAGCATGCTACCAAAAACACGACTTGAGAAAGCAGACAGAGGAAGAGCCGTGGAATGGATCCAAGAAACAGTGGGAGTGAGGGAAATCAGAAGATGACTTCGTGTGACCCACTCACTCATCCCAAAACTATGAACACACACGTTTGCGTGCATTTTGCTTCCTTTGTGTTGCGTATCTAAAGTGACCCTTGACTTTTTGTGCCTAGCACACTTATCATGTTTTCTTCTGAATGGGAACTTATTGTCCAGTTAAAGTACATAACATGTTACCTGTCCTGTGAGGAGTTTAACTTTAAAACACATCATATATGTTCCACTTATGCCGCATATTTCAGTTCTTTTTTCTATTCAGAGCACATGTTGGACAAAGCTGTGAACCAATTCACATAGTTTTGGCAGTCAGCTGAGTCATAATTAACAAAGAAGCAAGGCTACAGCTTTACTGTTACCAGATATGAACTGAGGATAAGAATTTTAAAGCAGAACGCTAGATGAATAATAACAGACAAGTAAGACATTCTAGACCTGACCACAGCTTCTCAACGACAGACAAATGCACACAGACATAACAGTCACACAGTGTGTATATACAAAGCCACACAGTTTACACTGAACAACTTGCCTGATTCCTGCGTTCAAACTCATCTTGATGGGCTGCCAGATGTGAGCTGATAAAGCACAGTGAGGTGCTCTGTACGGTGAAGCGCACGGACACTCCCCTTTGTTGCCCTGGGAGACAGAATTCAGTTCACTGCAGAAGTCCATTCCTGGACACAACACATGGACTGACTGGCCAATAGTACAATATCACCATTAACATCTGAACTGTTTGCACTTTCCATGCTAACACACACACACACACACACACACACACACACACACACACACACACATACACACACACACACACACACACACACACACACACAAACACATTAACACATATTTTTCTCACACATGAACACAAACAGAAACATGATAATCACTTAAGAAACAAGATCATGCACCAGGTAGGAATAAGTAACTGTGGACGACACAAGTGTACTGTGCACTGTCACTGCATTCAAACAATACTTTCATCTCCAGTCTCTTTCCTCTGTGTATACCTACATCAGTCTTCTTCTCTCTGTTAGTCTTGATGGCCTATGCGCTACTGCACTTGCGAATGATGGTAAAGTATTCATATTATCCATGTTAAAACAAGCTCTTTTCAAAAACCAGCAACTGGCACATACCACAACACAAGTACCTGTAAAATGTTACTTACCATTATGCCCATGATGCCTGTGGGGACAGTGTCGGTATCGATGAAGCTGACATGTTTGGCTAACTTCTCTGTGATGTAGACAATCAGCAAAATGCCAACCAGTCGTACAGACTTCACCTTTAACAACACAAACGAGTAACAGGGCTGTCACTATGAAATATAAATAAATGCAACCAGCACAGTGTTTTCAGATTCTTTTTGCAAAAATAGGTAAGGAATTGTATAAACAGGTAATTTAACCTTCTCTTGCAGGAATTTTTTTTTTTTTTTAATATTTTGCTGCTTCATCTTAGGTCACCTCAGTGGCACTGCACTCACGCCACTCATTCTGACCCCCGTCCACAGCCACAGCCCGACTTGTCCTGCCACAGCCCTGGCACCAGCAATCTACCGGGAGCAGGCGATGTCAAGTCGTCATGCAGCAAATCACCAGAGGAGACACTACACTGCTGCCAAGTCACTTCGACGGTTTTCAGTGGTGCCTGTTCTGATCCACATAAGTAGGACACAACCTTTTAAGCCCCCTATGATGATGATAATCGCTTAACTGCGGAGCCAGCATGAGTGAGCTCTTTCTCCAGAGGGCTAATTTGAGAGAGAGAGAGAGAAAGACAGAGAGACAGAGAGAGAGAGACAAAGACAGAGACAGACACAGAGAGAGAGAGAGAACCCTAATCCTATATCTTATCTCTGAATGCAAGAAATCCCATAGCCCATCTGTCTCATTTTCTGATATGACAATCATGCCCTTTAGTTTTTCCATTAGGAGTTGATGACAACCCACAGCCCCTGTGCACCTCCTTGGTTCTTTGACACTCACCATCTTTCTGTCTTTCCCTTAGATGCAAGGGCAACCCACAGCCCACCCTTCTATGCACTCCCTTGGTTCTATGACAACCCACACCCATCTTTCTGTCCTTTCCCTCAGGATGCAAGGCAACCCACAGCCCAACTCAACTTCCTTTGAGTAAGCAACCACCATCACCTTCTGTAGTTTCCTTGAGATATAGTATCCCACACACGACATTCTGTCTTCCTAAGAGCAAATTGACAACCATTGTCATACCTCCAGGATGAAGACAACCCACAGTCGCCTGTAACCTTTTGGATTATTAAAAAAAAAAACCTTAAAATCTATCTTTCTGTGTTAGTTTAATAGACAACCACAGCCATCTTCTTGTTCCTTGGATATTAGAAACCACAGCCATCAGTGCTTTCCCTTGGATATCCAAACCCACAGCCCACCTTCTGTACTTTCCCTGGGTGGAGGTAGTTCTCACGCCTCCTGCCACTCTGCCTCCTTGAAGACTCACTGAAGATGAAGCTTCCGATCAGATCCACTCTGAACTGCAACGCAACAAACATCAGGTTCTTCACTTCTGCTCATCATACCAGTTCATGTAACATTCTGAATTAACCCATCGCTGCTTGAACTGTTGAATGTTACACAAGGCTTTCCAGTGCAGGGAAATCTATGATTGGGAATAATAAAAAAATTCAGCTCAAAATACAAGATATAACAATGAAATATATCTGATTTTTGAAGGAATTAAATGAAGATTTTGAACTGCTTCTTTTTTATTTGATAAAAAAAGTCTTTAGACAATTAGATTTGGATGATTTTTTTGCCGATCAAGCATGTGTATTTACACTACATCTCAACATCCAACAAGACACAAGCAAAAGTTGAAAAAAAGTTTGTATTGTCACACTCATGTAATGAAGTAAACGTTTAGATCATCAAGACGCTCACACTCTATGCAACAGTCGTCATGTACACGCCCTCTCCCACCACGCCCCTTGGTGGAGTTAACTTCTTCACTGCTCCTCTTCCCCTCCCTTTCTCGCCTGTCCGCGCCGCGAGCAGCGCGTCCCTTCACCTGATACAGTCATGTACACTGCAGCAGTGCGAGTACCACTAGAGCTCGACGATGGCAACATAGCTGAACCACATTGAGGTCACACAGCCCGACCAATAACGACGAATACGTGGCAATCCACATACATCATCCCCCTTCATGCTCGAGTGATCGTGAATAAAAGATTATTGTCTTGCAAAAATAAATTAGCAGAGCTGCTCAGCTGTGTAAACGTTATTGGTCGCGGCTTGTCGAAGTTGCGCCATCTTCAAGCGAGACATGTGTGGTATCAGTCAGTGATGAGAATAATGCTTTCTCAGTGTGGTCATTACATATCATTTTAACTAGACAGACATATAAGGCTACAAGCACACTTATTTAAGTCGTGTGAAAATAGTAGATGAAAATTCAGAAAAATGCTGACTCGTGAGGCCATAGCATGGAAACATTTATGCGGTCGTGACGCTTAAGGCACTTACGGGTTATGTGTGTTCAGTTACAGTAACTAGACAAGCTGGACAAAAGTGTGTGTTGTGTGTGTGTGTGTGTGTGTGTGTGTGTGTGTGTGTGTGTGTGTGATTTGAATGTGAGTAAATGTACATGTACATGTGCATGTGTGCATGTGCATGCATAAGCGTGTGCATGTGTGTGCATGTGTGTGAGTGTGTGTGTGTGTGTGTGTGTATGTGTATGTGCAATATGCTAAAATCAACATTTCATAAATCCCAACAAAGTAAATCTATGAAGCCATGTGCTTCAACATAAACTGTATGAACATGCCATGGCAATAATGTAATCTTTTATCTTTTGTGTCCTGGTTCCTGGTGTGTGTGTGTGTGTGTGTGTGTGTGTGTGTGTGTGTGTGTGTGTGTGTGTGTGTGTGCGACTTGTATGGCTGTGCATATGTGGTGAGTGTGTAAGAGTGATTATCGTTGTGTGCGTGGTGTGTGTGTGTGTGTGTGTTGTGGTGTGTGTGTGTGGTTGTGTGTGTGTGTGTGTGTGTGTGTGTGTGTGTGTGTGTGTGTGTGTGCATGCGCGCACGTGTGTGTGCGTGCGTGCATGCATGTGTGTTTGTGTATGAGAGTATGGCATATGTGTGTGTTTGTGATCAGATGAGTTGATGCTGAATGATTGTAAAGACAGAAGCATTTCACCCACAGACTTCTCGTAGACTCAACCCCAACTACACTGTGCACTGTGACATCTGTCAGAGGATCTCAGTGGGTGTGACCACAGCATGATCTCATCAGCAAGAAGACCTATGAATTGGAGTTGTTCAAGCATGATTCAATCTACCTGCAAACTTTACGACTGTTGTTTATAGGAAATGCTATTCCTTATGGGAAAGGCCAAAATACAGTACTATTCTTCATGGGAAAGGCTATTCTTTGGGGGAAAGACCATATGATAGTGCCTGACACAATCTAAGCATAAGCTTTTTCACCATTGAATGCCAACAGCAATGAATATCTGTTCATTTTGTACTTGACAGGATCAAGAATGTGCATAATTTGAAGGCATATACAACATTTTCAAAGATATACAACATTTTCTCTCTGTCTTGTTTGCCTGATTTTTTTTTTATTTTCAAAGAGGAGAAAGAAGCTAAACCTCACATCCCAATACATATTCTCACAGAAAAAGAGCACTTGGATTAGTCAGTCCATGAAGGAGGCATCCCTTGAGTATCTGGCTGAGCAAAATATGCCACTCTGATTCAGAAGCAGTCCAAAGAGCTAAGGCAGTGAAAAGGGACTTTAACATGAAATGGTTCACTCTGACAAATGCATACAGATCAATTCCACACATGATGATTTAATTTCAACTGGTCCTCGAGATGTACCATGTCCAAAAAAAATTTTTGAGAACTGCTGAAGAAGTATTTCCATGGCTTCTCAGTAAGGTTCTCTGCAAAGTAATACACACAACAGACCTGATCAGTCTGGAAGTACGCATAACAATGGGCTGCGCAGAATCTCTAGTTTAGCTCATATCTACAAGACTAAAAACATGCTAGTCTAGCCAGCAGGAAATCTGGCTTTAAAGCCAAAGTTCTTGCCACAGAAGTTGGAGCAAGATGGTTTGAAAGCCCATCAGCCTAAGACCACAAGAAACAGCTTAGGATTTCTGGTCAGAAGAGAACCAGAACCCTGAAGGCAATGGGAGAGGCAGCTGAAGAGTTCCAGCTGGATCTGTATGAGGAGGAAGAAAAGTGAACTTCATGAGAACACCTCAACTTAAAACAGGACTCTGATAACGATGTGATTAACACATCCATCTGAAAAGGCAACACACTTGAGATGCCCACCCTTCCAGAAGTTCCTAAGCTGAATCCTGGCAACAGCAGGGACAAAAAATTCTGGCAGCAGAAAGGTATCTAAGAGTCATGACCTGGATGCGTCCTAGCCCAGAAAGCATGTTATGAGTTCAGCGCTGAAACGCTTGTCCGAGTGGGGCAATGGGGTGGGAGAGGGGTCTTGTCTGAAGACCTGTTGTCAACTCTCTTTAATCGCCACTACACATACATGTAAACACACACGCGCACGCACACATACACACACACACACACACACTTCATCAAGCCATGAAGAGAAGTTGAACAAAAAAAGCAGTACACCCACCCTATCGCATAAATATCAGGAGGCTGCTGGTCCACAATTAGCCACTTGTTCAGCGCTTCACTAGGTAACTGGCCGTTTACATTCCATGTACCACAAAACACCCTGCAACATTTACCATCACTTTTCAAGTAACAACAAAACATGCCCTTCAGTAATCAACATCACATTCCATGCAACAATAAACACCCTTCCATAAAAGTATCACATTCCATATAACAAGAAATGGCCATCAATGGTAAAAAAAAAAATTATGTGTCACAAAAAACCCTGCATCTATCAAAACCACATTCCATAGATCACAAAATACCTTGCAGCTTTCAAAAACCACATTCATGTAACACAAAACACCCTTGACAATCAACACATTCCATAAAAAACACTGCAAAACACCTAGTGTGACACAAAACATCCGGCAACACCAGTGTGACACAAAACATCCAGCAACATCAGTGTGACACAAACATCTGGCAACACCAGTGTGACACAAACATCCAGCAACATCAGTGTGACACAAAACATCCAGCAACATCAGTGTGACACAAAACATCCGGCAACACCAGTGTGACACAAAAAATCCAGCAACATCAGTGTGACACAAAACATCCGACAACACCGGTGTGACACAAAACATCCAGCAACATCAGTGTGACACAAAACATCCGACAACACCAGTGTGACACGAAAAACATCTGGCAACACCAGTGTGACACAAAACATCTGGCAACACCAGTGTGACACGAAAAATATCTGGCAACACCAGTGTGACACAAAACATCCGGCAACACCAGTGTGACACTAAACATCAAGCAACACCAGTGTGACACAAAACATCAAGCAACACCAGTGTGACACAAAACATCCGGCATCACCAGTGTGACACAAAACATCTGGCAACACCAGTGTGACACAAAACACCCAGCAACATCAGTGTGACACAAAACACAGTTTTCCAGCACCAGTGTGACATGAAATAACTGGCAACACCAGTGTGACACAAAACATCCAGCAACACCAGTGTGACACAAAGTATCTGGCAACACCAGTGTGACACGAAACATCTGGCAACACCAGTGTGACATGAAACATCCAGCAACACCAGTGTGACACAAAACATCTGGCAACACGAGTGTGATACAAAACATCTGGCAACACCAGTCTGACACAAAACATCTGGCAACACCAGTGTGACACAAGGTATCTGGCAACACCAGTGTGACACAAAACATCCAGCAACACCAGTGTGACACAAAACATCCAGCAACAGTGTGACATGAAACATCCAGCAACACCAGTGTGACATGAAACATCCAGCAACACCAGTGTGACACAAAACATCTGGCAACACCAGTGTGACACAAAACATCTGGCAACACCAGTGTGACACAAAACATCTGGCAACACCAGTGTGACACAAAACATCCAGCAACACCAGTGTGACACAAAACATCCAGCAACATCAATGTGACACAAAACATCTGGCAACACCAGTGTGACAAAACATCCAGCAACACCAGTGTGACCCAAAACATCCAGCAACACCAGTGTGACATGAAACAACTGGCAACACCAGTGTGACACAGAAATGGGGAGTTTGTATTATACTCCCTGTTTGGCTAGTATACTTACCATGTCAGACCATAGCATTCACGGCAGTTAGTCAGCTCTGTCAGGCCGAAGATTTTGTGTGGCTAATGCAGTAATAAGACAGTCACGTGATGCCCACCCTACTTCCGCCGAAGGAAGAAGCTGGTGTAAACTTCCTGTACCTCATTCGTCGAGGCCTGCACGCCAGGTAACCCCAAGGACCTTGGCGCTAGTGGGGAAGGTAGGGCGGGCATTAGAGTCTGACATGGTAAGTATACTAGCCAAACAGGGAGTATAATACAAACTCCCCATTTTGGCGTCATATACTGTACCATGTCAGACCATAGCAGAATTTATCGTAAAAGGAGGAGGGCGAGTGTCCTAGTGGTTCTTGGGGTTAACCGATATGGCTGCATTAGCCGCCACAAAGGATATCCCTTCAGAACCGTCAGCCCTGGTCATGCGGATGTCCCTTAAATAAAAGTTTATAAAGGGATTCTCCGAACGCCAGTAGGCTGCTTCCAGGAGATGGTGCAGGGGGACAGAGTGCTGGAAAGCTGCAGAAGCGGCCAGTGCTCTGACCTCATGGGCCCGGGGGGACAAGACGGGGAGGGCCTTGGACGTCTGGGCATAGGCCGATTTGACCGTCTTGGACAGCCACCTAGAGATAGTGCCAGCTGAGATGTCTTTCTTATTCTTGGGGTTGATGGAAATAAAGAGACGTCTCTGAGAAGCGCGCCTGGGGCGTGAACGTTCTCAGTAGTGTCTTAGACACCTGGAAGGACACAGAGCCATGTCACCACCGCTCTCTCCACCTAGGATATCCGCCAATGGGCGGATGGCGAGGTAGGGGGAGGGGCTACCGGGTTCCTGGTTTTTAGCCAGTAATTCAGGAAGGAACTTAAGGGAGACAGAGCCGTCCGTGTGGAAGGTAATGTCTCTGGGTCCCCGCTGAGAGCGTGGATCTCGCTCCGCCTCCTGGCCGAGGCCAAGGCGAGGAGAAAGGTGGTCTTCATAGAAAGAAGGTCGAAGGGGAGGGAGGAGATAGGCTCGAAAGGTGGTTTCCTGAGGACATCAAGTACAGTGAAAAGATCCCAAAGGGGAACGCGCCTTGGGGATCGGGCCTCACGAAGGGCCACTCCTCTAGAGATCTCTCTGAGAAGGAAGTCATTCTCAAAGGACGGTCCGCCCAGTTGGCGGATGGTCGTGCAGATGGCCGACCTGTAGCCCCGTATGGAGCTGGCTGATAGCTTTAGGTGGGACAGAAAATTTCCTATCTGGATATTTGAGGGGCGATTGTGTGGGACAGAGTTGTCTTTGCACCATGAGACCCATTTCCTCCATCTGTAATCGTAAAGGGACTCAGTGCCAGCTCTGCGAGAGGCCATTGCTAGGTCTTGGAGGTCCTGAGAGGCCCCGGCGTCGGACAGGATGTTAAGGACGGACTGGGACCTGTCCGCTTGGGAGGTGGGGTTAGATGCTCGCACTCCGGCTGGCACAGAAGCCAGGCATGGAGGCGAAGCGCCTGGGGATTGGAGTGGGGGCGACCCGAGCGGGGTTGCCTGAGCATGTCCCACCGGGCGTCCAACTGGAGAGGGGGAACGTGAGTGAGGGACTTGAGGTCCGGAAACCAGGACTGAGTGGGCCACCATGGGGCTATGAGGATGAGCCTGGGTCCCTCGAGTCTCGCCTTCCTGATCACCTTGTGAAGGATCGGGAAGGGAGGAAAGGCGTAAGCTATGAGGCCGGACCAGGGGAGGGATAAGGCATCGATCGCGTACGCCTGAGGGTCCGGGACGGGAGACACATACACTGGCAGACGATGATTGAATCGGGTGGCGAACAGGTCGATCATGGGTGTGAACCAATGTTCCCACGCCGAGGTTAGTGTGTGCCTGCTGAGGGTCCATTCCGTGTGGAGGACGGACCCGGAGCGGCTGAGAGAGTCTGCCAGGATGTTGTGCGTCCCTGCTATGTGTCTCGCGCGAAGGGTGATTCCTTGCGTGTGACACCAGCGGAGGAGGGCCTCTGTCCGGAGGGAGAGACTGATGGAGCGTGCCCCCCCCCCCCTTTTGTTGATGTAACAGGCTACCGAGGTGTTGTCCGTGAGAAGGAGAACAAATCGGTGCGAGACCAGTGTCTGGAAGTGGAGGAGGGCTAGCCGGACCGCCTCCAGTTCCAGGATGTTGATGTGAAGACGGGCAGTCAATGGGTCCCACACCCCCGAGGCATGACTGCTCTCCAAATGGGCCCCCCAGCCCAAGTTGGAGGCGTCTGTGTAAAGTTCTAGGGCCTGGGATGGGAGGGAGATGGGAACTCCGGGGCTCAGGGTGGAGGGGCTGAGCCACTCCTCCGTGGCCCAAAAGAACCAAGGCCCGAGGGGAATGGTCTGGTCCCAGCGGTCAGCGGTCTGCGACCAACGATGGCGGAACTCCCTTTGAAGCTGTCGCTTGGGGACCCTGCCTAGGGGAATGAGAGGCGACAGGGACTCCATCATCCCCAGAAGGGAGGACAGTGTCCTTGCCGACGCGAGGGGAGAGAGGCGGAGGTGGGAGATGAGGTCCATCAGGCGGGTGGACCTCTCCGGGGTCGGGGAGACTAGCATGGAGGTGGTGTCGAAACTCATGCCCAGGAAGGAGAATCTCTGACTGGGAGAGAGCTCGCATTTTTCGGGGTTGGTGACGAACCCTAGTGAGGAGCAAAGGCGCAGAAGTTTGGATGTGTGGGCTTGACACAGGGCCTGAGTGGGAGCCAAGACGAGCCAGTCGTCGAGGTAAACCAAGAGGCGAATGTCCTCCTGTCTGGCAAAGAAAGGCGAGACAGAGCACAAGACTTATCTTGCTTGGATGGCAGGCCGAGAGAGAAATGAAGGAAGTTTACACCGGCTTCTTCCTTCGGCGGAAGTAGGGTGGGCGTCATGTGACTGTCTTATTACTGCATTAGCCACACAAAATCTTCAGCCTGACAGAGCTGACTAACTGCTGTGAATGCTATGGTCTGACATGGTACAGTATATGACGCCAAACATCTGGCAACACCAGTTTGACACAAAACATCTGGCAACACCAGTGTGACACAAAACAACTGGCAACACCAGTGTGACACAAAACATCTGGCAACACTAGTGTGACACAAAACACGTGGCAACACCAGTGTGACACAAAACATCTGGCAACACCAGTGTGACACAAAGTATCTGGCAACACCAGTGTGACACAAAACATCTGGCAACACCAGTGTGACACAAAACATCCAGCAACAGTGTGACATAAAACATCCAGCAACACCAGTGTGATATGAAACATCCAGCAACACCAGTGTGACACAAAACATCTAGCAACACCAGTGTGACACAAAACATCCAGCAACACCAGTGTGACACAAAACATCCAGCAACACCAGTGTGACACAAAACATTTCGCAACACCAGTGTGACACAAAACATTTCGCAACACCAGTGTGACACGAAACAACTGGCAACACCAGTGTGACACAAAACATCTGGCAACACCAGTTTGACACAAAACATCTGGCAACACCAGTGTGACACAAAACATCTGGCAACACCAGTGTGACATGCAACATCTGGCAACACCAGTGTGACACAAAACATCCAGCAACACCAGTGTGACACAAAACATCTGGCAACACCAGTGTGACACAAAACATCCAGCAACATCAGTGTGACACAAAACATCCGCAACACCAGTGTGACACGAAACATCCGGCAACACCAGTGTGACATGAAACATCCTGCCTAACACCAGTGTGACACTAAACATCTGGCAACACCAGTGTGACACGAAACATCCGGCAACACCAGTGTGATACGAAACATCCAGCAACACCAGTGTGACACGAAACATCTGGCAACACCAGTGTGACACAAAACATCCAGCAACACCAGTGTGACACAAAACATCTGGCAACACCAGTGTGACACAAAACATCCGGCAACACCAGTGTGACACAAAACATCCAGCAACACCAGTGTGACACAAAACATCCAGCAACATCAGTGTGACACAAAACATCCAGCAACACCAGTGTGACACAAAACATCCAGCAACATCAGTGTGACACAAAACATCTGGCAACACCAGTGTGACACGAAAAATCCAACAACATCAGTGTGACACAATACATCCAGCAACATCAGTGTGACACAAAACATCTGCCAACACCAGTGTGACACAAAACATCTGCCAACACCAGTGTGACACAATATATCCAGCAACATCAGTGTGACACAAAACATCTGCCAACAATAGTGTGACACAATACATCCAGCAACATCAGTGTGACACAAAACATCTGGCAACACCAGTGTGACACAAAACATCTGCCAACACCAGTGTGATACGAAACATCAGGCAACACCAATGTGACACAAAACATCCAGCAACAATCTGCATCACATTCCATGTAACACAAAAGACCCTGCAACAATCATGTAAAAAGCAAAAATCCTGCAAAACAATCAACACATTCCATAGAACACCTTGCAACAAGCAACACAAAGTAACAATCAACACATTTCCATTTCCATGAAACACAAAGTACCATGGATGAAAATAAAGCAATGTGCTACAAAAGACACTGGACCAATCAACACATTCCATAAACACAACCTGTGACAACCAACACATTTCTGAAAACATTGGAGACAATTAATACTACATTCCACGCAACACAAAACACTAAACACCCTGCAACAATCAACACATTCTGTGAACCCTGGCATAACATCTTGCATACAGGTAAAATCCCATCACCAACTTTTGGAAGAGAAGGCCAGTTTGGCCGTTGGTATGGATAATACTTTACACATAGCATGCACCCTACATGAGAAATGAAGAGAATGAAGGAAGTAAGGAAACTGATTGAACCATATTGAACGATACTGACTGGATGACATGGGAAATGACTGAATGAAGCGCCAGCTGGCAGCTCTTCAGTCAGCACTACCCAGGTAGGCAGCCCGTTGTGTAAACGAGTGTGGATTGTACAGTGCTTAGAGCTTGGTCTCTAGCTGAGGATATGCGCTATATAAGTATTCATAATAATAATAATAATAAAACACTCTGCAACAATCAATATGTCTAATGAATCACAGAACATCCTATGAGAATCAAGACCAAAAGACCAGATTCTATGAACCACAAAATCCTCCGCAACAAGCAGTGCCACATTTCTACTATCCCAAGTCAGCCTTCAACAATCAAAACATCAAATATTTTTCAAAAAAACATACTACAACAATTTACACCACAATCCATGCACCATTAAACATCCTCAAGCAACAAACATCCCAAATTAACTAACATATTGGAGGTAAAGCCTTAATGTTTTAAACAGAAGTATCTAAATATAATAGAAAAAGCTGTGCACATGCTCACACACACACACACACACACACACACACACACACACACACACACACACACACACACACACATACGCAAACACACACACACACACACACACACACACACACACACACACACACACACTCCACCAAACAATGACAGAAACATATACATAATCCCAGCTAACTGGGAAGGGGAGGGAATCCACCAACTTGATTTTCTGCAGATCAATAAACTCGTCCTCTCTGTCACTGAGGATGCGTCGTGCCACTGCCTCACGACTGGTCACAGGTTTGGCTCCCAGCGGCAACTCTACCCCTGGACCCAGACCCAGCTGCTTCTGCATTGTTTCTATTGATTCTGACTCACCAAAATCCCTGCACATCACACCATTGTCATTCAAAACACTGTCATAATCAGTTATAGGGAATAACCTAGTCAGCCAAGCATAATTCGCTGTCATTTATTTGCAGTGATTAGAAATGGACCATCTATCAAAATCAGCACATACTTTCTCAGTCTACACAATACCATTTCAAAGCACCATTTAACAAAGATCACCAGTTATTAGAAATGTACAGTCTGTCAAATTCAGTATAGACTTTCTCAGTCTAAACAATACCATTTCAAAGGACCATTTAACAAAGATCACCATTATCTAAAATCCAGGGCAAACACTGCACCCTCCTTCTGACAATATCACAACCTTATTCCCTTCAAAATACAGAATCCTTGTCCTGCCATTCATAAGGTATATTCAACTATCTGTGCAATTTATACACAGAATGTCGGGCATGAAAATAAAAGCAAAGTAAAAATGGAAATTTTGTTAAGCAGAGAAAGGGGGGAGGGCGTTTTCTCATCTTCCAAATGTTTGTGTAACCAGAGGAGGGGGGAGATGGGGGGGAGATGGGGTTTGGTTGGGGGGGGGGGGGGATAGAGGGAGGGAGGGGTGGAAAGGGGAGAAAGGAGGGGAGGACAAATTAGATGAGAGGAAAGCGTGTATGCTTTGATCATATCACATCATGTCCTCACTATTCATACCAGAGTATTCAAGGATGACACTAGCTCTTTCTAGTCTTTCTCAGCCAATCATTTCATTTTTGGTAGATGCCATAAAAATTCTTTTTTTTAAATTGGCAAATTTTCCATCCTAAGCAAAGAATTTTTGGACAATGTCTTAATCTAACATCTCAGTCCTAGCATATCACTGGCATTCTATTTCATGTACACCATAATACATTCCTTCCACACATACCATATCACATGACCCAAAAAACAATCTCCTTTCTGGCTTGCTACCCTCACCCTCACATCTCCCCCTCCACACACACACACACACACACACACACACACACACACACACACAACACACACACACACACACACACATATCACAACACACACACACACACACACACACACACACACTCACACACACACAGTCACACACACATACACCCTCTCTAACATATACAGCTCCTCACCATAAAAAAGAAAGTGATTCTGGGCACAACATGTGTTGTTGAAAACATAAAGGACATGTCTCTTCTGAAAGACAACAAAGGTCTACAGGCCGTTCACCTGCTGAAGTCCAGAGAATCCCTGGAGCCGAAGCTGTTCCCTTTGGCTGACGACATGCCCTGTCCATTCAGTTCCATCTTGCCATCAAACTCATCTGTGAACCACGTTGTGCCTGACGTGGAAGCTCGCCCTGTTTGTCCACCACCCAGCATATTATGTCAGCACCAGCTTGGGTATGCATCAATACTTCTTTCACACAATGAATACTTTTTTCTTTTTTTTTTAAACAAGTGAGTGTCATCTGGAATATTACTACTGCGCACATGTTACAGAATCAGACCTTCATCAGATGTTTATATTGTTACATTACCTTCCTAGAAACTCTCTCCCCTCAATCACAGACCTTTCAATAAATGACTAGACAGCCCTAGGCTTTAAACCTTTACAACAGCTAGCATCTATATGTGTACTGTGCCTACCTCCTCTTTCGCATTTCTGCCATCATTCCTCGATGAGTACCTGACATCTTCATAAGAAGTTAACAGACATCCAGAAGAATTTGCCATTATAGCAGCATTAAAATAATTAATTATGCCCACTTTCTTTTTCTTACTTCTGCTGCAGCTGATACCAGCAACGCTGTCTTGACCTTTATCACAGATCCTTTTAATGGTAGATAGCAGAGAAGATACAAGTTTATGCCATACATGATGTGCAGACACAGAATGCATGACGGGTGAATTCACATTTCTAAAAGAATTATGATGCAAGATTAAACATTTATTTGTGTGTTCTGTGTTTCTGCATTTGCAAATATATTTCTTATTCTCCATCACTTGTTTGGGTGTGTATTATCTGTTGAGATGATGAATCTGTGTCTGGCATGGACACGCACTCCAATATGTCTTTGTATCCAAAAACTGAGTACTTATGGCCTTTACCTAGCAATCAAATCAGTCACAGTTTTGCATTATCAGAGAACTGAAGTTCAAACATCATCCTGGATATCAGCATGTGTGTATATACAAAATGCAAGTTTAAGCAACATCAGATTAACATGTGTGGACTTGTATTTGTGCATGCACTTACTTAGACAATCACATGCGTAATCATCAAAACATCTGAAGAACTGCCACACTTGTATCACATTGTCCCCTTTCTTTCGTTTCATCAAAACTTCTGTTTTCAAAAGCAAATGGGATTCCTCCAATTCACAATACACCGTTAAAGTAACAAAAAAGTGACCGAGCTAAGCAGTTCAAGATCAAAAGCAAACACATTCCGTACAGTACAAGCAGAAGGACTGCATGAGCCTTCATGAAAAACTCTGACATTTTTTATAGACAGTAGACACGTAATAAGACAAACCAGACTCATTAAACCGATATTTTTACTTTGGAAAGTCAAAGACTTATCATCTCCTTTAAAAGTAAGCAGAAACAACATAACAGTAAATGTCTTCGTGCTTTGTTTTATACATCAACAACCATATTTACTTTTCTCAGATACATTAATGACATGCCCTATCTACAGTTAACCTCAAATGAATATCATTTTGAACACTTTCTTTACACATGACTCCCTACAAATAACTCAACAACTTTAAAAATGAATAATAAGCTTTCTAATTCCATTGACTTTGTTGAAAGTCTTGAAAATCTCAACTGTATGAAGTGTAGTGAGGTCAACAGATGTCACACTGTGTTCTCTGAGGCCAATAAATAAATCCTGCCAATACAGCTGATCTACACTTTTTTTTCTAAATGGTCAACAATCTTTTAACGGTATGTAAATGATCATTATGTCCAAAAACTTTGTCTGAGTAGCATACCTCTAATGTCATCAAATACCAAGCCCTGTCATGACAGATGTTCACATAAATTTGCTTGGCCTTTAGGTGACCCTGAAAGGTCTGACCACTTTCTGAGAAATAAATCTGAGGTTGTCATTTCTGTGGTGTGACTGGTAGATCCACCTTACTGTCTGCATAACTTGCCACACTGACGTAATCTGCAGTACTACATCAAGCACAAAACTTTACAGCCAGAATTTTTAAATCTAATGTCTGACTTTTTTGCTACCATGAAATTCATTATCTCAAGAATACAGTCAAGCTGACATGCTTAACAATGACGCACTTCACGCTTTGGGTATGTAGGTTACACTTTGGGGGCCCAAGATTGCGGCTGTGCTCTTCAATCTCCAGAACATATACACAAGCAGCGTATGTGTGGCCTCTATCCGAGCCGGCTCTGACTGTTCATGATCACCCCACACAAAAATGCTCATTCGCTTGCTGTATGCCCTCAACAAGTTCAAACACACCGCCAGATTATATATCCCACAAACCTGAAGAGCTGGAGTCTGAGGCAGACACTGTCAGATTTGTGTCTTCCAGGTTCATGTACTTCATGGGATCAAACACATCTTCCGCGAAAGGATTGCTCAAGCCCAGCTTGTTTCGGTATTTCGTCAGCCAGTCAAAGGTAGGCGATGAGCCAAAAGCTGCATTCTGGGAGTGCACTGCGGGAGGAGAGAGGTCATGGTCATACATGGGAAGGATGCAGTATAACAATTGTCAAAGAAATGAGAGTTCATGCTAGATCATCAACAGTCAACAACAACGACAACAACAACAACAGACACACACACATATATGTATATATATATACACATGTATGTACCGGTATATATATGTATGTATATATATATATACACATATATGTATATGTATATGTGTTATATAAAAAGCAATCTTACTTGCCAATGAAACTGTAGAGTACACCAATCATGTAGCAAAATCCTAAATAATGCTCTATCACTTCTCTTTTAAAATGGTGACAAAATTATAGGCTTAAACTTGGAAAAAAATTAAACAAACAAACAAACAAACAATGATCAATCATCAATAAAACTTTAAATTCAGTATTCAGTTTTGAAACACACACAAACACATACAAACACACACGCATGTACGTACGCACGTGCACGCACACACACAGACACACACCCACATACTCTTCAGTAATACTACCATCATATTCAAACAACAAACAATTCAATAACACTTCTGATAAAAAAATAAAAAAAACAAACAAACACAGTTAGGAAAGGGGAACCCACCTGAACAGATAATCATCTAAATATATGACACTGATCATTATGATTTGGCGTGTTCCCTTCTAAACATTGATCATTTATGGCTGGAAAGCTAATTACAGAAGGGCTGGAAAGCTAATTACAGAAAGCATCAAGGTAGCACCTCCACAGCTTTAAACACCAAACCAGAATGCCGAACAAGAACTGAAAGTCTGTCAACCCAGAAAATAATCCTCAGAGGAATTGGGAAAGTATACACACACGAACATGCACACACACACACACACACACACACACACACACACACACACACACACACACATATACCTCTTCCACTTCTTCCCTTCACCTCCACACCCTCTTCATCTCTATCTCACCCATATGTGAGGCAAATGCTTGTTTGTTTTTGTATGAGTAAGTGACAGCCATGATGTATGTATATACACGCAACTAAGGAAAGTCAGAAACAGGAATGCTTACATTACATCAAATATGCAATGTCAACAGGAATGCTTACATTACATCAAATATGCAATGTCAACAGGAATGCTTACATTACATCAAATATGCAATGTCAACAGGAATGCTTACATTACATCAAATATGCAATGTCAACAGGAATGCTTACATTACATCAAATATGCAATGTCAACAGGAATGCTTACATTACATCAAATATGCAATGTCAACAGGAATGCTTACATCACATCAAATATGCAATGTCAACAGGAATGCTTACATTACATCAAATATGCAATGTCAACAGGAATGCTTACATTACATCAAATATGCAATGTCAACAAGCAACTTGTGAGCCAAAGAGGCAGAAGAGAAGGACAGCAAGAGGACAGAGAAGAAAAGTTAATCCACATGCACTGAGCATGCCACTGTTGCAGTCTTTGTAATCCAACGCACACATGACATAAAGTAAACACATGCGTTGTCAGCATGCCCTACTAATCTATTTCAAGGAAAGCAAATAACACAAAATTTGATACATCTTCATTCTGTTTCAGGCTTGTTCTAAATGCTGAAACTTTCATTTGTAACAGCTTGTCTGTTTCACTTCCAAATTCAGGATCAGTAATGGATACCCAGCATCCACACTACATTGTATTTAATTGTATGTGTGACCAACCTTTTTGTTGTTGTTTTCGTCTTATTTTGTTGTGTTTTGATTTTGTTAATGGTCCAATTCAAAGTTTCTCTAAGAATGATAACAAATGATGAATAACTTCTCATAATGTTTAAAAGTAAGGACCGTTTTTATTGTTTCAAAAAATACTAGAAAGTAGTGTCAGTTTTGGACGAGACAAGAGTTTGTAGGATGTGGAAAACAAAAGCACTATTTCCAGACTTCACATCTAAACCCAGAAGTAAGATGTGCATGACCCTGATATCAACCTAACAGTGTTACGGAAGAGACTCACAAAGCTGGACACTTTGCCAAGACTTGATGTTTAAAATACATAACTCTTGACCGGCGTTCAGTATGGCAATTAACTGTAGTCTGAAGCCGATTTACTGACAAACACGACAAAACCAGTGATACTGACAGTCCACTTCCATTATTTTATAGAATGTTGTCTAAACTTACATTTGATGCAGTTAAAACATATCACTGTACTGATGCAAAGTGTTGTTCCTCATCTAAGAAAGAGAGAGAGAGAGAGCAGACAGACAGACGACAGACAGACAGACAGACAGAATTTACACAATGTGATTTATTACCGAGCAGTCAGATTTCATTACGGATTTGACAGCTGTGGTTAATAAAAAAAAAAATTTTGAATAACAAAAGCAGCACAACTGTTGTCAAATTTCCTTTTGTCTGACAAATAAAGACAATATAGAAATGCACAGTGAATACTGCCAGTGTTTCATTGTTGTTGTTGTTGGGTTTTTTTGGTTTGTTTATTGTTTTGGTTGTTTTTTTTTTGTTTGTTTTTTTTTGTATACTGCTATGGAGGAAAAGGTGCCCAGTCTAAAGCCAGTCTGAAAAATAAATACATGGGAGCACAAGAGCTCCAAAACCTCTGCCTTAAGCCTTTTCTAGGCAAACATCATACACTATATATGTGTCACACAAACAGATAAACAAGCACACCTATTTCTAAGAAAAATACTGACATTATTTACCACCACACACACACACACACACCACACACACACAAACACACACAGGTACACACACACACACACACACACACACACACACACACACACACGCACACACTGCATTGACATTCATCAAGAGTTATAATGCACAAGCACTTCCACAATGAAAAGCATTAGCTCCACCAGAAAGCTAAAAGCAAGACCAAAACCTAATTATATATATCAATCATAATATCCCTAACTCTTTTATATGTACAGTAATTACATTTATTTCACAATCAAATATCCACTGCTTCCAAAAGACAAACATTCCTATTTATTTGTCCTTTAGCTGGAAATCATTTAACATAACTGCATATAATTTGTAGCCCATTAACACACTCACACATCCAGGGGCCTGAGAAATTTCACACTTACTGCAGAGCAACAAAGAAAACAAACTGCAAAACAAATTGCAATCTGTAGTCTCTTAGCTTTCTGGCTTTTTACCCGATGAAGAAAGGCAGATTTTCTCTTTACACAAGCAGCCTTTGATCCTTCCTCTGGATTCTTCAGCAACAAAGCCCACAAGCCTTTCAAGTAAGTCTTCCTGCTTCATTCAGCCTGCACCCATGTGTGTGTGTGTGGTGTGTGTGTGTGTGTGTGTGTGTGTGTAGTGTTGTGTGATGTGTGTTGTGTGTGTGTGTGTGTGTGTTGTGTGTGTGTGTGTGTGTGTGTGTGTGGTGGGTGTGTCCATGTGTGTGTGTGTGTGTGTGTGTCTAATCCTTTAGCCTGAGGGCTGCCATTTTCAAAACACTCTATGTTTGATCACTTCTTTGCTTGGTTTGTGGCGGGCCAACAAAACATGACACCAAACGTGCTAATTTTGAAAGAAAGATACCCTCAGGGACATTCTGGCCCTTCTTTCTAACATGGTCATGGAGGTTTTTTCAAATACATGTAGTCAAAACATGTGATTCTGACAATCTGCATATTTCATTATGTCAAGACCATGGCCTGTCAGTCACTGTGAAAACTTCATCATGTTAGCAATGAGGAAAAAAAAAAACCTCAAGGATGATAAAAGGCACCTTTTTTTTTTACTAAGAAGCCAACCTGGTTAGCTCATAGAAAAGCTTGCAACCAGATCTAAATCCTTATAACCAAAGTATACGCACTGCAGTTCAGCAGAACGTTCTAACACACTCACACATCCAGGTGCCTGAGAAATTTCACACTTACTGCAGAGCAATAAGAAAACAAACTGCAAAACAAATTGCAATCTGTAGTTGAGAAACAAGAAAAACTGTCGAAAATGACTGGTGCAAAAGGTCACTAAGACTCAGTTACACAAAAACCACCATTTTTTTTCCCCTTTTCACACTCTGGCTGTCAATCTGTACTGCCGAGGTGAAGTTAAAAAAGAAAAATTGCAATCTGAGCTGACTCAAGCTAACTGTTGCTAGCCCAACCAATTTTCTGTCAGCATTTGACTACCTGGCTAGCACCCCATCACCCCTGACTCCTGCAGAGCATTTTCTTCTAGCAGAAAGGTGCAGGAGCCCTATAGAAATGCCGGAATTCAAGCTTCGATATCAACATGCATCCATGTAATAAGAGAGCCATGCAACTGGTAATATGCTTCCACTCTCTTGCAACTAGTAATATGCTTCCACTCTGTTGCAACTGGTAATATGCTTCCACTCTGTTGCAACTAGTAATATGCTTCCACTCGTTGCAACTAGTAATATGCTTCCACTCGGTTGCAACTAGTAATATGCTTCCACTCTGTTGCAACTAGTAATATGCTTCCACTCTGTTGCAACTAGTAATATGCTTCCACTCGGTTGCAACTAGTAATATGCTTCCACTCGGTTGCAACTGGTGATATGCTTCCACTCGGTTGCAACTAGTAATATGCTTCCACTCTGTTGCAACTGGTGATATGTTCCACTCGGTTGCAACTAGTAATATGCTTCCACTCGGTTGCAACTGGTAATACGCTTCCACTCGGTTGCAACTGGTAATATGCTTCCACTCTGTTGCAACTAGTAATATGCTTCCACTCTGTTGCAAGTGGTAATATGCTTCCACTTGGTTGCAACTGGTAATATGCTTCCACTCTGTTGCAACTGGTAATCTGCTTCCACTCAGTTGCAACTGGTAATATGCTTCCACTCTGTTGCAACTGGTAATCTGCTTCCACTCTGTGAATGCTTTATCATCACTTTAAAAATAAATTCACAGTTCCTCAAGAGCCACATCGATTTGTGACCTGAATAATGAAACTATCCAAATCATGCTTCAAAATGATCACTGCATTGAATTTACTTGGAAGGGAAGTGAGGGGAGGGAAGAGGAGGTGGGGGAGGTGTGTGGTGTGTGTGTGTGTGTGTGGTGTGTGTGTGTGTGTGTGTGTGTGTGTGTGTGTGTGTGTGTGTGTGTGTGTGTGTGTGTGTGTGTTGTGTGTGTGTGTGTGTGTGTGTGTGTGTGTGTGTGTGTGTGTGTGTTGTGGGTGTATGTGTGTGTGTGTGTGTTGTGTGTGTGTGTGTTGTGTGTGTGTGTGTGTCTGTGTGCGTGTATGTGTGTGAGTGCGTGTGTGTGTGTGTGTGTGTGTGTGTGTGTGTGTGTGTGTGTGTGTGTGTGTGTGAGTGTGTCTGCGTGTCTGTGTGTGTGCGTGTGTGTGTCTGTGTATGTGTGTATGTGTATGTGTGTGTGTATGTGTGTCTCTGTGTGTGTGTGTGTGTGTGTGCGCGTGTGTGTGTCCGAGTATGTGTGTGTGTGCGCGCGTGTGTCTGAGTATGTGTGTGTGTGTGTGTGTGTGTGTGTGTGTGTGTGTGTGTGTGTGTGTGTGTGTGTGTGTGTGTCCCCATGTGTGTGTGTGTCTATGTGTGAAAGGAAATCATTTTGGGGTTCCCCCACATTATTCTACAGTGAAGAAAAGACTGTTGTGTCATTTTCAGCCAACTTTTAAAGGAAAGAGGAAAAAGTGAAACTGGGCCAACATAGTTTTTCTGTCCAACCAGGAAAGTTCTCATAAACAGTGATCAACAGCTTCTATTTTTCATCTTCCAAAAAATCATAACTGGACAACTTTACAACTATTGCTTACATGCCAGTAATAAAACACAGCCGTTAAAATCTGTGCTTATTTTTGTTTGAACAAAAAAAATATGCTAAAATCAACATTTCATAAATCCCAGCAAAGTAAATCCATGAAGCCATGTGTTCAACAGAAACTGTATGAACATGCCATGGCAGTAATGTTATCTTTTATCTTGTTATGGCAGGCTTTTTCCTGGTTCCTGGTTTTGTGTGTGTGTGTGTGTGTGTGTGTGTGTGTGTGTGTGTGTGTGTGTGTGTGTGTGTGTGTGTGTGTGTGTGTGTGAGAGAGAGAGAGAGAGAGAGAGAGAGAGAGAGAGAGAGAGTGTATGTGTGTGTATGGAGTGTTGTTCTTCAGTTTAACGTCCTTCCACTAAAAGTGATTCAGACAAATGTATGGAGTGTATGTGTATGTGAGTGCACACACTTTTATGTGCACGCATGCATATGTGTGTGAGTGAGTGTGTGTGTGTGTGTGTGTGTGTGTGTGAGTGTGAGTGAGTGAGTGAGTGAGTGAGTGAGTGAGTGAGTGAGTGAGTGAGTGAGTGAGTGAGTGTGTGTGTGTGTGTGTGTGTGTTGTGTGTGTGTGTGTGTGTGTGTGTTGTTGTTGTTGTTGTTGTTGTTGTTGTTGTTGTGTTGTTGCTGCTGTTGTTGATTTCAACAGTGCTGAGATTTAACCAGCCAAACCAAGAAGTCAACTAGGCTCCTAATCTGGGAAGAGAGGAACCACATCATTATTTCAGGTAGTCTAGACCCAATGCTCCAACAAACACCACCTCAGGCTGTGAAAAATCAGCAGTCACAAAGCAAAAGTACAGCAACTCTTGCATGACATCACACAGGCACAATGCGTGGTGATGAAAGATAGCTGACCATGCTCTCTCTTTCACCTGTCAGATTCACTTGGCTGATGCATGTGTGCTGTGCTGCGCAAGTCAGGGTCTATATACAGAATGAGTCAAACTCTACCGCTCAGGAAAATTTTCAGATAGCCACTCGAACGATTGACCAGCAAACTGAATTTGCCAAATATTCATGATAGACGCTAATGGTGAAATGGCAATTGTTAAATCTCAGCCCTGCTTGCGCACAGAATCCACAGAAAAGACTGTAGATAATTTGCAATACTGTATCCCTTCTGTAGCAACAGAGGAACAAACTGATGTCTTTCTGCACCTGAAACATCTGGAAAGTTGTTTACAGTAACTAATTTTCAACATCCTGTACGTCCTCAGTCTGTGCAGACATAACCACCTGACAACCTCGTGCTAAAGCAGCATTTACTATAGTTGGTGATTCCTTGATTTCCAGTCACTTAATGTTACCTAACAGTCCAAACCCTCTGTCGGTGCAGACTGACAGACGTTTTTTGACTACTTTGTTCCTCTCTCCTGAATCACCCATTGCGAGACATACCGTCCTTCAAAACAGTATGCAGAGATAGTAAGGGGTTGAAAAAATACCAGCAGTTCAAGCAACAGTTGCTATTCACAAACTGACGTTGTTCTCTTTGAATCCTCTGCTTTGGAAAAACAAAATGATGAGACACTGGATCCGATTCAGCAGCTCAACAGAGCACCACAGTGAAATTCTACCATGGCTCCACATCTTGTGTTCTCTCAGTTCTGTTACTGGTGTACAGCTTTTTCAGCATTAACAGGTTGAAATCCATACCCTATTTCATGGTGAAGAACAAGCTAGAAATATCCATGTGTCCAGGACCAAATGCTACTGTAGGATATTGAATTATGTGCAGGAGTGCACTCATAAAGTTGATTAAGGCTGTAGCAGGTCAGCACATGCTGATCTCCAAAAACAGAGAATTCTGTATCCCTAACCCGCCAGGCACTACCTAGATACAAACCAGATACTTGAAAACTCCGAATGAACCTCTGACATTTAAACCACTCAGCCATCTTGGACAGCACTGCTATCAAGCATTGCAAGGGACTAATGCATGACATCTGCAATGTCCTTTTCACTAACAACGTACACACCAAGTCAAGATGTCTGTAAAACATTGACATGTTTTCCTTCCCTCTCCATATAACCTACACACCATGTCAAGATGTCTGTAAAACATTTACGTATTTTCCTTCCCTCTCTATATATACCCCCTCCCTTTCCCTACCAATCGCCTGCACACAACTCTTCCCCTCATCACCTCACCCTCTACAGAGCCCTTCCCCTCACCCTCTGCACAGGCCTTCCCCTCATCATCTCACCCTCTACACACCCCTTCCCCTCATCATCTCACCCTCTACACACCCCTTCCCCTCATCACCCTCTACACACCCCTTCCCCTCATCACCCTCTACACACCCCTTCCCCTCATCACCCTCTACACAGGCCTTTCTCTCATCACCTCACCCTCTAAACACCCCTTCCCCTCATCACCTCACCCTCTGCACAGGCCTTCCCCCCTCACCTCACCCTCTACACACCCCTTCCCCTCATCACCCTCTACACAGGCCTTCCCTCATCACTCACCCTCTCACAGGCCTTTCCCTCATCACCTCACCCTCTGCACACCCTTCCCCTCATCACCCTCTGCACAGGCCTTCCCCTCATCACCTCACCCTCTGCACACCCTTCCCCTCATCACCTCACCTCTGCACAGGCCTTCCCCTCATCACCTCACCCTCCCACACACCCTCAACACACCCACTCCACCACACCTTCCACATTCCTATGAAATGACAAGAACCTTTTGCAACCTCTAAATTCATCTTTCACGTTTTTGAAGCTATCCGAATCATCATTTCTGCTCTTTGCTAAGCTGAGCAATTCTCAAACCTCACAGAGCAGTGGCACAACTTAAAATGCTCAATCAAGCGCAACACCCAGTTGCAAATCATAATTCACCACATATCACTGCATATTGTCCATGCACCACATCATCACCTGTGAAGGAATTCTCATAACGGCAATGAACTGTACGATGGCTTCCTTCTATATTAATCAGCTCATGAACACTTCCGACATGACTCAACACCTGAGTGACAGCAGCAATTGCCCTAATCAACGTTAGTCAAGACAACCCTTTCATACACTTCATTCTTACCATAAAGCTATACAGAGTCGTTCTTTCCTTTCTGTCCTCAGCTGTTCAAAAATAATATAACCTACCTCAGTCTGTACTAGGTATCCCCATCATAACCTCCACGTCATCAGACTTAACCAACATCTATCTAGCCAAAAAATGTTTCAAGGCCTTCCCCTCATCACCTCACCCTCTGAACAGCCCTTCCCCTCATCACCTCACCCTCTACACAGCCCTTCCCCTCATCACCTCACCATCTGCACAGGCCTTCCCCTCATCACCTCACCATCTGCACAGGCCTTCCCCTCATCACCTCACCCTCTGCACACCCCTTCCCCTCATCATCTCACCCTCTACACACCCCTTCCCCCATCACCTCACCCTCTACACACCCCTTCCCTCATCACCCTCTACACAGGCCTTCCCCTCATCACCTCACTCTCTACACAGCCCTTCCCCTCATCACCCTCTGCACAGCCCTTCCCCTCATCACCCTCTGCACAGCCCTTCCCCTCATCACCCTCTACACAGGCCTTCCCCTCATCACCCTCTGCACAGCCCTTCCCCTCATCACCCTCTACACAGGCCTTCCCCTCATCACCTCACCCTCTGCACAGGCCTTCCCCTCATCACCCTCTACACAGGCCTTCCCTCATCACCCTCTGCACAGCCCTTCCCCTCATCACCCTCTACACAGGCCTTCCCCTCATCAACTCACCCTCTGCACAGGCCTTCCCCTCATCACCCTCTGCACAGCCCTTCCCCTCATCACCCTCTGCACAGCCCTTCCCCTCATCACCCTCTACACACCCCTTCCCCTCATCACCCTCTACACAGCCCTTCCCCTCATCACCCTCTACACACCCCTTCCCCTCATCATCCTCTACACAGGCCTTCCCCTCATCACCCTCTACACACCCCTTCCCCTCATCACCCTCTACACAGGCCTTCCCCTCATCACCTCACCCTCTGCACAGCCCTTCCCCTCATCACCTCACCCTCTGCACAGGCCTTCCCTCATCACCTCACCCTCTGCACAGGCATTCCCCTCATCAGCTCACCCTCTACACAGGTCTTCCCCTCATCACCTCACCCTCTACACAGGTCTTCCCCTCATCACCTCACCCTCTACACAGGTCTTCCCCTCATCACCTCACCCTCTGCACAGGCCTTCCCCTCATCACCTCACCCTCTACACACCCTTTCCCCTCATCACCTCACCCTCTGCACACCCCTTCCCCTCATCACCTCACCCTCTGCACACCCCTTCCCCTCATCACCTCACCCTCTACACACCCTTCCCCTCATCACCTCACCCTCTGCACACCCCTTCCCCTCATCACCTCACCCTCTACACACCCCTTCCCCTCATCACCTCACCCTCTACAAACCCCTTCCCCTCATCACCTCACCCTCTACACACCCTTCCCCTCATCACCTCACCCTCTACACAGGCCTTCCCTCATCACCTCACCCTCTACACACCCCTTCCCCTCATCACCCTCTACACAGGCCTTCCCCTCATCACCTCACCCTCTGCACAGGCCTTCCCTCATCACCTCACCCTCTGCACAGCCCTTCCCCTCATCACCCTCTGCACAGGCCTTCCCCTCATCACCTCACCCTCTACACACCCCTTCCCCTCATCACCTCACCCTCTGCACAGGCCTTCCCCTCATCACCTCACCCTCCACACACGCGCGCGCGCACACACACACACACACACACACACAATCCATCAATTCATATGAAAATGACAAAGAAACGTTTCTGCAACCATCGTTAAATGTATCTTTTCACTGAGTTTTTAAAATTCTATGGCCTGAATGCTAATCATGTTCTTGCTCTTTTGCTAAGCTGAGCAAATTCTCAGAACCTTAGCAGAGCAAGTGGGGCCAACTTTAAAATGCATTACATAATAAAAGCGCAAGACACCAAGTTAGCAGAATCATAATAATCACCACATATCACTGCATATTGTCTGCATGCGACACACATTCATCAGTGTGTGAGTGAATTTCTAATCAGGCAATGGAACTGTACTGTAGTGGCATCCTTCTAAAATATTAATCAGCTCATGAACATTTCGAACAATGACTGCAAACCAGCATGTGAGTGACAGCAGCAGATTGCCTAATGCAACAGTTAGTGTCAATGACAACTTTCAATACATCTTTCATGTAAACATATACCATAAAAGCGGATACAGATGTCGTTGTCTTTCTTCTTTTTCTGTCTCTCAGCTGTTCAAAAAAATAATAATAAACCTACCGTCAGTCAAAAATAAAAGATACATTAGGATATCACCCAAACAAGTAACCTCCACAGTCATCAGACTTAACCAACATCTGATTCTAGCCAAAAAATGTTTCAAAGGCGGAAGGGAACGGGGTCTTGGGGAAACTCCAAACGTTGGGATTTACAAGCAGGGAAGGCAGTGATGCTGTGGGGATTTATGGATAGCTTTGGCGTGCAAAGACAAGGGATATGCATGGAACATGGAAATGGAGTAGAGGAGGGGCAGACTTAAGGTAAGGATCAGATCCAAGGTGAAAGACAGCAGGCACAGGGGCTATAATTCATGGAACACAAGGTCAAGATAAAGACAGGGAAGGGGTGACAAGAGGTGACAGGACAATTCATGACCATGGGCTAAAGGTGAGGGGATTTATGGCAATCATGAATGAAGGAGGAGCAGAGTGCATGGCCAAAGAGGACCAGTACATGAGGATCATGGCTTAGAGGGGCAGAGTGCAGAAGCAAGTTTGGTAATGACCTGATGGTGTTGAAGAATATACAAAACTGTGCATGACTTGTTTTTCTTTTTCTTTTAAATCTTTTTACATGGCTCAGAAAGCGGTATTCAAAACTTACTTGACTTTCCTGTAGCACTGCCATTTTCTACAGGGTGAAAAGAAACTGAAAATAGTGTTGAAATCAAGAGTATTTTATTTCAAAGTCATTCATTTTTTTTTCCCCAAATATTTTCACAACTATCAAGTGAAAAGCTACAGGCAAGATAGCTAACTGAATGTCCTAGAAATTCAGCAAGCACACTGTTCCTAATTACAAACCGATTCTTGTATCATGATTCCCTCTATTTTTCACATACACATGCAGACATTCTTACACACATACCACATGTAAAATTAATTGCCAGTTTCAAGTAACAAACATATTCCTTTGCAGAGTTCATGAAAGAAACAAAGGCATACCCATTTCAAAAGTATCAAAATTTTGCAACAGGACATACTCTGTATCACAAGTTTGTTGTGAAACAAAACATTTTTCCTGAACCACAAGCTTCAGCAACTGATTGTATCAAAGGTACTTTTTTTGCAGTGGAAAGTTCTTCACCATAGGTCTTGATGTCTTTTTATCAGAAGTAACTAAAAAAATACCTTTCTTGGAACATTTTTGCTTCAGTTCTTCTTCTTCCTTCCTTGGATAGAACTCCAAGGTAGTATTACAGTGAATGCAACCATTCTTCATCCCGCCATTACTGCAGCCACAGTCTCCTTCAGTGATGATGTCTAAACACTAAAAAGGTTGCATGTGTTCTTCGTCTGATCATCACCCATCACATCGGCTCATAATGCCTGTTCTTGTGCAAAGGATGGAATGAAGTTCAAGGACTTTAATGGAGATGCAAGTTTTTGTTGCATTGTTTCACTTTGTTTGTGTTTCTTTGTTTTTGCTTTTTGGCTTTACTGCATGCATTCACGGACCATGCTAGGTTTTAATGCTACTGTTCAAAGTCACATCTGAAGGACTTGGACCAGGTTAGCCTCTGCATAGTTGTTGACCCTGAAGAAAAACATCGTTTACCTGGTTGTCTCAAGCAGGAATTAAACCCAGGATTCTTTGTCTGCTCGGCCAGCCAGGTCACTGGTTATTGATTTCATACAATCTTCATCAAAAGACACATAGGGTGTAAAAAAAAAAAAAAAACGGATTAATATGATATCACCTACCAATATAGTCAATGAGTCATTCCACATCAGCAGCAGGCACAGAATAGCCTTGCCAACATCCTTTAACATTTAAAGCTCCTTGATGTGATCATGTATACTATATGCCTTGCTCATCAACATCAAAATCAGCTCTGATGGTCATATCATCTGTCACATGTGGCTGAGGGCTGTTTAGGCTGTTAAATGTCAAATACTGCAGCAGGTTCTGCAGATTGAGCAACTGATAGCCTATCCCAAGTGCTCCACTGCTGACTCTGAGAGATAAGTTTCTTTCCATGCAAAAGATACAATGCAGAGACAGACATTTAAACATTTTTTTAATTTGCTGCTAGTTTCATTTCCAGCGAATCCTCTGCCTATTAGAATGAATAAAAATTCTTTAAAAAAAACAGCCACCTGTATTTGGAATGATCAGTTTTCATAATTCTGTAACACACACACACATGTACATACATAATCACTCAAACACATGCGCACACACAAGCTTACACACACACACACACACACACACACACACACACACACACACAAGCACACACATGAACAAGTGCATGCACACAAAGAAGAAAAAGTGTCAGAAAGTCACAAATCTAACAAACTGACCCAAAATAACCTAGGATACAAAAACAAAACAAAGAAAATGCATACACACAATTTAAGAGTGCAAACTACTTACTACACTTAAGCACTAAAAGTCAGCTGGCAGCATGTATGGGTATTAAAACCCCTAAAATAATCATATTCTACTCAATAATCCATCTGCACTACCATACTGACCTCCTGTCACACACACACACACACACACACACACACACACACACACACACACACACACACACACACACACACCCACACCACTCTGACACACACAGAGTCTGTAAGTTTAACAACAACAACAAAAGACATCAAAGGAAGAGGAACACAAGACAGAGAGAGAGAAAGAGAGAGATGGACAGGCATGACAACCTCTACACTTTCCACTTACAATCCTGGGCTCTCTTGATCTCAGCTAGAAACGCCTGGGTGCTCTTGTGCTGAGGCATCTCCAGCAGAATGTGCACCTCTGGCGACTTTAAACCCAGGAGAAAATCTACAACCACGCAACACCAGTGTCAGCTGTCAAGGAGCTCACGTAAACAACAGTGTTATGCAAGGTATACATTTTGTAATCCCCATCTTATATCATATTCTTTTCATAAGTAAGTCTGCAGTTAGAAAATCATGTTTTTCTTTAATCCTATAACCTCCCATTGATTCTAACACGTCTTCATGTTCTTTGGTACATATGATCAACTTATTTGCGAATATAGATAATCAAAACCATCAATTATACTACAGTGATTCACATGATGAAATACTAAAAGTATTCAGATGAACAACAGCATCTTACCTGAAGATTTCCCGGTCTTGTCACTTCGTGGTGCCTCTGTGAAATGAACAGCAGTGTTCAAAATCAAAAATAAGTTTCAAGTAAAAAATTTTAAAATTTGCAAACACACACACATACACAATAGGATCTGGTTATATAAGCAACTAGCTCTCATTACATGCAAAAAAAAAAAAAATGTGACCCTAGAGATGCATCAAAGGTCAAGACTTGTTTTCAAGTACATCTTGTTTGTAATTTTTATTGACCAACGTAAGTACTACACGTATAATTTAAGATAAAATCACAGGTCACCATTTGTATTAGAAATTGCCATTGGTTTTTGTTTGTTTGTTTGTTTACCCATAATCTTTGCAATATGTGGTCAAGCTGCTGTTAAGTAACAGCAGAAAGCTATCATTACTGCTGATAGTTCTAAAGTATCCATCCCCCTCCCCTTTCCCCCTCTTCCCCACCCCCTCTTCTGTACCCCCTCACCCCTCTCCCGCACCTGTTGTCCTTCCCACCAACTAGGGAGAAGGGTCTACCTTTGCCCCTCCTAGAGGCCTGAACATATTAGTAGGTGGCCCCAAGCCTTTCTTCCCTTCCCCATCCACTTCAAGCTGTTGATCCAGGCAGCATCTATTTTGTTATTACCGGAAACCGTTTTTTAGTGTCAGAATCTTCAACTGGTTGAAGGTAGACAGCTAAGAAAGAAGAAGAAAGTTGGGGAAAAAATCTGCAAAGTATTGTGGGCTTTATGTTAATTATAATATTAATTTAAAAATAAAACAAATATTTTCAAATGAAGACTTAGACATCAACTCCTTATCATTTACAGTTTACACACACACACACACACACACACACACACACACACACACACACACACACACAAAATCCAAACATGATCAAATTTATCGTGTTTGTTTGACTTCCCTCCATTCCCAGCACAGTGACAGTTATCATTCATACACGTTTGATTGAAATTATCATGCTGGAAAGACTCATGGACAGCTCAAGATCTCACAATTTTCAGAACAGATCAAGTATGTGACACAGAAATAGACAGTAAGAAGCAAAATCTGACCGAAAGAGGGATGGCAAATGATTAAGAGTCCATGATAAACTGCGTACATGGATGCCAATATATTGGTATGCATGCATTCCACAAACTTGTACCTGCATGACAGCGCAGCTGTGACTCCACAGGCAGCACTGTTTCCAGTTTTATGTCCTCGGAGCTCAGACAAGGGATTCGACTGGTTGTGAAGATGAAAATTCTGGAGGAGAAAATGTAAACCAACATTCTAGCAAAATTATGATTGATTCTTATGAAACAATGTATCAGGTTTCCAGCTGCTGTGAACATGTTCTTTGTTCAAATCACAGCCACTGGTAATGAAGAGTTCATGGATCAAGGCTCCATGCAAATAATGCCTGTTTCCTGTTCTATCAATACCTTTTCACTTTTTTTTTTTTATAGTTATCCAATATATGTTATGTTGTTGTGCATAGTCAGTAGCATCTTAACTTTGACAAATAATGCTCTCACCATTTTATGATTCAACCTTTCTGTGATATTGCTTTCATCTGAAAACTATCATATTTTTATTCCTTTTTTTGTTTATACTAAAAATGGGTGGAATATTACAATTTCATAGAATATATATACATATTATGAGCACCTCTTCTGCCAGTATAAATCAGACTGTATTTTCTCAAATTCAGCACATTTGTATCAAAATGCATCACACTGCATAATACAATCACACAACTTTTGCATCATAAAAGTATATATGTTTCAGTATGAAAAATTCATTCTGTTCTCCAAATCAATGTGGAGATTTATATAATATCTAATACTGTTCGCTTCTTTTGTTTGTTTCTTTGTTTTTAGGCTTCATTATTCACCTGTCAAATTTCTTTCCATAGAAATTCTGATATGTGTGACTCCAAATTCTAATCGCCATGAGTCATGTTCTCAAACTCTCTCTCTCTCTCTCTCCATATATATTAAAGAACTTGGTTTACATGCAGTCTCATCTTAAAGCCAGTGGTCAGTATACATCAAAACCACCACTCAATGTAGTCAGTATACATCAAAACCACCACTCGATGTACTACTCATTCATCATCATTCATTATGCCCATCGCTCCTGGTGGAGCATAGGCCATCGACGACCCTTCGCCATCGCACTCTGTTCTGGGCTGTTCTGGTCATTCCAGTCCAGTTGGTCCCTTGCTGTTTCAACTCCGCCTCGGTGTCTCGCCTCCAGCTGTTGCGAGGCCGGCCTCTCTTCCTCTTTCCCTGCGGGTTCCAGGTCAGGGCTTGGCATGTGGTGCTGGATGCTGGCTTCCTGAGGGTGTGTCCGATCCAGCCCCACTTCCTTCGTAGTATCTGTTTGGCCACTGGTTCCTGTCCCGCACGCTCCCACAGATCTTCGTTTCGGATCTTGTCCTGCCATCGGATTTTGTAGATGCGCCTCAGACAGGTGTTGACGAATGTCTGAATCTTTTGTTGCATCGTCTGTGTGGTCCGCCATGTCTCGCATCCGTAGAGCAGAATTGATTTCACACTGGAGTTGAAGATGCGGAGTTTGGTTCTTATGCTGATTCCTCCAGATGCCCAGATGTTCTTGAGCATGATGAAAGCTGCTCTTGCCTTGCCGATTCTGGCTGTGACGTCTCGGTCCATGCCTCCCTGTTGGTCCACCACGCTTCCCAGGTCGACGAAAGACTCCACCTCCCTGATGGGCTCTCCACCGACTGTGACTGATGTGTTGGCAGTGGTGTTGATTTTCATCAACTCGGTCTTCTTCCGGTTAATCTTGAGCCCTGTCCCGGCTGATGTGGTCTCCAAGCGAGTGGTCTTGTCCTGCATCTGGCTGTGGTTGTGTGAAAGGAGCACCAGGTCGTCAGCGAAGTCGAGGTCGTCGAGCTGTGTCCAGAGTGTCCACTGTATACCGCTGTTCCTGTCTATTGTAATGGTCTTCATGATCCAGTCAATGACCAGGAGGAAAAGGAACTGTGACAGCAGGCACCCCTGCCGAACTCCGGTCTTCACCTCGAAACTTTCGGACAGCTGGCCGGCGTGGGCAATCCTGCAGTTCATGTCCTGGTAGGTGCACTGGATGAGGGAGATGATCTTCTCCGGGACTCCATAATGCCTCAGCAGCTTCCACAGCGTCTCTCTGTCCACACTGTCGAAGGCCTTCTCATAATCTATGAAGTTGATGTAGAGGGGGGAGTTCCACTCCAGCGACTGCTCCACAATGATGCGCAGGCTGGCGATCTGGTCAGCACATGATTTGCTCCACCGGAAGCCTGCCTGCTGGTCTCGGAGCTTGGGTACTACTAGTACTTAAAAAATATGGAAAGATCCAATCTATGAAACTCTCACAAAGAAATATGGAAAGAAAAGATCCATTCTATGAAACTCTCACAAAGAAATATGGAAAGAAAAGATCCATTCTATGAAACTCTCACAAAGAAAAATGGAAAGAAAAGATCCATTCTATGGAACTCTCACAAAGAAATATGGAAAGCAAAGATCCATTCTATGAAACTCTCAAACTACAGACCTTTGAACTTATCTTCAGGCTACAAGGCTATGCATTATCAAGCAGTCTTCCATTCCACGGCTGAACACCAACAGGAATATAGATCAACAAGTGCCTCTGGTACCTGGTTTAATAAATACTTAAATTTCCTCCCACTCTCTGGCTTGACTGATACTATTTCTTCTTGTTCATAAACTTGTAACCAACACAAATGACTAATTTACCCGTGTCCACATGTCTGATTTCCACATAAACTGCCACTAACTGCTCTCTCTCTCTCTCTCTCTTTGCCTGTCTGTCTGTCTTTCTGTTTCTCTCTATTTCCTTCCAGTGAAGGTCTTCTGTGTATCCCTGGTTTTCTAAACATATTCACACAAAGACTGGGTGTAGGCTTCTACATGGCAGGACTGGCGCAGTCATATCAACAGTGAGAAATAGAATTAAAGACTTTTTTAAAACATACCAAAGAAATCTATATTAATTTGATGAAAGTGAAGTATCATAAGTGTTTTGACTAAACAACATAAATTTCAACATTTATTCTAGCATTGCTTGTCACTATTTCCGTATGATCTTGAGAATGCAAATGAGTTGATAAGCTGACTGTGTCATCTAGCATAGTTAGATATTTTGAAACTAATTTCTTGCTTTGTTGTTTCTTCTTGTGGGATCTTATAGAAATACTAATTTAACCAAAATATAACAATGACCCTTGTAGTTTAAAACTAAAATTTTTGCTTGCTTGTGAGACTCACAGCCCAATCTCTGGGAATGATGGAAGCATGTAACCTGTGTACCACCTCCATGGAAAATTTTGGATGAAAAAATAAAGGTACAGTCTGCTGAGGTCAATAACAGGTCTCCACTTTCAAGAATGGCAACAAAAAACACCAAAAAAAAATACTATGGTAATTGAAGGGAAATAACCAACTCGATGAGAACTGCAGCCTAAGTGAAGTCTAAAGGAACCTTGGTCCAAATGGAAGAAACATTAAAGGAAAGAGGGAAGCATCAAAAAGGAGATCTTCGAACCTTCTCTTAACATAATCGGTACACAACTGTCTGACAAGAGAGCCCCCATGATGAAAAAAGGTAGAAAGATGGCTTCCCCTAGTTGAATTGATTTCACAGAAAAAAGATAGGCAATATCTTTGATCACAGCTCCAAGTAATGGCCCTTACCTGAAGGGCGGGGAGGGCAGGCAGGTTTGAAAGAGATTGAAGGCTGATCCGTGCTTTCCGTGAATAGAACTATGTCGGAATGTGGAAGGAGGGAGAGAATGTTGAGGGTGAAAAGAACGAGGTAAGGTAAGGTAATGTTGCTCATAGCCCCCCCCCCCCCCCCCCCACCACCACCACGCCACAACTTGATAGTCATGCTGTTCTTGTCATTGTTGTAGGTATTGTTGTTATTATTGAGATGTTATTGCTGTTACTATTACTATTGATGATGATGTTACTTTCAGGAGTATGATAATCTCAGATATCCCCTTTCGTATATATGCCCCCTTCCCCTTTTCCCCCACTACCCACTCCATGTGCCCCTTTCCCGTTTCTTTCTTCATTTATGTGTGTGTGTGTGTGTGTGTGTGTGTGTGTTATTGTTTAAAAAAAATGCAATAAAATGTTTATTACAAAAAAAAATGTTGCTCATAGCCCAGCCGACTGCAAAGGGCCATATCATGGCTGTCACTGCGTTGAAGTCAACTCGCAAATCATTCATTCACACAACCCTATAAATTCATCTTCTAAAAACACACCCGCAATGAGGTTAAAAGTCTTTCCACTGTAAAATCTCAGATCAGATGAAAAATGTTAATCTCTTTCAGAAATTCACATCAGGTGGAACATCTCTGAACAAGGGTTTCATGGGGTCTGCTGTAAAATGTTTATGTCTCACATCATGCAAGTCCCAACACTCTAAAGGAATATGTTTCACTGTCAGTGGTACATGACATGGAATGCACCACAGCACTTCTTCACTCTTTAAAAAGCACGAGCGAGTTAAAAAACGAATGGCCAGAATGCAGCCGGCATAAAACCATATCTTCTTTGCAATCACCAGAGGTTGATGAGAGGAACTCTTTTAGGCTTGGACAGATCTCGAAAAGTTTGTTATCCGTCTGTGTATTCCAGTCCTCCTGCCAGAGGTCTACGACATAATCAGAGCAGGAGAAACTCTAGTCTCATGAAACCTCTCAGACCAACCTTAGAAAGGGGATCCATAAACAGTGAACTTGGAATAGACACACATTTCATGCTAATCGATGCATGGGCACCATTTGTGACAAGAAGAATAGATAGGCACTGCAGTGGCTGGTTTAGGAGCCGATTTTGAAGAAGCCACATGTGTAAAATGACAAAGCGAATGCCTGTTGTATAATGAATCAGCGATAGACCATAATCTTCAGGTATAATTGGATGAATTATTTCCTCCTGAGAAAACAAAGAAAAAGAAGTATTTCCCACTGAGGAAAAGGCAAGCACGAACCAGCATTTATTGGATTCCACAACAACGAGAATCAAAGTGTTAAAAAAGAAACATAAAACAATGTAAAGCCAAAAGAAGTATTCATCCACCAAGGAAATGAGAAAACTGAACCAGTTAAAAATGTTGTGAACTTGCTAAGAACAATCACTCTTGCCGGCCTATCAAGGTATTGAGGCCAAGTTAGCTCCCTGCACTCTCAATTTTGTATTTTGGGGGATCATAATATAATGGCAATGTTCCTCACAAAAGTAGGGATAAGGCATATATTTGGGCAGGCAAGTATGAATGAGAAAATGGAGAATATTCACTCTACAATAACCATACTGCAACTGCCCAGGGCAAGTGTACTGCCATCTCTGGCATGGAATAAATCTTAAGACCAACTTTTTTTCCATCCCATGTCACGACCCAGTGTTGATGGAATGGCTGCCACAGTGTCAGAACCTTTAGTACAGGTGACCATTTCAAGTTACAACTCCAGTATGCCCAGAATTGTAGAGACAAAGAAAGACTGCTGTGGCACAGCTCTAGTCTAAGGCAACTTGTCATTGGCTGTTACTTTGGAAAGCCAATGGTAATTTCTCTTACAGTCTAGGCCTAGCTGGACTGAGATAATGCTGTTTTTAACCTGAGGCAGACGTTTTTCTACTTTGCATGCACATGCTTTCAACTAAGCAACCACCCTAATCATTTGATTCACACCATACCAACAATATTTTCCTGGTCCCTTAGCGTGTGTGTGTGTGTGTGTGTGTGTGTGTGTGTGTGTGTGTGTGTGTGTGTGTGTGTGTGTGTGTGCGTGCATGTCTGTGTGTACGCGCGAGTGTGTGTGCACGCATGTGTACATGTCTGTACTCACATATGTGTGTGTGTGTGTGTATGTGTGTGCGTGTGCGTGCGTGTGTGTGAGTGTGTGTGTATGTGTCTAAATGAGTGTGTGTGTTTGTATGAGTGCGTCCATGTGTTGGGGGGTGGGGGGTGCATGCTTGCGTGTATCACTGTGTGCGTGACTCTGGCGAAAGTAAATCTCTTAAACTGGGGCATGTACAAAATCCACTTGGAAAAAGTTGGGATTTTTTTCAGGGACTAGCCCAACAGGACTAGCGTAAAACCTGAGGCAATTTACCTATATTTGACTTACATATATGATGGTTATACGTCACAGCAAAATGAAAAGCACAGAGTGGCTGAAGAAGGAAAAGGGTATATAATACACCATTACCTCTTGACGACAGACTCTCTCTTGCCGATGACTCAGCAAGTTCTCACTTCTCACTATATCTTCAGCTCCCTAAGGTGCCATCACCCACATCCCTCTCCCTAGGCATCCTCATTTGATCTCAAAGTTCCAGCCAGTCCCTTCCCCCAACACGCTACTCTCATCCCCCGCTCTCCTTCCCTTCTCAACTGCAGCCCTCTGAAATGTCCTGACCTTGATTATGGCTGCTCTCTCTGCCAATAACAGAATGATCACATGTGCACTTCTCAGGATGAAACTGAAAAGTACATCCCACAGATCTATTTCTGATAAACAGTATACTGTGTAGTCTCAGTTTCAATGAATTAAAAACGAGCATCATCAGCATGAAATAACATTTTTTTTTATCAAATGTGCTTGAAGTTTAATGTGGTCTAGCTTAACACCTTAAGTTAAATACATGAATTGATATCTCCATCTCTTGTAGAAAGAGCATAACATTTTCTGATCTAGACAAAATTTGATTGCATATATATATCACAGTTTTTTCATAAGATATCATTTAACATACCTTTTGTCAGCGTTTACAGCAACAATTGTAACTAATATTTATGTAAGTGATCATTATTTCTAAGAACATAACAATTTTGCTGTATAGATTTTTTTGCAAAAATATTTAATCACAGATTTAGGGCCATTATGATTCACTCATACATAAACTTGCTGAGAACATGCCAACGTTAAAGTTTATCATGGATGCACACTCACATTATATACTCATACACATAGAACATACACACAGATGAACAACCGAAACAGTACAATAATTTGTTACACATGTGAGTAAAAAAAAAAAAAAAAAAATGATAGCCCTGCAATCTTGTTTATAAGTAATATAAAACTCAGAAAGTGTGCTGACACTGGAACAACAAAACTTTTTTGTTCATCTCTAATCAGGTTTTTTTTACATGGTAGTTCTATGAACATGAAACTAAAGTTTAACTGTACAAATTATGTATTGTTTATCTGCTTTCTGTTTGTGTACCCCTTCAGTTAGGAACTTTGGCATAAAATTCATTAAACAGTCATGCTCCTATTCCTGTCTATCTGTCTGTCTCTCTGTCTGTCTGTCTGTCTCTCTCTCTCTCTCTGCATCTCAGAGTCTCTCTCTCTCTCTCACACACAACACACACACACACACACACACACACACACACACACACACACACACAGCATCTCAAAGTCAAGACTACTAAGAACCCAGTCACCTCATTAAAAAATGTTCCAATTTACTTGTCCATGCCTTAAAGCACATGCGCGCACACCACACACACACACACACACACCACACACACACAAGCATGCGTGCACACACACACACACACACACACACACACACACACACACAACTCACACATCATACAGTAATACATGCAAAATTCACATTTATGCTAACTGGCAAAATTTCACTGGTCAACACGACCGACTATCAACAACAATATTGGCCACCAGTACTCACTGTACTGTGTATCAACATAATTTTTGCTTAATTATTTGCAAAGAAAACCTAATTCATGGCACCTGACTTCCACTGATAGCTATGGCTAAGCTTCCACATTTGCCATACTAATAAAAAAAAATCATTAGCACAAAACAAAAAGAGAAGGAAAAAGAGAGACAGAAGGAGCAGAGACAAAGGGTCTGAGAGGGGAAGACAAACTCACAGGAGAAGAAAGGGAAACACTCAGAGAGAAAATAATAAAATATCAAAATGCTGATGAAGCAGATGAACAATTATTTTGACATAAGAAATTTCTAAAAGATACGCACGCATGCTCATCTCTTTTCTCAGCAATGGCCACAACACGGAGATGCCGTTTATCATCCACAATTTTGGCAGCTTCAATACACTGTAAAAGAAAAATTTATACAATTCAATATTCATCACCACCTATAGATACATGTCCAAACCATCATTCACGTTAATGCTGTGGCTTAGCAATTAGAATTAGTTTTTAGATTAGCAGGTGGTATCCTGCTTATTCTGGATCAGGAATGGCACTGAATGACACTGTAGTGACTCGGCAGCAAAGCAGTGTCTTCTCTAGTGGGCTTCCTCATGACAGCTTCATTAGAATTTGATCCTTCTGAACTGCTGGCACTGCAGCTGCACTTGCAAGAGCAAAAATCTCACTCTGGTTGTGTACAGAGGAACCAGAAGGAGTAGTCAGTATCTGAATGTGGGAATAATGTCACCAGAGGGCATGAAGGATGAAACAGCAAACACACACACACACACACACACACACACACACACACACACACACACACTCCCACACATACACACACTGTGACACACACACTGTGACACACACACACACACACACACACATGTACACACACACACACACACACACACACACATGCACACACACATACACACTCACACATACACACACTCTCGCTCTCAACTGAATGAAATGTTATCCTCAACTGTGATTTCTTTGTTATTCACTTGCTGAAGTCACTGCTCAGTCGTCAAAGTGACTTGTGCTCATTAGCTCACTGTGTAAGTGTGTTTGCAACAAAAAACAACAACTGCAGAATGATAAAGTAAACCTCATGATCAGGGAAATAACAGGACATACACTTGTAAGCCAACAGACATGGGTGAGGTCAGCCGAGATGATGTGGTGGTCAAAGGCAAAAGGAGTAGCAAAGATAGACTTGGTAATACAGGAGTTGAAAATGCAAAGAGAATCCAGAAAGCAGTCCCTTAAGGCCAACAAGGACAGTGGACCACATGGGAAAACGTATTCCAAAGAATTTAAGAAATCTCAGGTGGAATGAAATATGTCACTGTCACGTGTATAGCATTTTTTAGAATCAACTTCATCCTCAGATCTGAATGTAACTTCCTGTCCTCAACTTCAAAGTTGGCAAAATGTGGGAATTTAGATTACCCTGCATGTCCACACTGTCAGGACAATCAGTAGAACATGTCCTGAACTCATGAGAAGCAGCATTGACCCAGGTACATACAGAGATACAACCAACTTCTTTGGGAAATGGCATATGTGATAAGCAATGCCGCAGAAGAAAAAAAATGATACCACCAGAACCTCTAGCAACATTCTTTACACTAGGAGACCACAAATCATGGTCTAGAGCAGCTGTGATATGAAGAGCTTGGATGTGCAAGTTGCTGGATCGAGTGGATGACTAGGAGTACACACCAAATGAGCAAACCTTCCAGAGTGTGAAAAAAAAATCTGAAATCATAAGGATGAGTGGCATGAGACCAGGTACTTTATTCACATTCATCAAAACAAATCATTCTAATTGAACTTACTGTGATGAAAGCAGTGGACTGGCATCAGCTCATAGATAATAGAGATGAGATGATGACTGTATGCTTGCCTGTCTAGCCAGGAGCCTGAGGGAATCTGGCTTCCAAGTCTACATCCTCATCTGTAAGGTTGGAGCACAAGGGTTTCTAGGGTTTGATGCTCCCCCGACAGTGTAAGAAATTCGGAACCAAAACTGGAGGGGCGAGGTGGGGGATGGGGGAGGGGTTCTCTGAAGACCTGTTGTCAAGCCAAAGATTTTAATTTTGTTTTAATCATAAAGTTACATACCTTCAGGCATCTTTCGTCAGGCGACAGTTTCTTCTGTACAAGCTGTCTTAGGTCCATTTCGGATTTTCAACGGAGACCAGCCGGGCAGGCGGTAAAAGCAATCGATACGTTACAGCTTACTGCTCAGTTAAACGGATCGAAGATGCAAATGATTCAGTTAAGTACCTAACAACATTCCATTTTTATGCACTTTCAAATAAATTGCAAAGAATGAAATATCCACTCAAATAACGTCAGAAATCCATTGAACTTTGATTTCCACAGGCAGATCTGGAAATAAGCTTACAGACGAAAGGCACTCTGTATACACCCGGTGGAAACAACAACTCCACTGTTCTTTTCAGAGTCGGAAGTGTTGTTCTTCTACCAAAACAGAGCTATGTGTCCAATGTTTTAAGTTTCGTATGTACTTTATCTTTCGTAAACCTACGATGTTATTTTAATTGTAATAAAGTGTAATAGCATGACAAATCTCACTTTGAGATAAATATATTACATTGTTTACTGGTTATCTGTGTGGTCTGAATTAAGTAAAGCTGAATGTATTTCTTAGCAACAAACCTACACGCTAAACACCACAGTTAGAAATTCACCAAAACCTCAGTGAGCCATACGCGGTTTTTTTGTTTTTTGTTGAGAAAATCGCAGAACTAAACTGAATACAAACTACAGCGAACACACACACACACGCACGCATGCGATCGTGCGCGCGCATCCGCAAGTGCGCATCCGCGTGCGCGCGCGCACACACGTGCACGCTCACGCTCACACATGCACGCATGCTCGCATGCATGCACACATGTGCACACACATGTGCATGTACGCACATGCGCGCGCGCGCGCGCCACACACACACACACACACACACACACACACTCATATATCTATCTATCTATCTATCGAGAGAGAGAGAGAGAGAGAGAGAGAGAGAGAGAGAGAGAGAGAGAGAGTAGGCTATGTATGTATGAATATGTATGTGTGTATAGGCCCATAGGCTATGTTTCTGAAAGCGTCAACTTCCACATTTATTCACTTCTACGAATTGAGTTTAACATGTATCAGTTACCATTTATACTTCCACCCTTCATCACCCATAATAACTTCGTTCTCAGAAATTGTTGTTTAATAGTCATGTACCGGTTGTTTTTACAATGCACTTTGAATTTTATAGTTATGCTGTAGGACTTCTGGTGTGAGAACTAGAAAACACAAACAGTCAATAAACTTTTTTCAGATTCATCATAACCTGTAGGGTTTCCTACCATCTGCCAATGGTGACCGTAAAGTAGACTGTTTTGTGCCGATTACATGGAGGTTACTTTTTACATGCATACACTCGTATTTTTTTAAACAGAAGAGGCTCCGTGGTGAATACTATGAGATGAGCCATTGACCATGAAACACGTGCTTATAGAGTGTTGTGATTATAATGACATTCGACACACACACTATAGAACAAACATAATAAAGACCTCCCGTGCGCAGAGTTGTTTGACTAGATGTGACTTGAATTTCCAAAACAGGTGATTTTTTTTTCTCATTTGATCTAAGTTTGTTTGTTCGTTTGTTTTTTGTTACAGAGACTGTTTGAGCATGTTTTTATGTCTTTTTTTTTCAACAAAGAAGTATGGAATTGATTTTTACGAGGTCATAGCCTGATATACCCCCCCCCCCCTCCCCCTCCTCCCCTGCCGTCTGCTAGGTTATAAACAACATGAACTAGATAGAGTTAAGCACAAACTTTGACTTGAATTCGGACTTATTTAGTATTATGTAGCCTACGTGTCAACACACAATCAGATCTATACTATTTTCACAAAGCACCAAACTCCGACTTGAACTGGGAGTTGCTTCCCTCAGTTCGCATTACTTCGAGTCCTGTTCACTTGTGTATATAGGCCTAGTCAACTGTTTTCGGGAGAGAGAATTGTTCGAGTGACGAGAATGCTCCCAGACAATGTTCAGAATAATCTGTATCAGATCTTGCTTTCGGCGAGAGTGACCCTACCGTTTTCATGGGACAGATGTCGCTGGTAGGCACGGCCAAAGCAGTTTTGCCCTATCAATCAGCTTAAGAGTTCGATAGTAGAAAGAAAATGCGAAAATACGATTATGAAACGGTGCGCCTGTAATGCACGTAGTCAATAGTCCTGCCGCGCGCTTCAGATCAAATATTTGACTCCCAAGATGTACTTGTTTGACCTATGCATTGAGAAAATGTAACTCAACTTTCAATGGAAAGACAGGTGTTACCTTCGCCAGATTTTTTTTTTTTTTTTTTTTTTTTTTTCAGAACGAGTCTGTTTGACACTATCTGTTGTCAAGTGTGGTGGAACGACAGCCAGCCTTGGAACAACAGGCGGACACAGATCTAATGAATGCCTTAAGTGCGTGCAGCTGGACTTCAACTAGCAAAAAAGCGAAGATACCGATCATGTTACTTCACTATCTTTGGTTTCGTTGCTACATCAATGTATCCAACACACTAGCAGATCTGTAAGTGCAAAATCTGTTTACTTCAACCACCAGGAGCTGCAGGGATTCGAACCGCATACCTCGTTGACCCTGGAGATGGAAGTCAAACCGACTGTCCATCCCGCCTGTTTGCCATCTAGACGATAGATGGACATTGGACAAACCACTACTGTCCTTGGCAGTATCAGTATATCACAGCTAATGCGATTGACAAGAGCACGTGTGGGTTAACTCTCTAACTGTATCATTTTGATATAGGTAACCATGGGCTCCGTTTTCACCGTGGTCTCTTTCTGCCTTCTTGCTGGGGGAGTAAAAGGTTAGAGTGTGTGTGTTAGTGTGTGTGTCGGTGGTGCGTGCGTGTCAGTGTATGTGTGTTTTGTGTGTGTGTGTGTGTGTGTGTGTGTGTGTGTGTGTGTGTGTGTGTGCGGGCGCACATGTACTTGTCTCAGTGTGTGTGTGCGTGCACGCCTTCATGCATCAGTGTATGTAGGCTATATCATTTTTGCATGTTCGTCAGTCTGTCTTTGTATCTGTGCAGTGCGTCTTAACTGTATGTGTGAGTGTGTATAACCAGAGGCTTCGTTTTCACTTGGTTTTTTTCCGTGCTTGCTTAAGGATGAAATTAATATATATATATAGAGAGAGAGAGAGAGAGAGAAGAGATACATATATATGTCTGTGTGTGTGTGCGCGCGCGCGCGTGTGTGTGTGTGGCAGTGTCTGGCTTGTCGCTCACCTCATTCGTCACAAGCCAACTAAAGGAAAATACACCATCACTTATTATTCCGTGAACTCATTAAGTACAGTCTCGTATATTCTCACCAGATAAAATTACCAAGTTGCCGGCCTGATGGGCCTGACAGAACACACGTACGCGCGCGCCCGCGCACGCACACACGCACACACACACACACACACACACACACACACACACACACACACACACACACACACACACACACACACACACACACACACACACACACACACCACACGCGGGCACACACACACACACACACACACACACACACACACACACACACACACACACACACACACACGTCCCTTTGGACATGCTCTCTGTGACTGCAAATAAAGAAGCAAAAAAAGAAAGAAAAAGAAAGAAAAGAAAATCCAGTTTGAAAGCAGGAAACAAAATAATTTAGGATAAGACTAATGCTTCCATTTTTGCTGTCCTGTCAGTGACGTCAGCAGTCGTATGGAAGTCAGCTAACGACCTGCCGGACAACGTGACGTTGGCGGTCTGTGAAGGTCAAAACGTGATCTTGCACTGGAAATACAACCCTCTTCCGGCTGAACACCTGAAGGATGATGAATGGCATTTCGTACAAGATGGAGGTAATTTTTTTTTTCTTTCGTCGACAATCATTTTTTTGTTTGTTTGTTTGTTTGTTTTTTTGATAAACTGTTTTCCTTTCGTATACTTTCTTTGTATACTTTTTGTGTGTGTTATTGTTCTGCCCTTTCTTTTCATGTCGTATCCTCGTACCTCTTACCATTTGTGCTTTAGTTTCCATATTCTGTAAAGTATTTGACGTTCAGGTAAACTTAAAGTTATTGCCTACCCAGAAGGTTAGGTTTTGAAACAGCATTGAACTATTGAAGCCGGCAGTATGCCCACGGTTAATAACATAAAAAAACAAACAAACAAAAAGAAAACAGCTGTGTATGTATGTGTATGCGCGCACGCGCGCACTCGTGCACATAAGGTTGAAAGGTTGAAACCATAATTGGGGGAGGGGGGGGGGGGGGGGGGGGGGGGTCTTGAGTGAAGGGGAGGGGGGGGGGGGGGGGGGGGGGGGGGGGGTGGGGGGGGGGGGGGGGGGGGGGGGGGGGGGGGGGGGGGGGGGGGGCGTGCAGGGGGAGAAAGGGATAGATTTCGTGGTGAGAATGTTCGGGGAGGTGGGAGGAAAGACAATTTTATAATACGAATTTTTTACCAGCAGTCTGACTTGCAAGCGTTATCGTAACATTTCATTTTTTTTGGAAGGGAGGGGGAGGAGATGGTGTATGAGGCTGGAAGAGGAGTTTTCTGAATGATTCGCCCAATATCAGCCTGTCTTGCCAGCATCATCGTATCATTTTTGTGGTGGTGGTGGTGTGGTGCGGTGTGTATGTGTGGTGTGTGTGTGTGGTGTGTGCGTGTGTGTGTGTGTGTGTGTGTGTGTGTGTGTGTGTGTGTGTGTGTGTGTGTGTGAATCGATTTGATTGACTGTGACCCATTTTCTTACGTGACTGGTATAGTCTACAATTGAAGTAGGCGCCCGCAGTCGTCCAGGGCTATTACCAGCGGGGGATGTTAATTTGCAGGTGACACTGACAGGTTGCTGGCGACAAGAGTGCACGGTCAGTTCATACCAGAAGCGGGCAACTCCGTTCAGCTGGAGTTCATGGCCAACGCGGGCATCCGTCTTCTGAACGTCAGTGTGCAGGATTCGGGAGCCTATACCGTGAAGGCCACGTTCAACGTCCACGGCTCCCTTGTCACTTATACGCAAACGGCGAACGTACATGTCACCGGTAAGGCAACAGATATCTCATGTTTCTATACATTCGTGTTCTCAAACTTGGCATTCCTTCAACTAACAGCTCCGTGTGCCTTGTACGTACGCTCCGATTCGCACATTTCTGTATCTCCACGTTTTGCTAAGTTCTGCGTTTCCACATGTTCGCAAAGCCCTTTCTTCCCACATGTTTCAAGTGTTCTGTTTTGCCCTATATCTAGAGTTTTGTATTCTCACATGTTTCCACAGCCATATGTTCCTGCATGTCCCCAAAGGTCTGTCTCTACACTTTCTTGGTGCCCCATTCACATACGGCATTCCCAGAGCTCTGTGTACTGGCAACCCCGTATATTTCCAGATCATAGCTATGTGTTCCCATAAATTCAATAGAACTTCAAGTTCTCTCATTTTTTCCATAGTTCTGTTCACAGTTTATATTCGCAAAGCCCTATGACAACATTATATCCACATGTGTGTGCGTGTCTCCAAGTGTGTGTGTTGTGTGTGTGTGTGTGTGCGCGTGTATGTGTGTGGGGGGGGGAGGGGGAGGGCAAGTGTGTGTATGTGTGTGTATGTGTGGCCAAGTATGTATGTGTGTATCCAAGTGTGTGTGTGGTGTGTGTGTGTGTGTGTGTGTGTGTGTGTGTGTGTGTGAAAACAAGCGCGCACGAGTGTTTGCATGTGCGGGTGGGTCGCTGTATGTGTCTATGAGTATGCGGGTATACTTTGTGTGTGAGTGTGTGTGTGTGTGTGTGTGTGTGTGTGTGTGTGTGTGTGTAAGTGTCTGTGTCTGTGTGTGCCCAGGCGCGCGTGCATGAGCACACTTGTGCATGCGTTTGTGTCTGTCTGAGTCGGTGTCAGTGTCTGTACCTCTGTGTCCATTTCTGGGTGTCTATCTGTGTCTGTCTCTTCGTGTGTCCGTGTGCTTGCATGCGAGCATCAGCGTGTATTAACGCTACATCCAGCAGAAATGCGCTTTCACTGCTGCTCTGTAACTGGTCACAGCTAACGCCGGCGTGGTGAAGAATGGTCACCTTGTAGCCAGCCTTCAGCCCGGGGGGAAGTACGACAACCAGACGACTGAGTATCACCTCGTGCTGGCCTGTTCCCAGATCAACGAGCCATGGAGAGACAGCGCCCACATTTCGTGGACTGTTAGTTATTTAGATCGTTAGATAGATAGTTGGTCAGTTAGTTGATTGGTTGGTTGCTTAATTAGTTGGGACAGCACCCAGATTTCGTGGACTGTTAGTCAGTTAGTTAGATAGATAGTTGGCTGGTTGGTTTAGTTGTTGGTTATTTAGTTGGTTCGAGTTAGTTAGTTGGTTGGTTAGTTGGTCGGTTGATTCGTTCGTTCGTTAAGCTGGCTGGTTGGTCACGTGATCAGTCAGTCAGTTACTCAGTCATCAGTCAGTTAGTTGGTTGGTCAGTCAGTCTGTCACTGAGTCAGTCAGTCGATCAGTAAGTGAGTGAGTGAGTGTATTAGGTGGTTGGTAGTTTGGTTTGGATGATCGGCTAGTTAGTAAGTTTTCACAGTTTGTATTGATGCTGTGATCCTGAGGGGGAGGAGGTAGTGCTATGCTAAAATATATGTACACGTGATAAATGCAGAAGCTTCATACTAGAACCGTCTGACTGCGAGAATTCAGCATTCCACCACTGAGCCAGTCATGCTGCCGATAGTGTATGAAGGAAGAGACCATGTTAAGTCAGCCTGTGGCACATTACGTGTTCAGGAATCGTGCGCGTTTAACCTGAATGGATTGAGTAACTCAATATTAAGGTCAGTAAGGTTTTTGTAAGGAGGCACATCACGCTTATTACAGTTTGATGTGTGTAACACGTTTCTGACCGAAAGAGCAGCGGACACAACGATAGGAAAGGTAACGTATTACGCTTATTACAGATGAATGAGTTACAAACCTGGCAGAAAGTATCATTCGGTGATATGAAATCCCACAATGTCAAGTAAAGGTGTTATATTCTGCTTGCTGCAGTTTTATGTGCAATTAAACATGTCTGTAGCAAAAAGAATGGTCAGAATGACTGAATCGAGCCAGAACGTTACATTAAGTGGTATGTTACACTTGTCACAGTCTTAGTCAAAAAGACTGAAACGATCACCATAATATAGTGTTCAGGACAACAATGTTGAGTAAGGTAGCTATTTATTCTTGACATGGTTATACAAGTAATGCGTCTGTAACACAAAGATTAGTTTGACAAAGCAGAAAGTAAGATGGTATATTTCACTCGTTAGAATGTAATGTGTGCAACTTGTCTTCCGCTGAAAGAATAGATTGCATGGTAGTATGAGAAAATGATGTTAAATAAGCTGGCTTATTCGTTTGTTAGGCCTATAAGTTAATGTGTAGTATATGCTAACGGAGTCGTTTTCTGTTGTTAATTCCGTGACATCAGGTGCCACCTTGTTTATTGCAAGATATTATGTTTCAGGTTTTAGCTGCTTTGCAGAGGTACGGTGACATAGGAATTTCGAGACGATTTTAGCCAATTTTGTTTTGCCAGTATAACGTCTTATATAGCTCTCGATAAGTCTTTGGAAGTTGTTCCTCCTGATGATGATGACGATGACCATCAGCATGTCCTCCACTGTCTCTCTCTCTCTCTTCTTCTTTCTTCTTCTTCTTCTTCTTCATGGTCTACGTTGTCAGTGTTTGAAAAGTTAAACGGAGAAAGACATCTGCAAGCACTGTGCAGAAAATGGGCAGCTGTCAGTAAACAAACTCATGCATTCCCCCAATACATGCCTATTCCTTTACTCCATAGATTTCCACCCCCATCCCACCCCCCACCCCCATCCCCCACCCGACCCGTTCTCAAAACTGAAGACGTGCAATCGACACACTCCTTTCTGAGTCACGCTGACCTCTCTGTCTATTGTTATGTCAGACTCCAGACCACAAGGTCATTGGGACGTCGTGGTGGCGATCTGGGGTGGCCTACCTCTCTGTGCCAAACCCTGTCACTTCAGGAGACTACACGTGCAACCTGGACAAAGCGTCTGCTAACTTGACCTGCCTGCCCGCAAACTCTCCGTCTGTAGGGGGAGCAACCGTACATGTGGACGCAGTGGAGGCGCGGTTGTCTTTACTGGAAGCGGAGGTGCTGGGGATGAGGAGTCGAGAGAGCGAGCTACAAGGCAAGGTGGATAGCCTGAATGCTGAAAACCAAGCTTTGAAACAGCAGTTGGGTATGTACAAGCTGTTTCTCTCTCTCTCTCTCTCTCTCTCTCTCTCTCTCTCTCTCTCTCTCTCTCTGCCTACACCTTCTCTCTCGATCTCTCCCTCTCCCTCCTCTCTCTCTCTCTCTCTCTCTCTCTCTCTCTCTCTCTCTTGTCCCCTACTACACCTTCTCTCTCTCTCTCTCTCTCTCTCTCTCTCTCTCTCTCTCTCGCTCAGATTTGATGTGGATTTCGCTCTAAACGGTTGTGAGGGAGCGTCAGTGGAACCTTTTAAGATCCTAATCCAACCCATCATCACTTCATTATCACTACATATCTGACGCTGCGCGTAACTGGTGATTCATTTACCGAGAGATCCAATGCAGCACAGACAAGATGAGAATGGTTTATGTGTTCTTCATTCCAACGGCCTCGAGCACAATTAATACGTTGGCGTGAAATAGCTTCCTGGATGTGGCCAGACCCAGAATGGATTATGCAAGCCATTCCGACGGCCGTCTGTACAATGCCTTGTAGAGAGATGGCTTCCTTCATTGGCCAAGCTTTGCAGTGGTGTGTGTGGATCACTGAGCTGAGCGTCCTTATGATTGTATAACTGGAAACGTGTCAAGTTACGAACGAATGTCAATACCTCAACACGCTGACCCTTACGAATACAGCGGCCCAGTATTGTTGTGCTCTCTATGGGCCTTTGTGTATGCTTACCGCTTGATGATATTCACCGCAAGCGTGTCTGGACATGTAAATCAGGGTAGTAAAAGCAACTTCGAAAAATAAACGAGCAAGGTGACATGGTCTCGGAGAAACATATAGGGAAAAAAAGACCATTTATCTCGATTAAAGTAGAGGGCCTAGCGTTCATGCTTGTTCAATAGGAAATTTACATTTTGTGACCTTTTAGGGCTGAAGAGCAGGTGTACTGGAGAGGGTTCGTGGAAATGGAGTTGTTACCAGTAAAAATTCAACAGAATCGAAAATGTACTCCAGTTGGGATATGATAGCGTCAGGGGAAGCTGTTTCTTGAGCCTACAAGATTTTCGTTTTTCAACTTGGCAGATTATGTGTTGGGCCTACAAGTACCTGATACATACAGGTAGTAAGTTTATTGCTCGTCCCCATTGTAATAAGCTAGCCTTTAAAAACATATTCTTAACAGCTTCATTGAATTTTCGAGAATGTTGACGGGTAATCAGCTTCTCCCCACCCCTTACGCACACATACACACCTCTCTTTGTCTCTCTTCCTCACCGCCCCTTTCCCTTCCCATCCCCATCCAACTTCGTCTCCTCTGCTCCCCCCCCCCTCCCTCCTCTCCCCTACCACCATCAGCCCGTCTGTCCTTCCGTCTCCCCTCCCCACCTTTATAGTCTCCAAGATGTCTGACATTGCCGTTTCTATTATGCCCTCCCTCGTGTACCAACAGAGTTCGCCTCTCAGTCCATCGGCTTTGACGTCAGCCTGCAAACGCTGACCACTTCCAACAGCCCTCTCTACTTCACTGACATCTCGACGAACGAGGGTGGCGCCTTCCATGTGGCCTCAGCAAAGTTTGTGACACCGGTCAACGGGACCTACGTGTTTCACCTGTCTCTGGTCAGCACCAACCCCAGCGTGGACAATTCTAGGGTCACCGTGTTCTTGGTGGTGGACGGGCGGAAGATGGTCAGTGCGATGACGTCACGGGTGACCGGGTATTATAACACGGGCAGCGTGGACCTGGTACAGCCGATGGTCCAGGGACAGAAGGTGTGGGTCACCAACAACAGCACCGGTCAACGCCATTTTGCCTTCTCCGTCCACCTGTCGGGGTTCCTGCTCAAGCCTGGCTTCTGAAATAGCAAAAATAATGAATGGAAATATCAGAACACACCAAATATAAACCTGCTTATAATACATTTTAGATTTTTGTGTATGTTCACTAACACAAAAACAGGTCAACAGCGTAAATGACTATACATTCCATACAATTTAAATCTGTCTCTGATATGTATACGGGAATTCCAGTTTTGTCGTTAACAATCAGTTAGTTTTTCTTTGAATGCCGAATAAAACATTCGTATCACCAACGCTTTGGTTCATCCATACAAATCCAAAAGCAAATCCACAGCTTCTTCCTCATATTGGTCAAGAAGTTTTCCCCACCTCCATTAGATAAGTCTAACAGCATTCTATATGCTTTGAATAATGATCTGTGGTCCTACATCTGAATGATTTTCAACCAATATCGAACACACTGAACAGCAGAATTAAAGTGTAAAATGATGTCTAACTGTTTCGCCATACACAAAATCATTTGGCGTTTGCAGTGTTACTCCTATAAATTTGATTAGAGAAAAAAACATGGATTTTTTCCACATAATGCACGGCAGCAGTATCAAGCCCTTATATTTCAGCTCCGTTGTGTACCATAGGTTGAACTTTGTAATCAAATAACTTCAAAAACAAGATAGGGATTCGTTATTTAGCAATGATAATTTTGCAGTATACACACTAATGCATTATTCTGCTGGCCAAATATTTCCAAGCAAAGGTAAAACTCAAACACGTGGAGAAGCAGATACCAATTTTAAGATCTTTATATACATTGATAAGAGGCATTACAGATCCATCGTATGTCCCATCTTTCTCTCGCCACAAGATGTCCGCACTTCCTAAATTTAGTTATACTGCTTTTTGCCAAGTTGACTTTTAACTGTAATGAAGCAGCAAATCTTTGGAAAGTGTTGAACTGATTTTGCGATCCAATTACTGCTTTTGATAGCAAGACTACGTCATCTACGAAAAGTATGAAAACATCCAAAACGTCATTTGTGAAGTATGGACTGTGCCCTCCGTGATATATAACTTTATGTGTCAGTTCATTAGTATGAAAAATAAACAGGCTTGCCAAATATTGCCTTATTTCACTCCAGAAGTACATTTGAAAGAGTCTGTCACAGCTGCACCAGATCGCACTCTTGCCTTCACACAATCATACATATTCATAACACATTGATAAAAGTTTCCCATGTATACCGTTTTTAAGCAGGATAGGCCACAGTAAAGTTCTGTTAACTGAATCAAAAGCCTTCTCAAATTCAATAATGGCAACTTATAATTCATTATTTAAACAGAACTGTTTGTGTTTATATGCCATCAATGTAAACATATGATCAACAGTACAGAATGTTTTTTTCTGTTAAATCCAGCTTGACTGGGTCTTTGAAATGGAAAAAAGCATGGTCGAATTAATAAATGTCTGTGAAAAAGTGCTTGGGCGTAACAATTTTTGAAAAAAGAAGTTACCTGATGATTGAGAGGCCAAAGAGGACAGAAAAGTTTTAGTGTTTCATCGCCATCATACCCCAAATGGGGAATGGCTCTGGTCTGATTGAATGTACAATATGCCATGGTGCTTAAGGCACGTGACTCGTGGACACAGTCATGGCACGTGGATACAGCAATACATGGACCCTGGTCCATGGACCCAACGTAGGCATGTGGACACAGCAAAACACTGACAACACAACACAACACACACACACAACAACACACACACACACACACACACACACACACACACACACACACACACACACACACATACGCACGCACACACTCGCACGCACGCATGTGCACACACACACACACGCGCACCGCACACACACACACACACACACACACACACACACACCACGCACGCACGCACGCACGCACGCACGCACGCACCACACACACACACACAACACACACACACACACACACACACACACACACACACACACACACACACACTTGCTGACATAAAAAAATGCACTATGATACGCGAACAGGCACTCCAGACATATCACACAGGTGTAACACAACAATGCACGGATCAGTATGTTGGCCTACACTGGCAACTATGGAAAAATCTGTCAGTCTCGTGTGTTCCTTGGTCCGCATCGCTGTTAGTCATCCAATATGGCAGATGGGGATAACAGTTCAGGCGGCATAGGAAAAGCATATGCCAGTCTATTGTGTCTGAGGAGAGGCGGGGACAGAAAGGGCTATCCTTCGGTGTCTGGGAGAGGGCAGAAGGGACACCTTAAGACGGAGGGGCAGTTTGAGTGTGGAAACAATTCAAACTAGCGTGAGTCTTCCACAAGGGGGATCGGGTAAATTGGGGTGGAAGGGGAGTGGGTGGAAGGATGCTGGAGTATGGGTGTGTGGAAGGGGTCCTGGAAGCCCCCCCCCCCCCCCCCCCCCCCTCTCACCCGCGCCTAGTTCCGGTTCCGCTCACTGTGGTATTCTAACCAGTTTCCACGTCTGCTTCACATCCGTGAATTATGGTGGCGAGTTTATGTCCAAGCGGTATTGACAACTGACAGGCACAGTGGCTGGATGGACGTGGTGGTTCTCCATGGAGGCGAACGTTCACTCTCACTGCCTCCGCTAACTGACTTGTTCAGTGTTGTTAACAAGTAATCGTTAACTGCTTGATCAATGTCCTTGGTTTGCCAACGTCCAGTGCTTGTTGGATCGGAACAAGAGTCACCTTACGTTATACAATTGGCCTGCCAGTGTCTCCTTTGGCCTGAAGGCGTTCTGATAACAGGACTCCTTATAGGCGACCTGATGACCCTTTGAGGCAAGTATATGTGGGACATCCAGGATAAGTACATGGAGCATTGCGGCTTAGTAGGCATGAAAGAGATGGGGAGCAGCGGGGGAGAGGGAGGGGAGTTGCGCACAGATAAGCACACCACTTTCAGTTGTTATTTTTTGCGTGACTGTATAGCTCAGCAGACCATACAGGAACTCCCACTCCTACAAATACACACACACAGTGTACACACCACAAGCAACGCACGCACACACACGCACGCCCCCACACAACACACACACACACACACACACACACACACACACACGAACACACACTACACACACACACACACACACACACACACACACACACACACACACACAACACACACATGACAGGTCCACTTTGTCCAGGTGTGGGACAGGCCTGAAGGGAGGGGAGGGGGAGAGTAAGCCCATTTAAAAAAAATATTACCACTGCTACAATTGCTGGTCACAGACTGCTGAAGTACATGAGCAAAGGGGGTTAGAAGCAACAACTAAAAGTTTGCAAAAGGCAAAGAAAGTGGAGGGAAAAGGTGGTGGGGACGGGGAAGGGGGGGGGGGGGGGGTGTCTGATAGACTGTGTGTCTTTGCAACAAAACGCGGCCATACAGCTAGAGCCAAGTCAAAGATCAACAAAAGATCAGTCACCGTGCTGCAGTGCCTAGTGTCACAGAGTGTGGACTGGGAGGTGGTGGGTTCGAGTCCCGTCCAGGGTATTGGTTTGTGAGATTTTCAGTCCGGGTTGGAACCTACCTGAAGTTTAGTGTACTAGGAGCTCAAATGTGAAAGACTTGAACCCCACAGTCTTCATACCCCCAAGTGTTTTTTTTTTTTTTTTCAAATATCCCGATGTATGTGTTTCCCAAACAAGTCTGCAGATATCTCTCAAGCCTGCTTGACACAGGATGTTTGATGAAATGAAATCACAGAATTAAGCTATGTCATGTAATCAGTCCACAGTGAAACTCTCCAGCATCATCTTCAATCATTATCAAAAAGACGGAGGGGAGGGGGGGGGGGGGAGAATTCTGCGACCCTCGACCTTCTTTTCTGGTGCCCACACCTTATCAGTTCTTCTCATCATCCATGCCTTTGATAAGTTCTCGTTACATTTACGTGTGTGTGTGTGTGTGTGTGTGTGTGTGTGTGTGTGTGTGTGTGTGTGCATACGTGCGTGCGTGTGTGTATGTGTGTGTGTGTCAGAGAGAGAGAGAGAGAGAAAACATCTCAATGCACACCCACAAAAAATTATAAATATGTTTTTTTTTCAGCCAGCAGAATGGAGTGCTACTGTTCATTCTGGACAGTGTGCACAATTTTCACTACCTAATTACCAGATAACAACAAAAAGAAGCTGGCATGCCACAAACTGCTATCAGATCAAAAGATTTATAAGACTTTCTTGAACTAGGACAAGAGAATGGCCCACAAAGACAGAAAAACAGTAGACGGCAGTAAAGAAAGACAAAATAAAATTGAAAGAAAATTGTCAGAATAAAAGAGAGTGGACGAAAAGAGGAAATTATCATAGCACAGAACGTCCAGAAGATGGGGTAGCTAGCTATGTGTCCTGAAAAAGACACCGGTATCCCCATAGGGACAGTTGTGTAAGAAGATCTAGAAAATGGAGAGAGTAGAGGACATCTGACATGCATTTATCAAAGATGTGAGCACAATTCTTTCTAGACAAGTACAAAAATACTCATCTTCGAAAACGAGAAATGAAAGATATACTTGATACTTTTCTGTGGAAAAGTCCTGCCATAGAGACAAACACTACAAAATGAACAGCAGGTGTCCACTTTGGACAGCATTTACATTTTCACAATCTAGTCGCCTGACTGCAACCAAAAGCTGGCATGTTCTAGATCGTAACAGGCATAAAATTTTCCAGAACAAAGATAGCTGAATTCGACCACAAGGGCAGAAAGACTTAGTAAAACGAAAATCAATATTCTTAACATGGCAAAGTCAAAAAGAGCCAGTCGCAAGAATGTCCAGAAGGCAGGAATGCAACTTACGATGCAAGAGATCCAGACAATATTAAAAAGCATAATGAGGAACAGAAACAATGACATCAAATTCAATGTCAGTCTTCAGTTTGATTACTGAACACCTGAGCACACAGGGCAGGGCTCTTTCGAAGCAGCCATCAGGCAGGAAAAAAGTCTGGTCCTGGAAGCAACAAAACAAAACAACACGAGAATGCATACATTTACTCACATACCTATGTGCACTAATCCACAACATAATTGCTAAAACATTGATGCCCTTAATGCATATAAAACATGCAGCAGGGGTGTCTGTCATTCCACTAGACGTTTTTGCCCAAAGATTAGAGAAACAAAATGAAACAAATGAATCAACAGTTCCATTTCTTCCATTATAACCCAACCAACTACACATGCCCTTCAAAGGGCAGTCAGTAAAGGGGGGGGGGGGGGGGGGGGTCCTTCCCTAGAAAAGGAACAACAGAGTGAGTTTAATTACTGTAACAAAGATAACGCAGCGCTGGTCAAGCTTCTTGACACCAATACCCTGTAACTGGATAACCTGATAAACCTATATATGACTTGCATGACGTGGCACGCGCGCCGAATAGGCAAGATGACCTTCTCGTTGGAAAAAGTCAGCCGCATACTGTGAATTGGTCTGTTTTGAACGGAAAGAGTTATGGCCCTTACATTGGCGGGACATTCAGAGACTGACTCCCTCCAAACTTCCAGCATGTACTTAACATGAACCATACATTGTGAACGATTTTCTGTGAGTTTGCTTCAGTCGTTTGTGACGGTTGTTTCCCTATACATGTTCACAAATGGAACTGCAGAAAACCTATATGCCATGAGATGTCATGAAACCCGAGACAGTCAGCGACATTGATGGTCAGTGAAGTTTGGAGAGAAACAATCTGTGTATTCTCTAAAAGTGAGACTTGAAAAACTGAAAACTGATGTTAGCACTGCTGTGATACGTGGTGCTATAGAGACGTTTGGTACTACAGAAAAAAAAAAAAATGCTGGCAACTGATTATAGCGCCATTGAGACACATGGCAGATGCACAGACGTTAGGTACTGAAGAAGACAACAAAAAATGCTGAGAGCTCATTTTAGTGCTGCGGAGACGTGGCTGTAAAGACGTTTAGCATCCTGGTTTTGTTCCTTGATCCCTGTAAAATGTCACGAGACTCTGTCAGTCGATCAACCACTGAGATTCAATCGGAGAAGCAATGGGATTCAACCAGTCAATGAGATTCAGTCAGTTCATCAACTATTTGATGGAATTCAATTAAGTAACCAGTGACTCGGTCAATCCGATAGTTAGGAAAAAGAACAACTACTGGCAAGCAAACAAACGAATACGTTAACTTTTACAGTGTGCTTTTTTTTTCTTTCAAACAAATCGTTTTCCATACCATGATGACAAATGACTGCATAAAAACAGTATATGTCAAAAGAAGTAAAAAGTCCCCAAAAGCAATGAAAGTTTTCAAAAAAAAAGAAAGTCTTTCAAATTGATGTAATTCATTAAAATCTCTCTCTCTCTCTCTCTCTCTCTTCTCTCTCTCTCTCTCTCTCTCTCTCTCTCTCTCTCTCTCTCTCTCTCTCTCTCTCCTCTTCCTGTAAACACTGTGACCGCCCCTTGTACCTATGGG